>MU249703.1:32500-62500 GCA_018977245.1 Lethenteron camtschaticum | reverse complement strand
ACACCACACAGACACACACAGACACGCACACACACACGCACACAGACACGCACACAGACATGCACACACACACGTACACAGACACGCACACAGACACTACACACACACAGACACGCACACAGACACGCACACAGACACGCACACAGACACGCACACAGACACGCACACAGACACGCACACAGACACGCACACAGACCCACACAGACACGCACACACACAGACACGCACACAGACACAGACACGCACACAGACACGCACACACCCACAGAAACGCGCGCACATACACACAGACACATACTGCACACACAGACACATACATGCACACACACAGACACGCACATACTCGCGGACGCGATACATAAAAATGAAACACACAACAACCCAAAAACACGTTTTTAAAGCTCGTCCGTGCCCTGCCAGGAGTTGTGAGCATTGCGGGGCGTAGGAGTAGTCCGAGCAGATGGGGGACGTGGAACCATTAGCCATGGGCCTTGCCCGCCTTTGTTGTCTGGGCTGCCGTGGTGGCTAGCAGATGTTAGCTACCTCGCCTGGTGCAGGAGGTCGTGGGTTCATCCCGACCCTGACTGTGCTGCTGTATATTTGGAGTTTGCGTCTCTCTGTCATCATCATCACAGTGGCTAGCAGATGTTAGCTACCTTGCCTGGCATCAGGAGGTCGTGGGTTCGATCCCAACCCTTACAATGCCTGCTGTATATTTGGAGTCTGCGTGTCTCTCTCTCTTCATCACGGTGGCTAGCAGATGTTAGCTACCTCGCCTGGCATGCAGGAGGTCGTGGGTTCGATCCCAACCCTGACGCCTGCTGTATATTTGGAGTCTGCGTGTCTCTCTCTCATCATCACAGTGGCTAGCAGATGTTGACTACCTTGCCTGGAATGCAGGAGGTCGTGGGTTCGATCCCGACCCTGACTGGCTGTATATTTGGAGTTTGCGTGTCTCTCTGTCATCATCATCACGGTGGCTAGGAGATGTTGACTACCTCGCCTGGCATGCAGGAGGTCGTGGGTTCGATCCCGACCCTACTGTGCTGCTGTATATTTGGAGTTTGCGTGTCTCTCTCTCTCTCTCATNATCATCACAGTGGCTAGCAGATGTTAGCTACCTCGCCTGGCATGCAGGAGGTCGTGGTTCGATCCCAACCCTTACATGCTTCTGTATATTTGGAGTTTGCGTGTCTCTCTCTCATCATCACGGTGGCTAGCAGATGTTAGCTACCTCGCCTGGCATGCAGGAGGCGTGGGTTCGATCCCAACCTGACCGTGCCTGCTGTATATTTGGAGTTTGCGTGTCTCTCTCTCATCATCACGGTGGCTAGCAGATGTTAGCTACCTTGCCTGGTATACAGGAGGTCGTGGGTTCGATCCCAACCCTTACGCCTGCTGTATATTTGGAGTTTGCGTGTCTCTCTCTCTCTCATCATGGTGGCTAGGATATGTTAACTACCTCGCCTGGCATGCAGGAGGTCGTGGGTTCGATCCCGACCCTGACGATGCNTGCTGCTGTATATTTGGAGTTTGCGTGTCTTTCTCTGTCATCATCACCCGAAATGAGTGACAAACGGTGACTCACCAGTGACTCACGGCCTACCCGTACCCGCCACCAGGGTCGCAAACGGGTACCCGGCCAGGTACGGGTAGCCGGGTATCGGGTAGGGTACGGGTATCGGGGGGTACCCGATTGCGACCTCTGGGATGAAGCCATGTTGCAGGCGCGGGTGGTTGATTCTAGGAACTTGAATTGTGAGAAGAGACAAGACGTTGGGAAATGAGTGACAAACGGTGCCTCACCAGTGACTCACGGCCGCACCAGGGTCGCAAACAGGTACCCGTACCCGGCTACGGGTAGCCGGGTACGGGTAGGTACGGGTACCCGATTGCGACCTCTGGGATGAAGCCATGTTGCAGGCGCGGGTGGGTTGATTCTAGGAACTTGAATTGTGAGAAGAGACAAGACGTTGGGAAATGAGTGAAAACGTTGACTCACCAGTGACTCACGGCCTACCCGTACCCGTACCCGGCCGGGTACGGGTAGCCGGGTATCGGGTAGGGTACGGGTATCGGGGGGTACCCGGTTGCGACCTCTGGGATAAGGCTACCGGCTTGTGGTGCACGGCGTGGCGGGTGGCTACCAGCACCACGTACGCCGCCGTCTTTGTTCTCCCCTGTTCACGACACACCGCCACGGGTAACACTTTGAGGCAGAGTCGGTCGACCGAGCTGAGAAGTTCCCAGGTGCCGGTGCAAACGATTGCACCGTGCAACACCATTTCTTGTCCCTGGGTAGTAAGCGTTGTTTTCGAATTGCTTGTGCCTCAAGAGTATCGAGAAGGGATATTTGTTGCTTTTGTGACCGGTGACTTTGAGGTGAAGGAATGACGCAAACGCACGCAACTTTTTTGTCCATTGAAAAATAGGTAAAATTTCAAAGTTTGTCACTGTGCTGGTCACAGAAGCAAAGTTATTGGGGGATAATCGCCACTTTCTGTACCCTTTGTGAGGCATAAGCAATGAGGCAGTAACACTTACTACCCAGGGATAAATAACAACAAGATAACTTGTTGTTAACGTAGACTTCACCGCCGATGTTGTTGGCTTTCGTGCGGAGGCACAAACGGACCCGGGTTCACCGCTCGCTGACCGCTGCGCTAACCGCTGCGCCACCCATCACCGCCACCCCCCTCCCCCGTCACACGCTCACGCACGATCGTACAGAACATGGGATTTTTTTTAAATTAAATAAACACTGCGCCCGTACAATGAATTCCCAGGTGTGTGCGCGTGTTTGGTGGAGGATTTTTTGCCTTGTAGTTAAGGGGGGGGGGGGCCTCTCTCTCTCTTGTTTTTTTCTAATTTGTGTCAAACAAAAGGGCTTCCTTCCTGTCGCAAGGCTCTGTTGTTGGATGGGGCGGTGGGGGTGGGGGGTGGGGGGGTGGGGGGGTGCAGTGCGGGGTGCAGTGGGGGGTAGTGGGGGCAGTGGGGGTGCAGTGGGGGGGGGGGTGCAGTGGGGGAGTGCAGTGGGGGGTGCAGTGCGGGGTGCAGTGGGGGGGTAGTGGGGGCAGTGGGGGGTGGGGGTGCAGTGGGGGTGGGGGGGTGCAGTGGGGNTGGGGGGGTGCAGTGGGGGGGGTGGTGCGGGGTGCAGTGGGGGGGTAGTGGGGGCAGTGGGGGGTGCAGTGGGGGTGGGGGGTGCAGTGGGGGAGTGCAGTGGGGGGTGCAGTGGGGGGTAGTGGGGGGGTAGTGGGGGCAGTGGGGGGGGGGGTGCAGTGGGGGGGGTGCAGTGGGGGTGGGGGGGTGCAGTGGGGGTGGGGTGGTGCAATGGGGTGCAGTGGGGGGGGTAGTGGGGGGGGAGGCAGCGGGAAAGGGGGAAACAGTGGGAAGGGGCAGTGGGGGGGTAGTGGGGGGATAGTGGGGGGGAGTGGGGCAGTGGTGGGGGCAGCGGGGGGGGNCGGTAGTGGGGGCAGTGGTGGTGGTGGGGGGGGGGGGCGGTGGTGGTGGGTGGGGGGGGCAGTGGTGGTGGTGGGTGGGGGGGCAGTGGTGGTGGTGGGTGGGGGGAGCAGTGGTGGTGGTGGTGGGGGGGGCAGTGGTGGTGGTGGGTGGGGGGGCAGTGGTGGTGGTGGTGGGGGGGGCAGTGGTGGTGGGGGGGGCAGTGGTGGTGGTGGTGGGGGGGGCAGTGATGGTGGTGGGTGGGGGCAGTGGTGGTGGTGGGTGGGGGTTGGGGGGGCAGTGGTGGTGGTGGGTGGGGGGGTAGTGGTGGTGGTGGGGGGAGGGGAGAGGACACATTGCGAGGGTGGTGGGAAGAGACTCCAAGGGCCGTGTCTCAAGACGTCCTTCGCTGCTGTGCGGTGGCGCCGTGGTGGTGGCGAGGGAGATGTTGACCACCTCGCCCGGTATACAGGAGGTGGAGTAGGAGGGTCGGTGACGTACCGACGACTAAACCAACAGGGCAGAGACATTGTTCGTTCGAATTTCGGTAACGACAACAACAACACCTCGATTATATTTCAAGAGCCGCCAATGCGACCATCGTCGCCGAAGACGGTGATGATGGTCCCTTAAGCAGGTCCCCTTGATCAGCCGCATGCGGCTCCTCCGGTGCCGCTGGTTTGCCGGCCCGATGCGCCAACAGCACTTGCCCCAACCATCTGTTGAGGCTATACGGCATTGTGGGGCGGGGGGTGGAATCTTTGTCTTTGTAGACGCTGCTGGAAGCGGTGGGTGGACGTTGCTCGGTTTGTGCCGCTGAGCTGAAACATCTGCGGGTGGCCGCCGCCGCTGTCCTCATGCTGTTCCCGAGGGGGATATTCGAGAGGTGTGCGTGCCTTGCCTGCCTGCGTGTGTGCGTGCCTGCGTGTGTGCCTGCGTGCGTGCCTGCCTTGCCTGTGTGCCTGCCTTGCCTGTGTGTGTGTGTGTGCCTGCCTGTGTGCCTGCCTGCGTGCGTGCCTGCGTGTGTGCCTCCCTTGCCTGTGTGTGTGTGCCTGCGTGTGTGCCTGCCTGCGTGCGTGTGTGCCTGTGTGTGTGCGTGCCTGCCTGTGTGCCTGTGTGTGTGTGCGTGCGTGCCTGCGTGTGTGCCTGCGTGTGTGCCTGCCTTGCCTGTGTGCGTGTGTGCCTGTGTGCGTGTGTGCCTGTGTGTGTGCCTGTGTGTGTGCTTGCCTGCCTGCGTGCTTGTCTGTGTGTACTGGTCTCTGTGTGAGTCTACGGGTCTCTGTGTACGGGTCTCTGTGTGAGTCTACGGGTCTCTGTGTGAGTCTACGGGTCTCTGTGTGAGTCTACGGGTCTCTGTGTACGGGTTTCTGTGTGAGTCTATNGGTCTCTGTCAGTCTACGTGTCTCTGTGTGAGTCTACGAGTCTCTGTGTCCGGGTTTCTGTGTGCGTCTACGGGTCTCTGTCAGTATACGTGTCTCTGTGTGAGTCTACGTGTCTCTGTGTGAGTCTACGGGTCTCTCTGTGTGAGTTTACGGGTCTCTGTGTGAGTCTACGGGTCTCTGTGTGAGTCTACGGGTCTCTCTGTGTGAGTCTACGGGTCCTGCATGAGTCTACGGGTCTCTGTGTGAGTCTATGGGTCTTTGTGTGAGTCTATGGGTCTCTCTGTGAGACTACGGGTCTCTCGGTGTGAGTCTACGGGTCCCTGCATGAGTCTACGGGTCTCTGTGTGAGTCTACGGGTCTCTGTGTTAGTTTACGGATCTCTGTGTGAGTCTACGGGTCTCTGTGTGAGTCTACGGGTCTCTGTGTGAGTCTACGGGTCTTTGTGTCAGTCTACGGATCTCTGTGTGAGTCTACGGGTCTCTGTGTGAGTCTACGGGTCTCTGTGTGAGTCTACGGGTCTCTGTGTACGGGCTCTGCGTGTGACCCGTGCGTGTGTGTGCGTGCGTGTGACCCCGTGTGTGTGTGTGTGCGTGTGTGTGCGTGTGTGTGTGCGTGTGTGTGCGTGTGTGTGTGCGTGTGTGCGTGTGCGTGCGTGCGTGTGTGTGTGTGTGTGTGCGTGTGTGTGCGTGTGTGTGCGTGTGTGTGTGCGTGTGTGTGTGCGTGTGTGTGTGTNTGTGTGTGCGTGCGTGTGCGTGCGTGCGTGTGTGTGCGTGTGTGTGTGCGTGTGTGTGTGCGTGTGTGTGTGTGCGTGTGTGTGTGCGTGTGTGTGCGTGCGTGTGTGTGCGTGCGTGTGTGTGTGTGCGTGTGTGTGTGCTTGGAGCACATTCGATTCGCCAGGGCTGCACTGACCCCCACGCTGTGCTTCCTTCTTTGTGCCTCACCCCCCCTCCGCCATACGCCGTCACGTGTTCTACTCACGCAGAGACCCATGGACCCCCTCCCCTCGCTCTCATAGAGACCCATGGACTCCCCCACCCACACACACACGCACCCACCCACCCACGCACACACACACCCACCACACACGCACCCACCCACACACGCACACATACACACACACCTACCCACCCACACACACACCTACCCACCCACACACGCTCCCACCCACACATGCACCCACCCACACACACACCTACCCACACACACACCTACCCACACACACACACANCCACACACACACCTACCCACCACACACACCCACCACACACCACACCACACACACACCTACACACACCCACCCACACACCACACACCTACCCACCCACACACACCTACCCACACCCACACACACCCACCCACACACACCCACACACACACCTACCCACCTACACACACCCGGAATTCTGACAACTCGCAGTGCATGCGGTGAGTCGGAGAAGCCCCCCTCCTAGATTTTGCCGAGCGTGCCGCTGCTTGCCGGCCCCCCCTCCCTCCCCCCGATCATCCTCCGCCCCCCCCCCCCNGGTGAAATAAGTAATTGATCGCGCCAATTTTGGGCTTAGCGCTCAGCCGGAGTGACGCCGAGATGATGATAGTTTTTGAACGGCTAAAGCGGGCGCGAGTGGGTGAGCGGGTGAGTGGCGAGCGGGTGAGCGGNTGAGCGGGCGGCGAGCGGGCGAGTGGGTGAGCGGGTGAGTGAGCGGGCGGGTGAGCGAGCGGGCGGCGGGCGGGTGAGCGGGCGGGTGAGCGGGCGAGCGGGTGGGCGAGTGAGTGAGCAAGTGAGCGGGCGAGCGGGTGAGCTGGTGAACGGGCGAGCGGGCGGGCGAGTGAGCGGGCGGTGAGCGGGTGGACAGGTGAGTAGGTGGACAGTTCAACAGGTGAGCAGGCAAGCAGGTGAACGAGTGAGAGCCAGTCGACAGGTGAGCGTGCGAGCAGGCGACTGATTTGCGTGCACGAGGAAAACATTTTAGGCCCTAAATGTTCGTCGTTACTTCGTTTGCAAAGGGGGTGGGAGGCAGGGGGTGTGGGGGGCTACCCCCCCCCCAACCCCCCCCNTCACTCCGCCTCAGTCCTACAGAGCAGCTCCCCTTATCAATTAGGGGGGGGGGTCAGAGGTCAGAGGTTAAATGTCAGAGTTGGGGTCGCGTTTCTTGCCGCTGTGTTTTAAACTATGAAACCAGTTGAAGCGTTGCGTCCTCTACTCTGCACTATACCTTTACGATAAACTCTTTTTATTTTACCCGGTAAGGCCCCAATCCCCCTTTCGTAGCTCTGTTTACACACTTTCTTTAAACTCACTCTGTCTGTTGTTGTTGTTGTCGTTATTGTATCCTCAAATCTTGTAACTCTATTCTAACCCACTTCCCAATGTGGTATCGACTGCAGACTTGGTATACTGATGTCGTACCGATGACAATACTATATTCTATCATTGAATATAAAAATATATTTTTTTACATTCTTTTTTAACGCTTTTATGAACTCGATCTGTCTGTTGTTGTTGTTGTATCCTCAATCTTGTAACTCTATTCTAACCCACTTCCCAATGTGGTATCGACTGCAGACTTGGTATACTGATGTCGTACCGATGACAATACTATATTCTATCAAAAAAAAAAAAAAAAATTTTTTAAAAGATCTTTTCACACGCTTTCTATGAACTCACTCTGTTGTATCCTCAAATCTTGTACTCAATTTTAACCCACTTCCCAATGTGGTATGGACTGCAACTTGGTATACTTATGTCATATTGATGACAATACTATATTCTATCATTAAAAATAAATAAAATGTAAAAAATATTTTTACACGCTTTCTTTAAACTCACTCTGTATCCTCAAATCTGTAACTCTATTTAACCCACTTCCAATGTGGTATGGACTGCAAACTTGGTATACTATGTCGTACCGATGACAATACTATATTATATAAAAAAAATAGAAATATTTTTAAACATTTTTTGTATATGTTATATTTCGGCTTGGGTCTAATTGTCCACGCTCCACTGACGTTATGGCAACTTGGGCCACTTCCAGGAGTCGTGGAGTTCTTCCATTACGAGTACGTTTCATGAAAGCGAGTTTTCAAAAAAGCCGTTTTAAATATCACTCATTCACAAGCGACTCTGGACGTCACAAATGATAGCGGCGAATCGAAATGGGGGTTGGCTTGCCGTCATCATTTTACAGCGGCAGACAAATCCTCTCAAGGCGTAGATGTCGATTCTAAATCAACGTGGAGGGAAAACCCGGGGACGCCGGACAACAAAAAATCCACGCAACCACCACGGCGAGAGAGAGAGCGACACGCAAACACAACGTCTAGAGCACGCGCCAGGGTCGGATCGAACCCACGACATCCTGTATACCAGGCGGTGGCCGTGTTTGTGGTCGCAGGTCAAAGGTCAGAGTTGGGGGCAGCGTTGGCTACGTACCGTGTGAGTTGGGTTCAATAACCAACTCCCCCTATCCTGCAGAGTGAGTGAGTGTGTGAGTGTGTGAGTGAGTGTGTGAGTGAGCGTGTGTGAGTGTGTGAGTGAGTGTGAGTATGTGTGAGAGTTGAGTGGTGTGAGTGTGGAGTGAGTGGTGGTTGAGTGAGTGAGTGTGTGAGTGAGTGTGTGAGTGAGCGAGTGTGTGAGTGAGTGTGTGAGTGAGTGAGTGTGTGAGCGAGTGTGTGTGTGGGTGGGTGTGTGGGTGTGTGAGTGTGTGAGTGAGTGAGTGGTGAGTGAGCGAGTGAGTGAGTGTAGTGAGGTGTGAGTGAGGAGTGTGTGAGTGTGTGAGTGGTGTGAGTGAGTGAGTGTGTGAGTGAGTGTGTGAGTGAGTGTGTGTGTGAGTGAGCGANGTGGTGTATGAGTGAGTGAGTGAGTGTGTGAGTGTGAGTGTGTNAGTGAGTGTGTGAGCGAGTGTGTGAGTGAGTGTGTGAGTGTGTGAGTGAGTGTGTGAGTGAGTGAGTGTGTGAGCGAGTGTGTGTGTGGGTGGGTGTGTGGGTGTGTGAGTGAGTGAATGTGTGAGTGAGCGAGTGAGTGAGTGTGAGTGTGTGTGGAGTGTGAGTGAGTGGTGTGAGTGAGTGAGTGTGANTGTGAGTNAGTGAGCGAGTGAGTGNTGGACGAGTGTGAGTAGACACTGAGAGTGTGTGAGTGTGANTGAGTNGTGNGTGTGTGTGTGAGTGAGTGAATGTGAGTGTGTGAGTGAGTGAGTGTGTGAGCGAGTGAGTGTGAGCAGGGAGCAGTGGTGCAGCGATCAGCGCCACGAACCCAGCAGAGACCTGAGTTCGATTCCCGCTCACGGCCAACACTGGTGACGGTTATCTGAACCGGTCCTGGGCCACGCCCTAGGTCGACTCAGCCTCAAATGAGTACCTGCTGCGGTGGGTAGTAAACATCGCCACTGGGGAGACAAAGGCGGCCGGGCGTGGTGCTGGCCACCCACCCCTCGTGTGTCACAGCGCTGGTAGCCTTCATAGGTGCTGCTGCTACTCGCTAACAGCACTTGCCCTACAGCCTGTTACAGGCTATACGGGGATGGGGATCTTGTCTCTATGTAGGTTCGTGTGTGCATGCACTGTGTTGGTCTTCGTGTGTGTCCCGATGTTTAACTTCATTGGCACCGTACGAAATATTTGTATTTTATTATTTAATTTTTATTAATTTTATTTTTTACCTACGTGACTTTTCCGAAAACCTTAGAATATGAATCCTTGCAGTCACGAAAGCTTCAAATCTAGAATTAAACGACAACTAACTTAACACATAACAAGCAGTTCTAAAGAAATTCGTTTTAAATTTAGTATGGTGTGTAGTGGTGTATATTGTAGTGTATAGTGTAGTGTGTATTATAAAGTCTACAGTGTAGTGTATGTATGTGTGATGAGTCTGTGGGTCTCTGTGTGATGAGTTTGTGGGTCTTTGTGTGATGAATCTGTGGGTCTCTGTGTGATGAGTCTGTGGGTCTCTGTGTGATGAGTCTGTGGGTCTCTGTGATGAGTTTGTGGGTCTCTGTGTGATGAGTCTATGGATCTCTGTGTGATGAGTCTGTGGGTCTCTGTGTGATGAGTCTATGGGTCTCTGTGTGATGGGTCTGTGGATCTCTGTGTGATGAGTCTGTGGGTTTCTGTGTGATGAGTCTATGGGTCTCTGTGTGAGTCTATGGGTCTCTGTGTGATGGGTCTCTATGTGATGAGTTTGTGGGTTCTGTGTGATGAGTCTCTGTGTGATGAGTCTGTGGTCTCTGTGTGATGAGTTTGTGGGTCTCTGTGTGGTGAGTCTATGGGTCTCTGTGTGATGAGTCTGTGGGTCTCTATGTGATGAGTCTGTGGGTCTCTGTGTGATGAGGAGGTTGAGGATGAGGAGGAGGAGTTCACCGGCAAGGAAGACAATTACTAAATCGTGTCGTCTTTCTTCCCCTGTTTTGGGGAGTGAAACACAAACGGGTGCATTGACGCAGGGGAAGCGTGCACATCCACCACTTCCTCTTGGACGAGTAGCGGCTGAGCGTCTGGCCAAAAGATGTCGGAAACACAACCCCTGCGTTGCGCTCTCCGGCACGGAGATGTTAGCTACCTCGCCTGGTATACGGGAGGTCGTGGGTTTGATCACGGCTCTGACGATGCCTGTATTTGGTGAGATGTTAGCTACCTCGCCTGGTATACGGGAGGTCGTGGGTTTGATCACGACCCTGACGATGCTGTATTTGGTGAGATGTTAACTACCTCGCCTGGTATACGGGAGGTCGGGTTCGATCCGACTCTGACGATGTCTGTATTTGGTGAGATGTTAACTACCTCGCCTGGTATACGGAGGTCCGTGTGCGTTCGATCCGACGCTGACGACGTCTGTATTTGGTGAGATGTTAACTACCTCGCCTGGTATACGGGAGGTCCGTGTGCGTTCGATCCCGACTCTGACGATGTCTGTATTTGGTGAGATGTTAACTACCTCGCCTGGTATACGGGAGGTCTGTGTGCGTTCGATCCCGACTCTGACGACGTCTGTATTTGGTGAGATGTTAACTACCTCGCCTGGTATACGGAGGTCGTGTGCGTTCGATCCGACTCTGACGATGTCTGTATTTGGTGAGATGTTAACTACCTCGCCTGGTATACGGGAGGTCGTGTGTTTGATCTCGTCTCTGACGTCTGTATTTGGTGAGATGTTAACTACCTCGCCTGGTATACGGGAGGTCGTGGCGTTCGATCCGACTCTGACGATGCTGTATTTGGTGAGATGTTAACTACCTCGCCTGGTATACGGGAGGTCCGTGTGCGTTCGATCCCGACTCTGACGTGTCTGTATTTGGTGAGATGTTAACTACCTCGCCTGGTATACGGGAGGTCCGTGTGCGTTCGATCCCGACTCTGACGTTGTCTGTATTTGGTGAGATGTTAACTACCTCGCCTGGTATACAGGAGGTCGTGTGCGTTCGATCCCGACTCTGACGATGTCTGTATTTGGTGAGATGTTAACTACCTCGCCTGGTATACGGGAGGTCCGTGTGCGTTCGATCCCGACTCTGACGACGTCTGTATTTGGTGAGATGTTAACTACCTCGCCTGGTATACGGGAGGTCCGTGTGCGTTCGATCCCGGCTCTGACGATGTCTGTATTTGGTGAGATGTTAACTACCTCGCCAGGTATACGGGAGTCGTGGGTTTGATCCGGCTCTGACGATGCCTGTATTTGGTGAGATGTTAACTACCTCGCCTGGTATACGGGAGGTCGTGTGCGTTCGATCCCGGCTCTGTCGATGTCTGTATTTGGTGAGATGTTAACTACCTCGCCTGGTATACAGGAGGTCGTGTGCGTTCGATCCCACTTGACGATGTCTGTATTTGGTGAGATGTTAACTACCTCGCCTGGTATACGGGAGGTCGTGTGCGTTCGATCCCAACTCTGACGATGTCTGTATTTGGTGAGATGTTAGCTACCTCGCCTGGTATACGGGAGGTCTGTGTGCGTTCGATCCCGCTCTGTCGATGTCTGTATTTGGTGAGATGTTAACTACCTCGCCTGGTATACAGGAGGTCCGTGTGCGTTCGATCCCAACTCTGACGATGTCTGTATTTGGTGAGATGTTAACTACCTCGCCTGGTATACGGGAGGTCCGTGTGCCTTCGATCCCGCTCGACGTTGTCTGTATTTGGTGAGATGTTAACTACCTCGCCTGGTACACGGGAGGTCCGTGTGCGTTCGATCTCGGCTCTGACGATGTCTATATTTGGTGAGATGTTAACTACCTCGCCTGGTATACGGAGGTCCGTGTGCGTTCGATCCCGGCTCTGACGATGTCTGTATTTGGTGAGATGTTAACTACCTCGCCTGATATACGGGAGGTCCGTGTGCGTTCGATCCCGGCTCTGACGATGTCTGTATTTGGTGAGATGTTAACTACCTCGCCTGGTATACGGGAACGGTTAAGGAATCAAAACCCGTTTGCGACCTCTGACCTCTGGCGGTCCCCAACGAGCGCCACTGACGCTGCACTCCGCACAGCGTCTCCTCGATCCTCCAGACGACGCCCCCCGATGCGAGTGGCGTGGTAGTGGTGGTGGTGGCGTGGTGGTGGTGGTGGTGGCGTGGTAGTGGTGGTGGTGGCGGTGGTGGTGGTGGTGGTGGTGGCGTGGTGGTGGCATGGTGGTGGTGGTGGCGTGGTGTGCGGTGGTAGTGTGGCGTGGTGGCGGCGGTGGTGGTGGCGTGGTGTGGTGGTGGTGCNTGGTGGTGGTGGCGGTGTGGTGGTGGTGGTGGTGGCGTGTGGTGGTGTGGTGTGTGTGGCGTGGTGGTGGTGGTGGCGTGTGGTGGTGGCGTGGTGGTGGTGGTGCGTGGTGGTGGTGGTGGCGTGGTGGTGGCGTGTGGTGGTGGTGGCGTGTGTGGTGGTGGCGTGGTGGTGGCGTGTGGTGGTGGTGGCGTGGTGGTGGTGGTGGTGGTGTGGTGGTGGCGTGGTGGTGGTGTGGTGGCGCGGATCGCGTGCTTGGCGCGCGATCAACGTTTGCCCCGTGCGCGCGCAGATGGATTTCGCGTGACCAAACCCCAAAGGGGAAGTCGAGACGAGTGAAGGCGCGCGTGCGTGCGTGCGTGCGTGCGTGTGTGCGTGCTCGCGTGTGTGTGTGTGCTCGCGTGTGTGTGTGTGCGTGCGTGTGTGCGTGTGTGCGTGTGTGCGTGTGTGTGCGTGCGTGCGTGCGTGAGTGCGCGTGCGTGTGTGTGTGTGCGTGCGTGTGTGCGTGCGTGCGTGTGTGTGTGTGCGTGCATGTGTGTGTGTGTTCGTGTGTGTGTGCGTGCGTGCTGCGTGTGTGTGTGCGTGCGTGCGTGCGTGCATGTGTGTGTGCGTGCGTGCGTGTGTGTGTGTGCGTGCGCGCGCGTGTGTGTGTGTGCGTGTGTGTGTGTGCGCCACTTCTTTAGATGACCCTTGGGCTACACCCATTTCAAAATCTGCCTCAGCAACAGGCCACGCTTTGCCACCTGATGACGGACGCTTGTGTTGCGCCCGAAACGTCGTCATTTATTTTGTTTTATTCTCTACCCACGTGTCTTTACCCAAAGAACCAAAGAGTGCGGATTGCTGCAGTCACGAAAGCTTCAAATCGAGATCGATGAACTGGCTTCACCGTGTCGCGTGTACGATACGTGGTGGGTGAGATCGCGTGAACGTGCAAATGTGTCGCTAACCCATCGCCACCGCGCGACGTGGCCAAATTGGTCGGAGGGTTTTTGTGTCGCGTACACAAAACGTGCACGTTTAGTCGCTGGTTCGGCCAGAGTACAATTTGGCGTTTCGCGGACGATTGCAATGAGCTTTATCGGCAAGGTTGACTACGTACGGAGCGAAAGAAGTTGAACGTACACACACACACGGCAAGGTTGACTACGTACGGAGTGACAGAAGTTGAACGTACACACACACACAGCAAGGTTGACTACGTACGGAGTGACAGAAGTTGAACGTACACACACACACAGCAAGGTTGACTACGTACGGAGTGAAAGAAGTTGAACGTACACACACACACNGCAAGGTTGACTACGTACGGAGTGACAGAAGTTGAACGTACACACACACACGGCAAGGTTGACTACGTACGGAGTGAAAGAAGTTGAACGTACACACACACACAGCAAGGTTGACTACGTACGGAGTGACAGAAGTTGAACGTACACACACACACAGCAGGGTTGACTACGTACGGAGTGACAGAAGTTGAACGTACACACACACACGGCAAGGTTGACTACGTACGGAGTGACAGAAGTTGAACGTACACACACACACGGCAAGGTTGACTACGTACGGAGTGAAAGAAGTTGAACGTACACACACACACGGCAAGGTTGACTACGTACGGAGTGACAGAAGTTGAACGTACACACACACACAGCAGGGTTGACTACGTACGGAGCGAAAGAAGTTGAACGTACACACACACACAGCAAGGTTGACTACGTACGGAGTGACAGAAGTTGAACGTACACACACACACAGCAAGGTTGACTACGTACGGAGTGAAAGAAGTTGAACGTACACACACACACAGCAAGGTTGACTACGTACGGAGTGAAAGAAGTTGAACGTACACACACACACAGCAAGGTTGACTACGTACGGAGTGAAAGAAGTTGAACGTACACACACACACAGCAAGGTTGACTACGTACGGAGTGAAAGAAGTTGAACGTACACACACACACAGCAAGGTTGACTACGTACGGAGTGACAGAAGTTGAACGTACACACACACACAGCAAGGTTGACTACGTACGGAGTGACAGAAGTTGAACGTACACACACACACAGCAAGGTTGACTACGTACGGAGTGAAAGAAGTTGAACGTACACACACACACAGCAAGGTTGACTACGTACGGAGTGAAAGAAGTTGAACGTACACACACACACAGCAAGGTTGACTACGTACGGAGTGAAAGAAGTTGAACGTACGCACACACACAGCAAGGTTGACTACGTACGGAGTGAAAGAAGTTGAACGTACACACACACACGGCGAGGTTGACTACGTACGGAGCGAAAGAAGTTGAACGTACACACACACAGCAAGGTTGACTACGTACGGAGTGAAATAAGTTGAACGTACACACACACACGGCAGGTTGACTACGTACGGAGTGAAATAAGTTGAACGTACACACACACACGGCAGGTTGACTACGTACGGAGTGAAATAAGTTGAACGTACACACACACACGGCGAGGTTGACTACGTACGGAGCGAAAGAAGTTGAACGTACACACACACAGCAAGGTTGACTACGTACGGAGTGAAATAAGTTGAACGTACACACACACACGGCAGGTTGACTACGTACGGAGCGACAGAAGTTGAACGTACACACACACACGGCAAGGTTGACTACGTACGGAGCGACAGAAGTTGAACGTACACACACACACGGCAAGGTTGACTACGTACGGAGTGACAGAAGTTGAACGTACACACACACACGCAAGGTTGACTACGTACGGAGTGACAGAAGTTGAACGTACACACACACACGGCAAGGTTGACTACGTACGGAGCGACAGAAGTTGAACGTACACACACACACGGCAAGGTTGACTACGTACGGAGCGACAGAAGTTGAACGTACACACACACACAGCAGGGTTGACTACGTACGGAGCGAAAGAAGTTGAACGTACACACACACACGGCAAGGTTGACTACGTACGGAGCGACAGAAGTTGAACGTACACACACACACGGCAAGGTTGACTACGTACGGAGCGAAAGAAGTTGAACGTACACACACACACGGCAAGGTTGACTACGTACGGAGCGAAAGAAGTTGAACGTACACACACACACGGCAAGGTTGACTACGTACGGAGTGACAGAAGTTGAACGTACACACACACACGGCAAGGTTGACTACGTACGGAGTGACAGAAGTTGAACGTACACACACACACGGCGAGGTTGACTACGTACGGAGTGACAGAAGTTGAACGTACACACACACACGGCAAGGTTGACTACGTACGGAGCGAAAGAAGTTGAACGTACACACACACACGGCGAGGTTGACTACGTATGGAGTGACAGAAGTTGAACGTACACACACACACAGCAAGGTTGACTACGTACGGAGCGAAAGAAGTTGAACGTACACACACACACGGCGAGGTTGACTACGTACGGAGTGACAGAAGTTGAACGTACACACACACAGCAAGGTTGACTACGTACGGAGCGAAAGAAGTTGAACGTACACACACACACGGCAGGTTGACTACGTACGGAGTGACAGAAGTTGAACGTACACACACACACGGCAAGGTTGACTACGTACGGAGTGAAAAAAGTTGAACGTACACACACACACGGCAAGGTTGACTACGTATGGAGTGAAAGAAGTTGAACGTACACACACACACAGCAAGGTTGACTACGTACGGAGTGAAATAAGTTGAACGTACACACACACACGGCAAGGTTGACTACGTATGGAATGAAAGAAGTTGAACGTACACACACACACGGCAGGTTGACTACGTACGGAGTGAAATAAGTTGAACGTACACACACACAGCAGGGTTGACTACGTACGGAGTGAAAGAAGTTGAACGTACACACACACACGGCAGGTTGACTACGTACGGAGCGAAAGAAGTTGAACGTACACACACACACGCAAGGTTGACTACGTACGGAGTGAAAGAAGTTGAACGTACACACACACACAGCAAGGTTGACTACGTATGGAGTGAAAGAAGTTGAACGTACACACACACACGGCAAGGTTGACTACATACGGAGCGAAAGAAGTTGAACGTACACACACACACGGCGAGGTTGACTACGTATGGAGCGAAAGAAGTTGAACGTACACACACACACGGCAGGTTGACTACGTATGGAGCGAAAGAAGTTGAACGTACACACACACACGGCAAGGTTGACTACGTACGGAGTGAAAGAAGTTGAACGTACACACACACAGCAAGGTTGACTACGTACGGAGTGAAAGAAGTTGAACGTACACACACACACAGCAAGGTTGACTACGTATGGAGCGAAAGAAGTTGAACGTACACACACACAGCAGGTTGACTACGTACGGAGCGAAAGAAGTTGAACGTACACACACACACAGCAGGTTGACTACGTACGGAGTGAAAGAAGTTGAACGTACACACACACAGCAAGGTTGACTACGTACGGAGTGAAAGAAGTTGAACGTACACACACACAGCAAGGTTGACTACGTACGGAGTGAAAGAAGTTGAACGTACACACACACACGGCAAGGTTGACTACGTACGGAGTGAAAGAAGTTGAACGTACACACACACACGGCGAGGTTGACTACGTACGGAGTGAAAGAAGTTGAACGTACACACACACAGCAAGGTTGACTACGTACGGAGCGAAATAAGTTGAACGTACACACACACACGGCAGGTTGACTACGTACGGAGTGAAAGAAGTTGAACGTACACACACACACGGCAGGTTGACTACGTACGGAGCGAAAGAAGTTGAACGTACACACACACAGCAAGGTTGACTACGTACGGAGCGAAAGGAGTTGAACGTACACACACACACNGCAAGGTTGACTACGTACGGAGCGAAAGGAGTTGAACGTACACACACACACNGCAAGGTTGACTACGTACGGAGCGAAAGGAGTTGAACGTACACACACACACAGCGAGGTTGACTACGTATGGAGCGAAAGAAGTTGAACGTACACATACACACAGCAAGGTTGACTACGTACGGAGTGAAAAAAGTTGAACGTACACACACACACGGCAGGTTGACTACGTACGGAGTGAAAAAGTTGAACGTACACACACACACAGCAGGTTGACTACGTACGGAGTGAAAGAAGTTGAACGTACACACACACAGCANGGTTGACTACGTACGGAGCGACAGAAGTTGAACGTACACATACACACGGCAAGGTTGACTACGTACGGAGCGAAATAAGTTGAACGTACACACACACACGGCAAGGTTGACTACGTACGGAGTGAAAGAAGTTGAACGTACACACACACACGGCAAGGTTGACTACGTACGGAGTGAAAGAAGTTGAACGTACACACACACACAGCGAGGTTGACTACGTACGGAGCGAAAGAAGTTGAACGTACACACACACACGGCAAGGTTGACTACGTACGGAGCGAAAGAAGTTGAACGTACACACACACACAGCAGGTTGACTACGTACGGAGTGACAGAAGTTGAACGTACACACACACACAGCAAGGTTGACTACGTACGGAGTGACAGAAGTTGAACGTACACACACACACAGCAGGTTGACTACGTACGGAGTGAAATAAGTTGAACGTACACACACACAGCAAGGTTGACTACGTACGGAGTGAAATAAGTTGAACGTACACACACACACAGCNAGGTTGACTACGTACGGAGTGAAATAAGTTGAACGTACACACACACAGCAGGTTGACTACGTACGGAGTGAAAAAGTTGAACGTACACACACACACNGCAAGGTTGACTACGTACGGAGCGAAAGAAGTTGAACGTACACACACACACAGCAAGGTTGACTACGTACGGAGTGACAGAAGTTGAACGTACACACACACACGGCAAGGTTGACTACGTACGGAGTGAAAGAAGTTGAACGTACCACACAACCAAGGTGACAGAGAGCGAAAGAAGTTGAACGTACACACACACACACAGCAAGGTTGACTACGTACGGAGTGACAGAAGTTACGTACACACACACACAGCAAGGTTGACTACGTACGGAGCGAAAGAAGTTGAACGTACACACACACAGCAGGTTGACACGTACAGCGAAATAAGTTGAACGTAACACACAACAGCAAGGTTACTACGTACGGAGTGAAAAAGTTGAACGTACACACACACACAGCAAGGTTGACTACGTATGGAGTGAAAGAAGTTGAACGTACACCACACACAGCAAGGTTGACTACGTACGGAGGCTCTCATCATACCTGGGAATTTATATCATCAGCCAACTACTGAACGCGTCGTCATTCTCGGGAGCAAAGCCGGGAACTTCACTCGACCAGGAGAGAGAGAGAACACGCACCAAATACAGCAGGCAGCGTCAGGGTCGGGATCGAAGCCACGACCTCCTGTATACGATGCGAGGTAGTCAACATCTCTTAGCCACTGTGATGATGATGATGAGAGAGATACCANAAAATCCAAATATACAGCAAACTTTCATGGTTGAGATTAACCCACGACCTCCTGTATACCAGGCGAGGTAGTTAACATCTCACCAAATACAGGCATCGTCAGGGTCGGGATGAAACCCACGACCTCCTGCGTACCAGGCGAGGTAGTTAACATCTCACCAAATACAGGCAGGATCGTCAGGGTCGGGATCAAACCCACGACCTCCTGCGTACCAGGCGAGGTAGTTAACATCTCACCAAATACAGCAGCAGGCATCGTCAGGGTCGGGATGAAACCCACGACCTCCTGCGTACCAGGCGAGGTAGTTAACATCTCACCAAATACAGCCATCGTCAGGGTCGGGATCAAACCCACGACCTCCTGCGTACCAGGCGAGATAGTTAACATCTCACCAAATACAGGCATCGTCAGGGTCGGGATCAAACCCACGACCTCCTGCGTACCGGGCGAGGTAGTTAACATCTCACCAAATACAGCAGGCATCGTCAGGGTCGGGATCAAACCCACGACCTCCTGCATACCAGGCGAGGTAGTTAACATCTCACCAAATACAGCAGCCATCGTCAGGGCCGGGATGAAACCCACGACCTCCTGCGTACCGGCGAGGTAGTTAACATCTCACCAAATACAGCAGCCATCGTCAGGGTCGGGATCAAACCACGATCTCCTGCGGACCGGCGAGGTAGTTAACATCTCACCAAATACAGCAGCAGGCATCGTCAGGGTCGGGATCAAACCACGCAAGAAATCGGGAAGAATTTTAATCGCTTCCACCCCCGTCGAGATCTCTCCAACCCGACCCCTTGGCACGTGATTCTCGCAAAATAAAAAAATAAAAAAAACCCCCCCCCCCACTTTGCCCGGCGCGGATTAAAATAATTAAAATAATCGTCGTCGTCATCCTCATCGTCGTTTTTTTAGATGAAAGGCCGTGGGCGTTGATGTGCGGGATTTGTGGCGCTGGGCGACGGCGTGCGTGTTATTTGAACAATTGCTAACGGGTAGCACTTGAACTAACCCCAACATTCCACGTGGGGTTTAGAACGGTTGGGGGGGGGGNCGGTGTGTGGTTCGTACTGCATGTTGTATGTTAGGGGGCCGTGGTGGCTAGGAGATGTTAACTACCTCGCCTGGTACGCAGGAGGTCGTGGATTCGACCCTGACCCTGCTGTTGTATGTATTTGGTGAGATGTTGACTACCTCGCCTGGTATGCAGGCGGTCGTGGGTTCGATCCGACCCTGACGATGCCTGCTGTATTTGAGATTGACTACCTCGCCTGGTATGCCGGTCGTGGGTTCGATCCCGACCCTGACGATGCCTGCTGTATTTGAGATGTTGACTACCTCGCCTGGTGTACAGGAGGTCGTGGGTTCGATCCCGACCCTGACGATGCCTGCTGTATTTGAGATGTTAACTACCTCGCCTGGTATGCAGGAAGTCGTGGGTTCGATCCAGACCCTGACGATGCCTGCTGTATTTGAGATGTTAACTACCTCGCCTGGTGTACAGGAGGTCGTGGGTTCGATCCAGACCCTGAGGATACCTGCTGTATTTGAGGAGATGTTGACTACCTCGCCTGGTACGCAGGATGTCGTGGGTTCGATCCGACCCTGACGATGCCTGCTGCTGCATATTTGGAGTCTGCGTGTCTCTCTCACCATCATCATCACGGTGGCTCGGAGATGTTGACTACCTCGCCTGGTGTGCAGGAGGTCGTTAGTTACATCCCAACCCTGACCCCTGCTGCTGTATATTTGGAGTTTGCGTCTCTCTCTCTCTGTGGTCACGTGGATTTTGTCTCCGGCTCCTCCGGATTTCCCTTCCACATTTAGAATGAACGCGACGCGTTGAGATTGGCCGCTACAAACCACAGAGCAATGTAGTTCAGTGGGCCTTGCCTGTCAACCGCCCTCTGTGTGTGCGTGTGTTCAACTTCTTTCACACCGTACGTACCACCCGCCCTGTGTGCGTGTTCAACTTCTTTCACACCGTACGTACCACCCGCCCTCTGTGTGTGCGTGTGTTCAACTTCTTTCACACCGTACGTACCAACCGCCCTCTGTGTGTGCGTGTGTTCAACTTCTTTCACACCGTACGTACCAACCGCCCTCTGTGTGTGTGTGTGTTCGACTTCTTTCACACCGTACGAGCCAACCGCCCTCTGTGTGTGCGTGTGTTCAACTTCTTTCACACCGTACGTACCAACCGCCCTCTGTGTGTGCGTGTGTTCAACTTCTTTCACACCGTACGTACCAACCGCCCTCTGTGTGTGCGTGTGTTCAACTTCTTTCACACCGTACGTACCAACCGCCCTCTGTGTGTGCGTGTGTTCAACTTCTTTCACACCGTACGTACCAACCGCCCTCTGTGTGTGTGTGTGTTCAACTTCTTTCACACCGTACGTACCAACCGCCCTCTGTGTGTGTGTGTGTTCAACTTCTTTCACACCGTACGTACCAACCGCCCTCTGTGTGTGCGTGTGTTCAACTTCTTTCACACCGTACGTACCAACCGCCCTCTGTGTGTGTGTGTGTTCAACTTCTTTCACACCGTACGTACCAACCGTCCTCTGTGTGTGTGTGTGTTCAACTTCTTTCACACCGTACGTACCAACCGCCCTCTGTGTGTGCGTGTGTTCAACTTCTTTCACACCGTACGTACCAACCGCCCTCTGTGTGTGTGTGTGTTCAACTTCTTTCACACCGTACGTACCAACCGTCCTCTGTGTGTGTGTGTGTTCAACTTCTTTCACACCGTACGTACCAACCGCCCTCTGTGTGTGTGTGTGTTCAACTTCTTTCACACCGTACGTAGTCAACCGCCCTCTGTGTGTGTGTGTGTTCAACTTCTTTCACACCGTACGTACCAACCGCCCTCTGTGTGTGTGTGTGTTCAACTTCTTTCACACCGTACGTACCAACCGCCCTCTGTGTGTGTGTGTGTTCAACTTCTTTCACACCGTACGCAGCCAACCGTCCTCTGTGTGTGTGTGTGTTCAACTTCTTTCACACCGTACGTACCAACCGCCCTCTGTGTGTGTGTGTGTTCAACTTCTTTCACACCGTACGTAGCCAACCGCCCTCTGTGTGTGCGTGTGTTCAACTTCTTTCACACCGTACGTAGCCAACCGCCCTCTGTGTGTGTGTGTTCAACTTCTTTCACACCGTACGCAGCCAACCGTCCTCTGTGTGTGCGTGTGTTCAACTTCTTTCACACCGTACGCAGCCAACCGCCCTCTGTGTGTGCGTGTGTTCAACTTCTTTCACACCGTACGCAGCCAACCGTCCTCTGTGTGTGCGTGTGTTCAACTTCTTTCACACCGTACGCAGCCAACCGCCCTCTGTGTGTGTGTGTGTTCAACTTCTTTCACACCGTACGCAGCCAACCGTCCTCTGTGTGTGCGTGTGTTCAACTTCTTTCACACCGTACGCAGCCAACCGCCCTCTGTGTGTGTGTGTGTTCAACTTCTTTCACACCGTACGCAGCCAACCGTCCTCTGTGTGTGCGTGTGTTCAACTTCTTTCACACCGTACGCAGCCAACCGCCCTCTGTGTGTGCGTGTGTTCAACTTCTTTCACACCGTACGCAGCCAACCGCCCTCTGTGTGTGTGTGTGTTCGACTTCTTTCACACCGTACGTAGCCAACCGCCCTCTGTGTGTGCGTGTGTTCAACTTCTTTCACACCGTACGCAGCCAACCGCCCTCTGTGTGTGTGTGTGTTCGACTTCTTTCACACCGTACGCAACCAACCGCCCTCTGTGTGTGTGTGTGTTCAACTTCTTTCACACCGTACGTAGCCAACCGCCCTCTGTGTGTGTGTGTGTTCAACTTCTTTCACACCGTACGCAGCCAACCGTCCTCTGTGTGTGTGTGTGTTCAACTTCTTTCACACCGTACGCAACCAACCGCCCTCTGTGTGTGCGTGTGTTCAACTTCTTTCACACCGTACGCAGCCAACCGCCCTCTGTGTGTGTGTGTGTTCAACTTCTTTCACACCGTACGCAACCAACCGCCCTCTGTGTGTGCGTGTGTTCAACTTCTTTCACACCGTACGCAGCCAACCGCCCTCTGTGTGTGTGTGTGTTCAACTTCTTTCACACCGTACGCAGCCAACCGTCCTCTGTGTGTGCGTGTGTTCAACTTCTTTCACACCGTACGCAGCCAACCGCCCTCTGTGTGTGTGTGTGTTCAACTTCTTTCACACCGTACGCAGCCAACCGTCCTCTGTGTGTGTGTGTGTTCAACTTCTTTCACACCGTACGCAGCCAACCGTCCTCTGTGTGTGCGTGTGTTCAACTTCTTTCACACCGTACGCAGCCAACCGCCCTCTGTGTGTGTGTGTGTTCAACTTCTTTCACACCGTACGCAGCCAACCGTCCTCTGTGTGTGTGTGTGTTCAACTTCTTTCACACCGTACGCAGCCAACCGTCCTCTGTGTGTGCGTGTGTTCAACTTCTTTCACACCGTACGCAGCCAACCGCCCTCTGTGTGTGTGTGTGTTCAACTTCTTTCACACCGTACGCAACCAACCGCCCTCTGTGTGTGCGTGTGTTCAACTTCTTTCACACCGTACGCAGCCAACCGCCCTCTGTGTGTGTGTGTGTTCAACTTCTTTCACACCGTACGCAGCCAACCGTCCTCTGTGTGTGCGTGTGTTCAACTTCTTTCACACCGTACGCAGCCAACCGCCCTCTGTGTGTGTGTGTGTTCAACTTCTTTCACACCGTACGCAGCCAACCGTCCTCTGTGTGTGTGTGTGTTCAACTTCTTTCACACCGTACGCAGCCAACCGTCCTCTGTGTGTGTGTGTGTTCAACTTCTTTCACACCGTACGCAGCCAACCGCCCTCTGTGTGTGTGTGTTCAACTTCTTTCACACCGTACGCAGCCAACCGTCCTCTGTGTGTGTGTGTGTTCAACTTCTTTCACACCGTACGTACCAACCGCCCTCTGTGTGTGTGTGTGTTCAACTTCTTTCACACCGTACGCAGCCAACCGCCCTCTGTGTGTGTGTGTGTTCAACTTCTTTCGCACCGTACGCAGCCAACCGCCCTCTGTGTGTGTGTGTGTTCAACTTCTTTCACACCGTACGCAGCCAACCGCCCTCTGTGTGTGTGTGTGTTCAACTTCTTTCACACCGTACGCAGCCAACCGCCCTCTGTGTGTGTGTGTGTTCAACTTCTTTCACACCGTACGCAGCCAACCGTCCTCTGTGTGTGTGTGTGTTCAACTTCTTTCACACCGTACGTACCAACCGCCCTCTGTGTGTGTGTGTGTTCAACTTCTTTCACACCGTACGCAGCCAACCGCCCTCTGTGTGTGCGTGTGTTCAACTTCTTTCGCACCGTACGCAGCCAACCGCCCTCTGTGTGTGTGTGTGTTCAACTTCTTTCGCACCGTACGCAGCCAACCGCCCTCTGTGTGTGTGTGTGTTCAACTTCTTTCGCACCGTACGCAACCAACCGTCCTCTGTGTGTGTGTGTGTTCAACTTCTTTCACACCGTACGCAGCCAACCGCCCTCTGTGTGTGTGTGTGTTCAACTTCTTTCGCACCGTACGCAGCCAACCGCCCTCTGTGTGTGTGTGTGTTCAACTTCTTTCGCACCGTACGCAGCCAACCGCCCTCTGTGTGTGTGTGTGTTCAACTTCTTTCACACCGTACGCAGCCAACCGCCCTCTGTGTGTGTGTGTGTTCAACTTCTTTCGCACCGTACGCAGCCAACCGCCCTCTGTGTGTGTGTGTGTTCAACTTCTTTCGCACCGTACGCAGCCAACCGCCCTCTGTGTGTGTGTGTGTTCAACTTCTTTCGCACCGTACGCAGCCAACCGCCCTCTGTGTGTGTGTGTGTTCAACTTCTTTCGCACCGTACGCAACCAACCGTCCTCTGTGTGTGTGTGTGTTCAACTTCTTTCACACCGTACGCAGCCAACCGCCCTCTGTGTGTGTGTGTGTTCAACTTCTTTCGCACCGTACGTACCAACCGCCCTCTGTGTGTGTGTGTGTTCAACTTCTTTCACACCGTACGCAGCCAACCGCCCTCTGTGTGTGTGTGTGTTCAACTTCTTTCGCACCGTACGCAGCCAACCGCCCTCTGTGTGTGCGTGTGTTCAACTTCTTTCGCACCGTACGCAGCCAACCGCCCTCTGTGTGTGCGTGTGTTCAACTTCTTTCACACCGTACGTACCAACCGCCCTCTGTGTGTGTGTGTGTTCAACTTCTTTCACACCGTACGTACCAACCGCCCTCTGTGTGTGCGTGTGTTCAACTTCTTTCACACCGTACGCAGCCAACCGCCCTCTGTGTGTGCGTGTGTTCAACTTCTTTCACACCGTACGTACCAACCGTCCTCTGTGTGTGCGTGTGTTCAACTTCTTTCACACCGTACGTACCAACCGCCCTCTGTGTGTGTGTGTGTTCAACTTCTTTCACACCGTACGTACCAACCGCCCTCTGTGTGTGCGTGTGTTCAACTTCTTTCACACCGTACGCAGCCAACCGCCCTCTGTGTGTGCGTGTGTTCAACTTCTTTCACACCGTACGTACCAACCGTCCTCTGTGTGTGCGTGTGTTCAACTTCTTTCACACCGTACGTACCAACCGCCCTCTGTGTGTGTGTGTGTTCAACTTCTTTCACACCGTACGCAGCCAACCGCCCTCTGTGTGTGTGTGTGTTCAACTTCTTTCACACCGTACGTACCAACCGCCCTCTGTGTGTGTGTGTGTTCAACTTCTTTCACACCGTACGTACCAACCGCCCTCTGTGTGTGCGTGTGTTCAACTTCTTTCACACCGTACGTACCAACCGTCCTCTGTGTGTGTGTGTTCAACTTCTTTCACACCGTACGCAGCCAACCGCCCTCTGTGTGTGTGTGTGTTCAACTTCTTTCGCACCGTACGCAGCCAACCGCCCTCTGTGTGTGTGTGTGTTCAACTTCTTTCGCACCGTACGCAGCCAACCGCCCTCTGTGTGTGCGTGTGTTCAACTTCTTTCGCACCGTACGCAGCCAACCGCCCTCTGTGTGTGCGTGTGTTCAACTTCTTTCACACCGTACGTACCAACCGCCCTCTGTGTGTGTGTGTGTTCAACTTCTTTCACACCGTACGTACCAACCGCCTCTGTGTGTGCGTGTGTTCAACTTCTTTCACACCGTACGCAGCCAACCGCCCTCTGTGTGTGCGTGTGTTCAACTTCTTTCACACCGTACGTACCAACCGTCCTCTGTGTGTGCGTGTGTTCAACTTCTTTCACACCGTACGTACCAACCGCCCTCTGTGTGTGTGTGTGTTCAACTTCTTTCACACCGTACGTACCAACCGCCCTCTGTGTGTGCGTGTGTTCAACTTCTTTCACACCGTACGCAGCCAACCGCCCTCTGTGTGTGCGTGTGTTCAACTTCTTTCACACCGTACGTACCAACCGTCCTCTGTGTGTGCGTGTGTTCAACTTCTTTCACACCGTACGTACCAACCGCCCTCTGTGTGTGTGTGTGTTCAACTTCTTTCACACCGTACGCAGCCAACCGCCCTCTGTGTGTGTGTGTTCAACTTCTTTCACACCGTACGTACCAACCGCCCTCTGTGTGTGTGTGTGTTCAACTTCTTTCACACCGTACGTACCAACCGCCCTCTGTGTGTGCGTGTGTTCAACTTCTTTCACACCGTACGTACCAACCGCCCTCTGTGTGTGTGTGTGTTCAACTTCTTTCACACCGTACGTACCAACCGCCCTCTGTGTGTGCGTGTGTTCAACTTCTTTCACACCGTACGTACCAACCGCCCTCTGTGTGTGCGTGTGTTCAACTTCTTTCGCACCGTACGCAACCAACCGCCCTCTGTGTGTGTGTGTGTTCAACTTCTTTCGCACCGTACGCAACCAACCGCCCTCTGTGTGTGCGTGTGTTCAACTTCTTTCACACCGTACGTACCAACCGCCCTCTGTGTGTGCGTGTGTTCAACTTCTTTCGCACCGTACGCAACCAACCGCCCTCTGTGTGTGCGTGTGTTCAACTTCTTTCGCACCGTACGTAACCAACCGCCCTCTGTGTGTGCGTGTGTTCAACTTCTTTCGCACCGTACGTACCAACCGCCCTCTGTGTGTGCGTGTGTTCAACTTCTTTCGCACCGTACGCAACCAACCGCCCTCTGTGTGTGCGTGTGTTCAACTTCTTTCACACCGTACGTACCAACCGCCCTCTGTGTGTGCGTGTGTTCAACTTCTTTCGCACCGTACGCAACCAACCGCCCTCTGTGTGTGCGTGTGTTCAACTTCTTTCGCACCGTACGTACCAACCGCCCTCTGTGTGTGCGTGTGTTCAACTTCTTTCGCACCGTACGCAACCAACCGCCCTCTGTGTGTGCGTGTGTTCAACTTCTTTCGCACCGTACGTACCAACCGCCCTCTGTGTGTGCGTGTGTTCAACTTCTTTCGCACCGTACGTACCAACCGCCCTCTGTGTGTGCGTGTGTTCAACTTCTTTCACACCGTACGCAACCAACCGCCCTCTGTGTGTGCGTGTGTTCAACTTCTTTCACACCGTACGCAACCAACCGCCCTCTGTGTGTGCGTGTGTTCAACTTCTTTCACACCGTACGTAACCAACCGCCCTCTGTGTGTGTGTGTGTTCAACTTCTTTCACACCGTACGCAACCAACCGCCCTCTGTGTGTGCGTGTGTTCAACTTCTTTCGCACCGTACACAGCCAACCGCCCTCTGTGTGTGTGTGTGTTCAACTTCTTTCACACCGTACGAGCCAACCGCCCTCTGTGTGTGCGTGTGTTCAACTTCTTTCACACCGTACGTACCAACCGCCCTCTGTGTGTGCGTGTGTTCGACTTCTTTCGCACCGTACGAGCCAACCGCCCTCTGTGTGTGCGTGTGTTCAACTTCTTTCACACCGTACGTACCAACCGCCCTCTGTGTGTGCGTGTGTTCAACTTCTTTCACACCGTACGTACCAACCGCCCTCTGTGTGTGCGTGTGTTCAACTTCTTTCACACCGTACGTACCAACCGCCCTCTGTGTGTGCGTGTGTTCGACTTCTTTCGCACCGTACGAGCCAACCGCCCTCTGTGTGTGCGTGTGTTCGACTTCTTTCACACCGTACGTACCAACCGCCTCTGTGTGTGTGTGTGTTCAACTTCTTTCACACCGTACGTACCAACCGCCCTCTGTGTGTGCGTGTGTTCGACTTCTTTCACACCGTACGTACCAACCGCCCTCTGTGTGTGTGTGTGTTCGACTTCTTTCACACCGTACGTAGCCAACCGCCCTCTGTGTGTGCGTGTGTTCAACTTCTTTCACACCGTACGCAACCAACCGCCCTCTGTGTGTGCGTGTGTTCAACTTCTTTCACACCGTACGTACCAACCGCCCTCTGTGTGTGCGTGTGTTCGACTTCTTTCACACCGTACGTACCAACCGCCCTCTGTGTGTGTGTGTTCGACTTCTTTCACACCGTACGTAGCCAACCGTGTGTGTGTGTGTGTTCAACTTCTTTCACACCGTACGTACCAACCGCCCTCTGTGTGTGTGTGTGTTCGACTTCTTTCACACCGTACGTACCAACCGCCCTCTGTGTGTGTGTGTGTTCGACTTCTTTCACACCGTACGTACCAACCGCCCTCTGTGTGTGCGTGTGTTCAACTTCTTTCGCACCGTACGCAACCAACCGCCCTCTGTGTGTGCGTGTGTTCAACTTCTTTCACACCGTACGTACCAACCGCCCTCTGTGTGTGTGTGTGTTCGACTTCTTTCACACCGTACGTAGCCAACCGTGTGTGTGTGTGTTCAACTTCTTTCGCACCGTACGTACCAACCGCCCTCTGTGTGTGTGTGTGTTCAACTTCTTTCACACCGTACGTACCAACCGCCCTCTGTGTGTGTGTGTGTTCGACTTCTTTCACACCGTACGTACCAACCGCCCTCTGTGTGTGTGTGTGTTCGACTTCTTTCACACCGTACGTAGCCAACCGCCCTCTGTGTGTGTGTGTGTTCGACTTCTTTCACACCGTACGCAACCAACCGCCCTCTGTGTGTGCGTGTGTTCAACTTCTTTCGCACCGTACGTACCAACCGCCCTCTGTGTGTGTGTGTGTTCGACTTCTTTCACACCGTACGCAACCAACCGCCCTCTGTGTGTGCGTGTGTTCAACTTCTTTCACACCGTACGTACCAACCGCCCTCTGTGTGTGTGTGTGTTCGACTTCTTTCACGTACGTAGCCAACCGCCCTCTGTGTGTGCGTGTGTTCAACTTCTTTCGCACCGTACGTCTGTGTGTGCGTGTGTTCAACTTCTTTCACACCGTACGTACCAACCGCCTCTGTGTGTGCGTGTGTTCGACTTCTTGTACGTACCAACCGCCTCTGTGTGTGCGTGTGTTCAACTTCTTTCACACCGTACGTACCAACCGCCCTCTGTGTGTGCGTGTGTTCGACTTCTTGTACGTACCAACCGCCTCTGTGTGTGCGTGTGTTCAACTTCTTTCACACCGTACGTACCAACGCCTCTGTGTGTGCGTGTGTTCGACTTCTTTCACACCGTACGTACCAACCGCCCTCTGTGTGTGCGTGTGTTCAACTTCTTTCACACCGTACGTACCAACCGCCTCTGTGTGTGCGTGTGTTCGACTTCTTTCACACCGTACGTACCAACCGCCCTCTGTGTGTGCGTGTGTTCAACTTCTGTACGCAGCCAACCGTCTGTGTGTGTGTGTTCAACTTCTTTGTACGCAGCCAACCGGCCTCTGTGTGTGCGTGTGTTCAACTTCTTTCACACCGTACGCAGCCAACCGTCTGTGTGTGCGTGTGTTCAACTTCTTTCACACGTACGCAGCCAACCGTCTGTGTGTGCGTGTGTTCAACTTCTTCGTACGTACCAACGTCTGTGTGTGCGTGTGTTCAACTTCTTTCACACCGTACGTACGTCTGTGTGTGTGTGTGTTCAACTTCTTTCACACCGTACGCAGCCAACCGTCTGTGTGTGTGTGTTCAACTTCTTTCACGTACGTAGC
>MU249703.1:17500-27500 GCA_018977245.1 Lethenteron camtschaticum | reverse complement strand
ATTGTGATGACGATTGTGATNACGATTGCGATGACGATCGCGATGACGATCTCTACGATCGCGATGACGATCTCTACGATCGCGGTGACGCTCTCTACGATTGCCACGATCTCTACGACGGTGATCGCGATGACCGTGACCTGCAGGGCTCGCGGCTCCCTGTCCCCCGTCCCTCGCCCCTCCATTTCGGGGCCTCCCTCCGCCGAGGAGCGGCGGCGACGGCGGCGATGACGACGGCTCCCCCTCTGGCGATCAGCCGGCGCCGCCTGCTGCTGCTGCTGGTGGTGGTGCTGGTGGTGGAGGTGGTGGTGGTGGTGGTGGTGCTGGTGGTGGTGGCGTCGCCTCTCCGCTCTTCCGCCACCGCCGCTCCTCGCTGCTGTTCCTCAAGAAAGGTGACGGGCGCAGACGCCGTGTGTGTAGTGTGTAGTGTGGTGTGTAGTGTGTAGTGTAGTGTGTAGTGTGGTGTGTGTGTGTGTGGTGTGTAGTGTGGTGTGTAGTGTGTGGTGTGTGGTGCTGTGTGGTGTGTAGTGTGGTGTGTAGTGTGGTGTGTAGTGTGTAGTGTGTGGTGTGTGTAGTGTGGTGTGTGTGTGTAGTGTGTGTGTGTGTGGTGTAGTGTGGTGTGTAGTCTGTGGTGGTGTGTAGTGTGGTGTGTGGTGTGTAGTGTGTGGTGTGTAGTGGTGTAGTGTGTGGTGGTGTGTAGTGTGGTGTGTAGTGTGTGTAGTGTGGTGTGTAGTGTGGTGTGTGGTAGTGTGGTGTGTAGTGTGTGTAGTGTGGTGTGTAGTGTGTGGTGTGTAGTGTGTGTAGTGTGGTGTGTAGTGTGTGTAGTGTGTGGTGGTGTGTAGTGTGGTGTGTGGTGTGTGTAGTGTGTGTAGTGTGTGGTGTGTAGTATGTGTAGTGTGGTGTGTAGTGTGGTGTGTGTAGTGTGGTGTGTAGTGTGGTGTGTAGTGTGGTGTGTAGTGTCGTAGTGATGATGATGGCGATGATGGTGATGGTAGCAATGATGATGGCGATAATGATAGCGATGATGGTGGTGGCGGTGGTGGCGGTAGTAGTGATAATGATGATGGTGGTGGTGGCGACGGTGAGGGTGATGATGATGATGGTGGTGGCGGTGGTGAGGGCGATGATTATGATGATGGTGGTGGTAGTGGTGAGGGCGATGATTATGATGATGATGGTGGTGGCGACGGTGATGATGATGATGGTGGTGGTGGTGAGGGCGATGATTAGGATGATGATGGTGGTGGCGACGGTGATGATGATGGTGGTGGTGGTGAGGGCGATGATGATGATGATGGTGGTGGTGTGAGGGCAATGATTATGATGATGATGGTGGTGGCGACGGTGATGATGATGGTGGTGGTGGTGGTGAGGGCGATGATTCTGATGATGATGATGGTGGTGGCAACGGTGATGATGATGATGGTGGTGGTGGTGGTGAGGGCTATGATGATGATGGTGGTGGTGGTGGTGGTGAGGGCGATGATGATGATGGTGGTGGTAGCGAGGGCGATGATGATGATGATGATGGTGGTGGTGGCGATGGTGAGGGCGATGATGATGGTGGTGGTGGTGGTGAGGGCGATGATGGTGGTAGTGGCAACGGTGAGGGCGATGATGATGATGGTGGTGGCGATGGTGAGGGCGATGATGATGGTGGTGGTGGTGGTAGTGGTGAGGGCGATGATGATGATGGTGGTGGCGATGGTGAGGGCGATGATGGCGATGATGATGATGATGGTGGTGAGGGCGATGATGATGGTGGTAGTGGCAACGGTGAGGGCGATGATGATGATGGTGGTGGCGATGGTGAGGGCGATGATGATGGTGGTGGTGAGGGCGATGATGATGATGGTGGTGGCGATGGTGATGGCGATGATGATGATGGTGGTGGTGGTAGTGGTGAGGGCGATGATGATGGTGGTGGTGGTGGTGAGGGCGATGATGATGATGGTGGTGGCGATGGTGAGGGCGATGATGGCGATGATGATTATGATGGTGGTGAGGGCGATGATGATGGTGGTAGTGGCAACGGTGAGGGCGATGATGATGATGGTGGTGGCGATGGTGAGGGCGATGATGATGGTGGTGGTGAGGGCGATGATGATGATGGTGGTGGCGATGGTGAGGGCGATGATGATGATCGTGGTGGTGGTAGTGGTGAGGGCGATGATGATGGTGGTGGTGGCGGTGAGGGCGATGATGGTGGTAGTGGCAACGGTGAGGGCGATGATGATGATGGTGGTGGCGATGGTGAGGGCGATGATGATGGTGGTGGTGGTGGTGAGGACGATGATGATGATGGTGGTGGCGATGGTGAGGGCGATGATGGCGATGATGATGATGATGGTGTTGAGGGCGATGATGATGGTGGTAGTGGCAACGGTGAGGGCGATGATGATGATGGTGGTGGCGATGGTGAGGGCGATGATGATGGTGGTGGTGAGGGCGATGATGATGATGGTGGTGGCGATGGTGAGGGCGATGATGATGATGGTGGTGGTGGTAGTGGTGAGGGCGATGGTGAGGGCGATGATGGTGGTGGTGGTGGTGATGAGGGCGATGGTGAGGGCGCTGATGATGATGGTGGTGGTGGCGACGGTGAGGGCAATGATGATGGTGATAAACAATGATGATGATGATCGTGATAGCGATGATAATGATATCGATGATGGTGGTAGCGATGATGATGATGATGATAGCGATGTTAGTGGTAGAGATGATGATGATGATGATAGCGATGATGATGATGATAGCGATGATGATGATGATAGATGATGATGATGATGATAGCGATGATGATGATGATGATAGCGATGACGATGATGATGATGATAGCGATGATGATGATGATAGCAATGATGATGATGATAGCGATGATGATGATGATAGCGATGTTGGTGGTAGTGATGATGATGATAGCGATGATGATGATGATAGCGATGATGATGATGATAGCGATGTTGGTGGTAGCTATGATGATGATAGCGATGATGATGATGATAGCGATGATGATGATAGCGATGATGATGATGATGATAGCGATGTTGGTGGTAGCGATGATGATGATAGCGATGTTGGTGGTAGCGATGATGATAGCGATGATGATGATGATAGCGATGACGATGATGATGATAGTGATGTTGGTGGTAGCGATGATGATGATAGCGATGATGATGATGATGATAGCGATGATGATGATAGCGATGTTGGTGGTAGCTATGATGATGATGATAGCGATGATGGTGGTAGTGATGATGGTGCTAGCGATGATAGCGATGATGATGATGATAGCGATGTTGGTGGTAGCGATGATGATGATGACAGCGATGATGATGATGATGATAGCGATGATGATAGTGATGATGATGATAGCGATGTTGGTGGTAGCGATGATGATGATGATAGCGATGATGATGATAGCGATGATGATGATGATGGTGGTAGCGATGATGATGATGATAGCGATGATGATGATAGCGATGATGATGATGATAGCGATGTTGGTGGTAGCGATGATGATGATGATGANAGCGATGATGATGATAGCGATGATGATGATGATAGCGATGTTGGTGGTAGCGATGATGATGATGATGAACAATGATTATGACGACGACGGAGCACAATGATGGGGATCTCACCCCCACACCCCCACCCCCCACACCCCCCCACACACCCCCACACCCCCCNACACACCCCCACACACCCCCACACCCCCCATACCCCACCCCACACCCCCTCGTGTTGCGTCTGCACGGTGCAGTCTGCTGCCTGGCGCACCAGCGCCTCAAGCAGCTGTGCGTGGACGTGCACCTGCTGCCCGCCACGCGGTGCAGGAGCGAACCATCTGGACGCTGCTGGAGCACACCGTGCGCAACGAGCCCGACCTCATGGCGGACGCCACCTCGACCAGGTGAGGGGGGGGGAGGGGGGGGGGGAGGGAGGGAGGGGAGGGAGGGGGGGGGAGGGGGGAGGGAGGGGAGAGGGAGGGAGAGGGAGGGAGAGGGGAGGGAGGGGGGAGGGAGGAGGGAGGGNAGGAGGGGAGGGAGGGGGGAGGGAGGGAGGGGGGAGGAGGGGAGGGAGGGAGGGGGAGGGGGGAGGGGGGGAGGGGGAGGGGGGAGGGAGGAGGGAGGGAGGGGGGAGGGAGGGAGGGAGGGGGGGGGAGGGAGGAGGGGAGGGGGTGGGNAGGAGGGAGGAGGGAGGGAGAGAGCGGGAGAGGAGGAGGGAGGAGGGGAGGAGGGGGGAGGGAGGAGGGAGGAGGGGGGAGGGAGGGGAGGGAGGGGAGGGAGGAAGGGGAGGAAGGGAGGGAGGGAGGGAGGGAGGGAGGGAGGGAGGGAGGAGGGAGAGAGGAGGGGGGAGGGAGAAAGTGGGGGAAAGAGCGCTTGTTGGGAGCTCACCAATGGTGTAAATGCTCACCCGAGCTCTCATACTCTGACGGTGCATTGTCTTTGAGTTGTGCGCCTTTTGGCGTCATCTGGTCCAACACCATGTGAGACTAGGCTCTAGGGAAAGCTGTCTCGGNTGTGGACCAATCAACTTCAGGACAGTGCATACATTATCAGAGTTGCGTTTTTTGTTTGCGTTATGACCGCAGGTATTGTGGTCAATGCAAACATGACTCCTTATAAAAAAGGTGTCGTTTTTTTTAGTAGATACAAATGTAAGCGTGTTTTTNAAAAAGTTTTTCGTTAAATATTTCTTATTTTTTTCCAGGCGTGGATTTTCGTTTGTCTTGCAGATATGATGTTGCATCTAGCCATCTGCAGGCACATCTGAAGAGACTCGTACGGCTACAAGGCATGCCCCTCAAGCGTTGGTGCGAACCTCGGTCTCCGTGTGAAACGATTTTATTTCATAACGTTTTTGGGTTTAGATCGCGTTATTTATAAATGTGTCGTAACCCTCCACCACCCGACACGGCCAATCAGTAAAAAAGTGTCACGTTGACAAAAGACAAATAGTTCACTGCTTTAGCCCACCGGTGTGTTGAAGCGGGAAACCACAACATTTACTATTTGAGTAGTNCGACGTTTCGCTGGTAATTGCATCCAGCATCATCGGGCAATTCGCCAGAATGGTGAGGCTCTGCTATGTCTCCCGTTCTTATATAGAGCAGCAGCAGCAGCAGGGTGACATCATCATTAACTCATCAGGTGCAAAGATTGAGGGTGGGGGTTATTGTAAATATGTGAAAAAGCAACAGATTTTACGCTTCGATTTAAAGCTTTCGTGACTGCAGGGATTCATCTTCTTGGTTCTTTCGGTAAAGTCACGTAGAAGGGAAGTAATAGAATAATAAAAATACATAATAAAATAATATAATAAAACATAATAAAATAATAATAAAATATTTTTTTTTTTTTATTACTTCCCTTCTATGTGACTTTACCGAAAGAACCAAGAAGAAGATTTTACGCTATTTCTATTTGTGTGTTTACTTATTTCACCCGAGTGGGCGAACAGAACACACGGACGAGACATGAAGATGGAAAAAGTGAAAAGTCAAAACGATTTTATCAAATCTGTCTGTCGCCTGATGAAGTTGGTTGTAGTTACTGGCGAAACGTCGCAACTCAGATTGTGGACGGTGTGGCTTGGCTCGCCAACACACAACCGGTGTTGCTGTACTAGTGGTGTACTAGTATACTACACGATACACTACACTATACACTACACTATACCTACACTATATACTACACTATACACTACACTCTACACTACTATACACTACACTATATACTACACTATACACTACACTACTACACTATACACTACACTATACACTACATACACACTACACTATACACTACACTATACACTACTATACACTACACTATATACTAGTGCTGTACTAGTACACTACACTATACACTACACTATACACTAGTGCTGTACTAGTATACTACACTACTACACTATACACTACACTATACACTACACTATACACTACGATATACACTACACTATACACTACACTACTATACACTACGCTATACACTACGCTACTACACACTACACTATACACTACGCTATACACTACACTACACACTAGTGCTGTACTAGTATACTACACTACTACACTATACACTACACTATTACACTATACACTACTATACACTACACTATAACACTACACTATACACTACTATACACTACACTATACATTACACTACTATACACTACACTATACACTACGCTATACACTACACTATACACTACACTATACACTATTATACACTACGCTATACACTACGCTATACACTACTATACACTACACTATACACTACACACTACACTATACACTACACTATACACTACACTATACACTACTATACACTACGCTATACACTACGCTATACACTACTATACACTACACACTATACACTACACTATACACTACTATACACTACTATACACTACACCATACCCTACACTATACACTACTATACACTACACTATACACTACTATACACTACTATACACTACTATACACTACACCAGCGGTCGGGAACCTATGGCTCGCGAGCCATATATGGCTCTTCCAGTGACGGCATATGGCTCCCAGACAATTTTGAGTTGAAACAATAATTTAAAAAAATAAAAATAAAAAAAATCAGTTTGGAACAAATTTTAAAATACTGGCTCTCCCAGTCAAAAAGGTTCCCGACCCCTGCACTACACTATACACTACGCTATACACTACACTATACACTACTATACACTACACGATACACTACGCTATACACTACACTATACACTACTATACACTACACTGCACACTACACTATACACTATACACTACACTGCACACTACACTATACACTACACTATACACTACACTATACACTACACTATACACTACTACACACTACACTATACACTACACACTACACTATACACTACACTATACACTACACTACACACTACACTACACACTACACACTACACTATACACTACACTACACACACACTACACTNTACACTACAATACACTACTATACACTACACTGCACACTACACTATACACTACACTACTACACTACACTATACACTACAACTACACTATACTACACACTACACTATACTATATACACTACACACTACACATACACTACGCACTACACTATACACTACACTATACACCACACTACACACTAGTGCTGTACTAGTGACGAATTGGCCACGTTCTGTTCACGTGACAACCCTCACTCGTTGCCTGTGTTAGAGGGTGGTGGTGGCGGGTTTTAACGACACAACATTTATACATTGACGCGTTCTAACTAAACACAAACTGCAAAGCTGATTATTTTATTTCACCCGGAGCAAGCTCCCCTCCTACCCTATAGCAGCAGCCAAATTAAGAGGAGTTCCCTTTATTCTTAGGTTTTTTCGGGAAAGTTTTTTTTTTTACTTTATACAGCTGTCGTGGCTGTGACGGTACCGCCTGAAGACGGAAGCTTGTGTTGCCTCCGAAACGTCGTGATTTTTATTTTATTTTACTTTTTCATGTTTTTTGACCTACGTGACTTTACCGAAAAAACCTAAGAATATGAATCATTGCAGTCACGAAAGCTTCAAATCTAGGAATTCCCTTCTTAGCGACGGCGATTGGCAGCACGCGACCGATCGTGAAGTGATTTGGTGTCTTAGCGAGTAGCGCAGAGACACCCGGCAGGGACCCGAGTTCGATTCCCGCTCAGGGTCAACACCAACAACAACAACAACATCACCAACAACAACACCACCGACAATACCACCAACAACAACACCAACAACAACAATAACAACACCAACATCACCAACAACAACAATAACAACACCAACAACAACACCACCAACAATAACAACACCACCAACAACAACACCAACACCACCAACAACAACAATAACACAACAACAACACCACCGACAATACCACCAACAACAACAACACCACCAACAACAACAATAACAACAATAACAACACCAACACCACCAACAACAACAATAACAACACCAACAACAACACACAACAATACCAACAACACCAACAACAACAATAACACCAACAACAACACCACTAACAATACCACCAACAACAACAACAATACCAACAACAACACCAACCAACAACACCACCAACAACAACACCACCAACAACAACAACAATACCACCAACAATACCACCAACAACAACACCACCACCAACACCACCAACACCACCAACACCACACCAACACCACCACCAACACCGTCAACACCACCACCAACACCACCACCAACACCACCAACAATACCACCAACACCACCAACACCACCACAACACCAACNCCACCAACACCACACCAACACACCAACACCACCACCAACACCACACCAACACCACCACCAACCCCACCACCAACCCACCACCAACACCTCCACCACCACCACCACCACAGCGAGGATTTTCTGTACCGGTCATGGGCCTCTCTTGGTCGACTTGGGTATCAAATGAGTACCTGGTCGGTGCGTGGTGTGACATGAGTACCTGGTGCGGTGCGTAGTAGTGACATGAGTACCTGGTGCGGTGTGTGGTGTGACATGAGTACCTGGTGCGGTGCGTGGTAGTGACATGAGTACCTGGTGCGGTGTGTGGTAGTGAATGAGTACCTGGTGCGGTGTGTGGTAGTGACATGAGTACCTGGTGCTGTGTGGTGTGACATGAGTACCTGGTGCGGTGTGTGGTAGTGACATGAGTACCTGGTGCGGTGCGTGGTGTGACATGAGTACCTGGTGCAGTGTGTGGTAGTGACATGAGTACCTGTGCGGTGTGTGTGTGACATGAGTCTGTGCGGTGCGTAGTAGTGACATGAGTACCTGGTGCGGTGTGTGGTGTGACATGAGTACCTGTGCGGTGCGTGGTAGTGACATGAGTACCTGGTGCGGTGTGTGGTGTGACATGAGTACCTGGTGCGGTGCGTGGTAGTGACATGAGTACCTGGTGCGGTGTGTGGTNGTGACATGAGTACCTGTGCGGTGTGTGGTAGTGACATGAGTACCTGGTGCGGTGTGTGGTAGTGACATGAGTACCTGGTGCGGTGTGTGGTAGTGACATGAGTACCTGGTGCGGTGCGTGGTAGTGACATGAGTACCTGGTGCGTTGTGTAGTGAACATCGCTAGCACTGGGGAGAGACAAAGGCGGCCGGGCGTGTCTGGTAGCCACCCACCCCCTCTGTGTGTGCCACAGCGCCGGAGCCTTCATAGGTGCTACTCGCTAACAGCACTTGCCCCACAGTCTGTCGAAGGCTACACGGGAGAGATCACAAACGAGTTATGATTCCTTACCCGTACCCGGCCGCACAGGGTCGCAAACGGGTACCCGTACCCGGCCTACCCGCTACCCTACCCGTACNTACCCGTACCNTACCCTACCCTACCCTACCCGGCCGTACCTGTACCCTACCCGTACCCGGCCGGTATCGGTAGGTACGGTAGGGTACGGTAGGGTACGGGTAGGGTACCCTACCCGTACCCGGGGTACGGGTAGGGTACGGGTATCGGGTACCTGATTGCGACCTCTGGATGAAGCCATGTTGCAGGCGCGGGTGGGTTGATTCTAGGAACTTGAATTGTGAGAAGAGACAAGACGTTGGGAAATGAGTGACAAACGGTGACTCACCAGTGACTCACGGCCTACCGTACCCGGCCGTACCCGTACCCGGCCGGGTACGGGTAGCCGGGTATCGGGTAGGGTACGGGTATCGGGTACCGGTTGCGACCTCTGATACCCGGGGGTGGGTGATCTTTTGTCTTTGCAGACTTTCAAGCACGTGCTGATTCGCGAGAACCAGTACGACTCAATCATCGTCTTCTACAACCTCGTGTTCATGCAGCGGCTCAAGGCCAACATCCTGCAGTTCGTCTCTCCACACGTGCGTAGCCGGGGCTCGTTGAGCCGTGTCGCGAGTGAGTGAGTCAGTGCGGTGAGTGAGTGGTGAGTGTGGGGGGGAGTGGTGAGGGAGGAGTGAGTGAGTG
>MU249703.1:0-12500 GCA_018977245.1 Lethenteron camtschaticum | reverse complement strand
TCTGCCCGTGACCTCCTCCTGCACCTAGCCTGGCACAGCAGTCAACCCACGGCACCTGCCGGGTCTGCCCGTGACCTCCTCCTGCACCTAGCCTGGCACAGCAGTCAACCCATGGCACCTGCTGGGTCTCCCCCNTGACCTCCTCCTGCACCTAGCCTGGCACAGCAGTCAACCCATGGCACCTGGGTCTGCCCCGTGACCTCCTCCNGCACCTAGCCTGGCACAGCAGTCAACCCACGGCACCTGCTGGGTCTGTCCCGTGACCTCCTCCTGCACCTAGCCTGGCACAGCAGTCAACCCAAGCACCTGCTGGGTCTGCCCGTGACCTCCTCCTCCTGCACCTAGCCTGGCACAGCAGTCAACCCACGGCACCTGCTGGGTCTGTCCCGTGACCTCCTGCACCTAGCCTGGCACAGCAGTCAACCCAAGCACCTGCTGGTCTGCCCGTGACCTCCTCCTGCACCTAGCCTGGCACAGCAGTCAACCAAGTCACCTGCAGGGTCTGTCCCGTGACCTCCTCCTGCACCTAGCCTGGCACAGCAGTCAACCCACGGCACCTGCTGGGTCTGTCCNGTGACCTCCTCCTGCACCTAGCCTGGCACAGCAGTCAACCCACGGCACCTGCAGGTCTGTCCCGTGACCTCCTGCACCTAGCCTGGCACAGCAGTCAACCCAAGCACCTGCTGGGTCTGCCCGTGACCTCCTCCTGCACCTAGCCTGGCACAGCAGTCAACCCACGGCACCTGCAGGGTCTGCCCCGTAACCTCCTCCTGCACCTAGCCTGGCACAGCAGTCAACCCAAGTCACCTGCTGGTCTGCCCCGTGACCTCCTCCTGCACCTAGCCTGGCACAGCAGTCAACCCAAGTCACCTGCAGGGTCTGTCCCGTGACCTCCTCCTGCACCTAGCCTGGCACAGCAGTCAACCCACGGCACCTGCTGGGTCTGTCCCGTGACCTCCTCCTGCACCTAGCCTGGCACAGCAGTCAACCCACGGCACCTGCAGGGTCTGTCCCGTGACCTCCTCCTGCACCTAGCCTGGCACAGCAGTCAACCCAAGTCACCTGCAGGGTCTGTCCCGTGACTCCTCCTGCACCTAGCCTGGCACAGCGTCAACCCACGGCACTGCTGGTCTGTCCCNTGACCTCCTCTGCACCTGCCTGGCACAGCAGTCAACCCGGCACCTGCCTTCGACACTTCACGCGATGCCTGAAGTGCACCCGGCCTGGCACAGGAGTGTGGTGAGTGACNGCCGTGAACGGCGGTGCTACTGTTGTTGTTGTTGTGTGTGTNGATTGTTGTTGTTGTTGTNGTGTATTGTTGTTGTTGTATTGTTGTTGTTGTTGNGTGTGGATTGTTGTTGTTGTGTGTGGATTGTTGTTGTTGTGTGTGGATGTGTTGTTGNTGTCGTGTGGATTGTTGTTGTTGTTGTCGTGTGGATTGTTGTTGTNGTGTGGATTGNTGTTGTCGTGTGTGGATTGTTGTTGTTGTTGTTGTTGTTGTNGTGTGGATTGTTGTCGTGTGGATTGTTGTTGTTGTTGTNGTGTGGATTGTTGTTGTGTNGTGTGGATTGTTGTTGTTGTCGTCGTGTGTNGATTGTTGTTGTTGTNGTGTGGATTGTTGTTGTTGTGTGGTGTGTGGATTGTTGTTGTTGTGTGTGGANTGTTGTTGTTGTGTGTGGATTGTTGTTGTTGTTGTGTGCCCGTTGCACGGTGTGCAGTGTGCGTACAGCACCCCTGACAAAAGCTTCATAGCTCATCAGATTTGTCTGTCTGCAGCCTCAATAAAGACGCCGCTTCTGTTTCGTTCCAGGCTTCTCGTCTGCATTGGCGAAACCATCGGGGTGAGCGATACTACTACACACACTCACACACTCACTCACACACTCACACANACACACACCACACACTCACACACACACTCACACACTCACACACACACTCACTCACACACTCTCACACACTCACACACACTCACACACACACTCACACACACACACACACTCACTCACACACACTCACACACTCATACACACTCACACACTCACACACTCACACACACACTCACCACATACTCACCACTCACTCACTCACACACTCACACACACACACTCACACACACACACACTCACTCTCACACTCACACACACACACTCACACACACACACACACACTCTCACACTCACACACTCACACACACACAGTCACTCACACACACTCACACACACACACTGTGGGTNACCCCTCGCAGTCCACCCAAACAATCACCCACTGCGCTGTAAGCAGAGGTCGCTAACGGGTTTTGATTCCTTACCCGTACCCGCACCAGGGTCGCAAACGGGTACCCGTACCCGTACCCGGCCGTACCCGTACCCTACCTGTACCCTATACGTACCCACCCGTACCCGGCCAGGTACGGGTAGGGTACGGGTACGGGTACCCGATTGCGACCTCTGGGATGAAGCCATGTTGCAGGCGCGGGTGGGTTGATTCTAGGAACTTGAATTGTGAGAAGAGACAAGACGTTGGGAAATGAGTGACAAACGGAGACTCGCCAGTGACTCACGGCCCACCCATACCCGTACCCGGCCGCACCAGGGTCGCAAAAGCTGCCGGGTACGGGTTAGCCGGGTATCGGGTAGGGACGGCTATCGGGTACCCGGTTGCGACCTCTGGCGTACACCCTGCCTGCCCGCCCGCTTGTCCACCTGCGTCCACCTGCTTGTCCACCGCCCGCCCAGTCTCCGCAGTTCCAGAGGATCAACGCGGTGATCGGCGCCAGCGACCGCGGGAGGGAGCCAAGCGCGCCTGGTGGAGGAGGGGGGCGGAGGGGGGCCCCGGGGGTCGCGGGGGGTCGCAGGCCGCAGTCCAAGCGGCTGCTCTTCGACTGCGGCGAGGCCGGCGCGGACGAGACGGACGGCGCGTGAGTCGTGGGCCTCCTCGCACGCACGCACACGTACACACGTACACACGCACACACGCACTCACACGTACACACACGCACGCACACGTACACACACGCACACACACACGTACACACACACGTACACACGCACACACACGTACACTCACTCGTACACTCACACGTACACACGTACACACACGTACACTCACTCGTACACACACACACACGTACAACATACACACACGTACACACGTACACACACGTACACACGCACACACGCACTCACACGTACACACACGCACGCACGTACACACACGCACACACACGCACGTACACACAACGTACACACGCACACACACGTACACTCACTCGTACACTCACACGTACACACGTACACACACGTACACTCACTCGTACACACGTACACACGTACACACATACACACACGTACACACGTACACACACGTACACACACACACGTACACACACGTACACACACGTACACACGTACACGCGAACACACGCACACACACGTACACACGCACACACTCACGCACGCACGCACACACGCACGCACACACTCACACGTACTCACACGTACACACACGTACATACGCACACGTACACACACGTACACACACACACACGACACACANGTACACACACACACACATACACGCGTACACGCGCACACACACACGCACACACACGTACACACGTACACTCATGTACACTCACGTACACACGTACTCACACGTACACACGTACACACGCACACACACGCACACACACACGTACACACACGTACACACGTACACACACGTACACTCACTCGTACACACGTACACACAGTACGTACACACGTACACACACGTACACACACACACACACACGTCACGCATACACACACACGCACACGTACACACACACGTACACACGCACGTACACACACGTACACACGTACACGCGAACAAACGCACACACACGTACACGCACACACTCACGCACGCACACACGCACGTACACACNACACCACACACACGTACACACACGTACACGCGCACACACGTACGCACGCACGTACACACGTACACACACACGTACACACACACACACGTACACACACACACGCAAACATCACACGCACGCACACACGTACCACACACGTACACACGTACACACACACGCACGTACACACGTACACACGTACACGCACGTGTACGTGTGTACCTTGAGGCTACCACGTGAATTGTCGAACGCCCGCTGGCAGGAGGTCACGGGGCAGACCCAGCAGGTGCCACGGGTCGACTGACCGAGATGACCGAGATGACTGGCTGATGCACCACCTGTGCCCCTACTGTACCAACTTTACCAACTAAACTACGAATTAAACACAGGATGCTGCCACGTGAAGTGTCGAACGCACGCTGGCAGGAGATCACGGGGCAGACCCAGCAGGTGCCATGGGTCGACTGACTGAGTTGACCGAGATGACTGGCTGATGCACCACCTGTGCCCCGTACTGTACCAACTTTATCAACTAAACTACGAATTAAACACAGGATGCTGCCACGTGAAGTGTCGAACGCCCGCTGGCAGGAGGTCACGGGGCAGACCCAGCAGGTGCCACGGGTCGACTGACTGAGATGACCGAGATGACTGAGATGATCGGCACGTTGAGCGTCGGTGCGTTTGTGCGTAGCGATCGCCGCCAGCGTGGTTGTTGTTTTATCTTTTGCTGCCCCCCCCTACCCCCTACCCCCCCTACCCCCCCTACCCCCCTACCCCCCCCCCCCNGACAGCAAACCGCTCAACGGCTCCCGCGACTCCCTCGCCACCAACGGAGGAGCCGCTCCATCATCCACCGCAAAGTTTCCGAGCTCGGTAAACTCTCTCGCGCGCGCACGCACACGTGGTGTGTACGTGTGTGTGTGTGTGCGTGTGTGTGTACGTGCGTGTGTGTACGTGTGTATGTGTACGTGCGTGTGTGTATGTGTACGTGGTGTGTGCGTGTGTGCGTGTGTGTGTACGTGTGTGTGTGTACGTGTGTGTGCGTACGTGTGTGTGCGTACGTGTGTGTATGTGTCTTTGTCTGTGTGTGTACATGTGTGTGTCTACGTGTGTGTGTGTGTACGTGTGTGTGTACGTGTGTGTGCGTATATGTGTGTGTACGTGTGTGTGTGTACGTTGCGTGTGTGCGTGTGTACGTGGTGTGTGCGTGTGTGTGTGTGTGTACGTGTGTGTATGTGTCTGTGTGTACGTGTGTATGTGTACGTGTGTGTGTATGTGTGTGCGTGTGTGTACGTGTGTGTACGTGTGTGTGTACGTGCGTGTGTGTGTACGTGTGTGTGGACGTGTGTGTATGTGTCTGTCTGTGTGTGTACGTGTGTGTGTGTACGTGTGTGCATGTGTGTACGTGTGTGTGCGTGCGTGTGTGTACGTGTGTGTGTACGTGTGTGTGTGTACGTGTGTGTGTGTGTGTACGTGTGTGTGTACGTGCGTGTGTGTGGACGTGTGTATGTTCTTTGTCTGTGTGTGTACGTGTGTGTGTACGTGTGTGTGTGTACGTGTGTGTGTACGTGTGTATGTGTACGTGTGTGTGTATGTCTGTGCGTGTGGGGAGCGGTGGTGTAGTGGTTAGCGGGCTGCGCTATGAACCTGGCGACCCGGGTTCGATTCCCGCTCACGGCAAACACCAGTGACGATTATCTGACTGGTCCTGGCCTTCCCTAGGTCGACTCAGCCTTAAATGAGTACCTGGTGCGATGTGTAAACATCGCCACTGAGGAGACAAAGGCGGTCGGGCGTGGTGCTGGCCACCCACCCCTCGTGTGCCGTGCCGGCCTTTATAGGTGCTCGCTAACAGCACTTGCCCCTACAGTCTGTTAAGGCTACACGGGGGACCTTTATCTTTGTGTATGTGTCTGTCTGTGTGTGTACGTGTGTGTGTACGTGTGGTGTGTGTACGTGTCTTTGTCTGTGTGTGTGTACGTTTGTGTGTACGTGTGTACGTGTGTGTACGTGTCTTTGTCTGTGTGCGCATGTGTGTGTACGCGTGCATGTGTACATGTGCGTGTGTACATGTGCGTGTGTACATGTTTGTGCATGTGTGTACGTTTGCGTGTCTTTGTGTGTGTGTGCGTGTGTATGTGTGTACATGTCTGTGTTAACGCGACCGTGTGTGTTTGTACTTGTGTGTGTACGTGTGTGTGTGCATGTATCTTTGTGTGTGCGTGTTGTGTTAACATGGGAGTGCACGCGCGTGTGTATGTGGGTGTGTACATGTCGTACACCAGGCGAGGTAGTCAACATCTCCTAGCCACCGTGATGATGATGAGAGAGAGAGACGCAAACTCCAAATATACAGCAGCAGCAGGCATTGTTAGGGTCGGGATCGAACCCACGACCTCCTGTACACCAGGCGAGGTAGTTAACATCTCGCCAAATACAGGCATCGTCAGGGTGGGGTCGAACCACGACCTCCGTACACCAGGCGAGGTAGTCAACATCTCCTAGCCACCGTGATGATGATGAGAGAGAGACACGCAAACTACAAACATACAGCAGCAGGCATCGTCAGGGTCGGGGTCGAACCCACGACCTCCTGTACACCAGGCGAGATAGTCAACATCTGACCAAATACAGGCATCGTCAGGGTCGAGATCAAACCCACGACCTCCCGTACACTGGGCGAGATAGTCAACATCTCTAGGGGGAGAGAGAAAGAAAGACACGCAGACTCCAGATATTCAACAGCATCGTCAAGGTCCGGGATCGAACCCACGACCTCCCGTATACCAGGCGAGGTAGTCAACATCTCCCAGCCACAAGTACCCGACGCTCCGGCCCGCTGCCCGGCACCGCCGACGGTGAATTCGCCGGCCGTCCGAAATCTGTTGCCCTGTGCTCCTTCCATTGTTTTCTTTTCAATCATCTTGATCGTTTTCTGTCCTTCCGTGCCCTCCCAGCGTTCGCTTTTCAACGCACGAGGAAGGGCGCGGTGGCGGCGACGACGACGACAACACGACGAGTGAAGATGACGGTGGGGGGGGGGGTGNCGTGTGTCGGTGTAGTGGGGGGGGGGGAGCGGTGGAGGGTGGTGACCACTGGGTGGGTGGTGGTGGTGGTGGTGGGTGCGGCAGGAGCTCAGTAGGGGCGGTTGCACAGGTGGTGCATCTGCCGGTCATCTCAGTCGGTCAACGCAAGGCACATGCTGGGTCTGTCCCGTGACTTCATGCACCTAGCCTGGACAGCAGTCAACCCACGGCACCTGCTGGGTCTGTCGCGTGACGGTCTCCTGCCCTAGCCTGGCACAGCAGTCAACCCACAGCACCTGCTGGGTCTGTCCCGTGACTTCATGCACCTAGCCTGGCACCGGCGGTGCATCTGCCGGTCGTCTCAGTCGGTCAACCCAAGGCACCTGCTGGGTCTGTCCCGTGACCTCATGCACCTAGCCTGGCACAGGTGGTGCATCTGCCGGTCGTCTCAGTCGGTCAAGCCCAAGGCACCTGCTGGGTCTGTCCCGTGACTCATGCACCTAGCCTGGCACAGACGGTGCATCTGCCGGTCGTCTCAGTCGGCAAAGCCCACGGCACCTGCTGGTCTGTCCCGTGACGGTCTCCTGCACCTAGCCTGGCACAGATGATGCATCTGCCGGTCATCTCAGTCGGTCAAGCCCACGGCACCTGCTGGGTCTGTCCCGTGACCTCCTGCACCTAGCCTGGCACCGGCGCCGTGGTGACGTCACCGCCACTTTAAGTATTGGTTGGAGCCCAGCCCACCTGGGTACACACTCGCGTTTGGTTTACCTTTTAGCCGTACCGTTCGCTAGTTTGAATCATTTGCTTTGTTACCGTGGTAATTGTTTTTTTTTACTTTACCCCGTGGTCATTTTTGGTAGCGCGGTAATCGTTGATCATGGTTTTTTTTTTACTTTTTCTGAACTTATTTTTTTTACTTTATCATCGACGATACCCTCCCCCCCCCGCCATCATCATCTTATCCGCTCGTAACCGCTTCCTCCACCGGCACATGCAGCTGACTCCGCACGGCCACGGGTTATCTTTGTGTGTACGCTGTGTGTGCGTGCGTGTGTGTGTGTGTGCGGTGTGTGTGTGGTGTGTGTGTGTACGGTGTGTGTGTACGTACGGTGTGTGTGTGTACGGTGTGTGTGTACGTTGTGTGTGTGTGTACGTTGTGTATGTGTGCGGTGTGTGTGTGTGTACGTTGTGTGTGTGCGTTGTATGTGTACGGTGTGTGTACGTTGTGTGTGTACGTTGTGTGTGTATGTTGTGTGTACGTTGTGTGTGTAGTTGTGTGTATGGTCTGTGTACGTTGTGTGTGTAGTTGTGCGTACGTTGTGTGTGTGTGTGTACGGTGTGTGTGNACTGTGTGTGTATGGTGTGTGTACGTTGTGTGTGTGTGTGTGTGTATGTTGTGTGTGTACGGTGTGTGTACGGTGTGTGTACGGTGTATGTGTGTGTACATTGTGTGTGTGTATGTTGTGTGTACGTTGTGTGTGTGGTGTGTGTGTATGTTGTGTGTACAGTGTGTGCGTGTACGTTGTGTGTGCGGTGTGTGTGTATGTTGTGTGTGTACGTTGTGTGTGTGTGTGGACGTTTGGTGTGTGCGGTGTGTGTGTGGTGTGTGTACGGTGTGTGTACATTGTGTGTACGGTGTGTGTGTGTGTGTGTGTACGGTGTGTGTGTGTGTAGGTTGTTTGTGTGTGTGTACGTGTGTGTGTGTACGTTGTGTGTGTGTCGTGTGTGTGTACGGTGTGTGTGTACGTTGTGTGTGTACGTTGTGTGTGTACGAGTGTGTGTGTGTACGGTGTGTGTATGTGTGTGTAGTTGTGTGTACGTTGTGTGTGTAGTTGTGTGTACGNTGTGTGTGTACGGTGTATGTGTGTGTGTACGGTGTGTGTGCGTTGTGTGTACGGTGTGTGTACGTTGTGTGTGTACGGTGCGTGTACGTTGTGTGTGCGTTGTGTGTGTACGTTGTGTGTATGTGTGTGTGTATGGTGTGTGTGTACGTTGTGTGTGTACGGTGTGTTGTACGTTGTGTGTGTACGGTGTGTGTGTATGGTGTGTGTACGGTGGTGTATGTTGTGTGTAGTTGTGTGTGTACGTTGGGTGTGTAGTTGTGTGTGATGTGTGTGTACGGTGTGTGTGTATTGTGTGTTGTAGTTGTGTGTAGTTGTGTGTGTAGTTGTGTGTACGTTGTGTGTGTTGTGTGTGTGTGTGCGTACGTGTTGTGTGTTGTGTGTACGTTGTGTGTATGGTCTGCGTACGTTGTGCGTACGTTGTGTGTGTACGCTGTGTGTGTGTGTGTGTATGTGCGTGTGTTGAACTTTGCACCGTGCGTAGCCGACCGCGCTAATCGGAGGTGCGGGGGGGGCCAGGGACAACAAACTAAACACAACAGCAGCAGCAGCAAGAAGCGGTTCTAGAGAAATTAGTTTGCAATTTAGTATCAGAGTGTGTTGTATAGTAGAGTGTAGTTGCGTGTAGCGTAGTGCGTATTGCCGTGTGCATTGTAGTGTATAGTGCAGTGTATGTACCTTGACCTTCTTTAGCACCGTATGAACGCCACCGTGGTAGAGTACGGAGCCTAGCGAGGCAATCGGAGGCGATGACGGTGGGGTAGCGACAACGGCGATGATTGGTAACGGTGAGAATGATAATGCTGACGATGACGACAGTGATCACGATTAGCACGCTTGGTTACGTACGGTGCGAAAGAAGTTCCACACCCGTACATAGAGACCCACAGACTCATCACAAGAGACCCACAGACTCACTATACAGAGACCCACAGACTCACCACACAGAGACCCACAGACTCATCACAAGAGACCCACAGACTCATCACACAGAGACCCACAGACTCATCACACAGAGACCCACAGATCATCACACAGAGACCCATAGACTCATCACACAGAGACCCACAGACTCATCACACAGAGACCCACAGACTCATCACACAGAGACCCACAACTCATCACACAGAGACCCACAGACTCATCACACAGAGACCCACAGACTCATCACACAGAGACCCACAGACTCATCACACAGAGACCCATAGACTCATCACACAGAGACCCACAGACTCATCACACAGAGACCCACAGACTCATCACACAGAGACCCACAGACTCATCACACAGAGACCCACAGACTCATCACATAGAGACCCACAGACTCATCACACAGAGACCCACAGACTCATCACACAGAGACCCATAGACTCACCACACAGAGACCCAGAGACTCTCACACAGAGACCCAGAGACTCATCACACAGACCCACAGACTCATCCCAGAGACTCACACAGAGACCCACAGACTCACACAGAGACCACAGACTCACACAGAGACCCACAGACTCACCACACAGAGACCACAAACTCATCACACAGATACCCACAGACTCATCATACAAGACCCACAGACTCACCAAACAGAGACCCACAGACTCATCACACAGAGACCCACAGACTCAACACAGAGACCCACAGACTCATCACACAGATACCCACAGACTCATCACATAGAGACCCACAGATCATCACACAGAGACCCACAGACTCATCACACAGAGACCCACAGACTCATCACATAGAGACCCACAGACTCATCACACAGAGACCCACAGACTCATCACACAGAGACCCATAGACTCACCACACAGAGACCCAGACTCACCACACAGAGACCCATAGACTCACAACACAGAGACCCGACTCACCACACAGAGACCCACAGACTCATCACACAGAGACCCACAGACTCACCACACAGAGACCCACAGACTCACCACACAGAGACACACAGACTCACCACACGAGACCCACAGACTCACCACACAGAGACCCACACTCATCACACAGAGACCCACATACTCATCACACAGAGACCCACATACTCATCACACAGAGACCCACAGACTCACCAACAGAGACCCACAGACTCACCACACAGAGACCCACAGACGCATCACACAGAGACCCACAGACTCATCACACAGAGACACACACAGAGACCCACAGACTCACCACACAGAGACCCACAGACTCACCACACAGAGACCCACAGACTCACCACACAGAGACCCACAGACTCACCACACAGAGACCCACAGACTCACCACACAGAGACCCACAGACTCACCACACAGAGACCACAGACTCATCACACAGAGACCCACAGACTCATCACACAGAGACCCACAGACTCATCACACAGAGACCCACAGACTCACACAGAGACCACAGACTCATCACACAGAGACCCACAGACTCACCACACAGAGACCCACAGACTCATCACACAGAGACCCATAGACTCCCGAGACCCATAGACTAACACACAGAGACCCACAGACTCACCACACAGAGACCCACAGACTCACACACAGAGACCCACAGACTCACCACACAGAGACCCACAGACTCACCACACAGAGACCACAGACTCACCACACAGAGACCCGCAGACTCATCACACAGAGACCCACATACTCACCACACAGAGACCCACAGACTCACCACACAGAGACCCACAGACTCACCACACAGAGACCCGCAGACTCACCACACAGAGACCCACAGACTCACCACACAGAGACCCACAGACTCACCACACAGAGACCCACATACTCTCACACAGAGACCCACATATACCACACAGAGACCCACAGACTCACCACACAGAGACCCATAGACTCACCACACAGAGACCCACAGACTCACCACACAGAGACCCATAGACTCATCACACAGAGACCACAGACTAACCACACAGAGACCCACAGACTCACCACACAGAGACCCATAGACTCACCACACAGAGACCCATAGACTCATCACACAGAGACCCACAGACTCACCACACAGAGACCCACAGACTAACCACACAGAGACCCAGACTCACCACACAGAGACCCACAGACTCACCACACAGAGACCCATAGACTCACCACACAGAGACCCACAGACTCACCACACAGAGACCCATATACTCATCACACAGAGACCCATATACTCATCACACAGAGACCCACAGACTCACCACACAGAGACCCATATACTCATCACACAGAGACCCATAGACTCACACAGAGACCCACAGACTCATCACACAGAGACCCACAGACTCATCACACAGAGACCCACATACTCATCACACAGAGACCCACAGACTCACCCACAGACTCACCACACAGAGACCCACAGACTCACCACACAGAGACCCATAGACTCACCACACAGAGACCCACAGACTCATCACACAGAGACCCATAGACTCATCCAGAGACCACAGACTCATCACACAGAGACCCACAGACTCACCACACAGAGACCCATAGACTCATCACACAGAGACCCATAGACTCACCACACAGAGACCCACAGACTCACCACACAGAGACCCACAAACTAACACACAAGACCCACAGACTCATCACACAGAGACCCACAGACTCACCACACAGAGACCCACAGACTCATCACACAGAGACCCACAGACTCACCACACAGAGACCCACACAGAGACCCACAGACTCATTCACACAGAGACCCACAGACTCACCA
>MU249702.1:103444-259641 GCA_018977245.1 Lethenteron camtschaticum | reverse complement strand
CACCATCATCATCACCACCATCACCACCATCACCACCATCACCATCACCACCATCATCACCATCACCACCATCACCATCACCACCATCATCATCACAATCATTATCACAACAACCACCATCATCGTCATCATCACCACCGCCACCCACCATCATCACCATCACCACAACCACCAACTATCACTATCAACCACCATTCCTATGACTACGGCAATTCACACAATCACCATCGCTACCACCATCATGAACATCACCGTCGCCACCATCAAATTGCCATCGACACCGCAACCATCACCGCTATGCCAACCACAGCGGCACCCCTCCCTTGAGCCCGAGATGGATGCGGCTACAGGGAGACGCGAGAGCGCTGGGGAGCACCGCGTGACACATCGCCCATCAGCGTCACCCACTCCACCCCCACCGCGTCACCCACTCCACCCCCATCAGTGTCACCCACTCCACCTCGACACATCATCCACACCACCCACACGCGTCAGCCATCAGCGTCACCCACTCCACCCCCATCAGTGTCACCCACACCACCCCCATCAGTGTCACCCACTCCACCCCCACCGCGTCACCCACTCCACCCCATCAGTGTCACCCACACCACCCCCATCAGTGTCACCCACTCCACCCCCATCAGTGTCACCCACTCCACCCCCACCGCGTCACCCACTCCACCCCCATCAGTGTCACCCACTCCACCTCGACCACATCATCCACACCACCCACACCGCGTCAGCCATCAGCGTCACCCACTCCACCCCCATCAGTGTCACCACACCACCCGCACCGCATCACCCACACTACCCCACAGCGTTACCCCCCCCCNACATCACCCACCGCACCACTTCAAACCACGCCCACCGCGTCACCCACTCCACTCCCACCGCATCACCCCCTCCCCCACAGCGTCACCCACTCCACCTCCATAAATTTCATCCACACCACCCACACCGCGTCAGCCATCAGTGTCACCCACTCCACCCCCACCACGTCACCCACACCACCCCCACCGCATCACCCCCCTCCCCCACAGCGTCACCCACACCACCCCACCACATCACCCACACTACCCCACAGCGTCACCCACTCCACCTCCACCACATCATCCACACCACCCACACCGCGTCAGCCATCAGTGTCACCCACTCCACCCCCACCACGTCACCCACACCACCCCACCGCATCACCCACACTACCCCCACAGCGTCACCCCCCACATCACCCCACCGCACCACTTCAAACCACGCCCACCGCGTCACCCACACCACCCCCACCGCATCACCCCCCTCCCCCACAGCGTCACCCACTCCACCTCCATAAATTTCATCCACACTACCCCCACAGCGTCAGCCATCAGTGTCACCCACTCCACCCCCACCACGTCACCCACACCACCCGCACCGCATCACCCACACCACCCCACAGCGTCACCCACACCACCCCACAGCGTCACCCCCTCCCCCACAGCGTCACCCACACCACCCCCACCACGTCACCCACACCACCACCACCACGTCACCCACACCACCCCCACCGCATCACCCACACCACCCCACAGCGTCACCCCTCCCCCACAGCGTCACCCACACCACCCCACCGCATCACCCCCCCACAGCCCCACCACACGATTCCGCGGGCGTGGCGGAGCGACCCAGGGGGTGGATGCGGGAGAGGCGGGGGAGGGGAGGGGCGGGGGCTGCGATGGGAGCCGGGGGAGGGGCGATGGGGAGGGCGTGGGGAGGGGAGGCGACCGGGTGAGGAGCCACGGGAGCGGCAGCTGAGGCGATGGGAGCCGGGGGGAGGGGCGGGGGGGGCGATGCTGTTCCTCGGCTATAAAACAAATAAAGACCAAGACGCCCCGGATAGCCTAGAAAGGCTGTTGGGGCAAGTGCTGTTAGCTGGCAGCACATTTGAAGGCCGGCACAGCACCACGGCCGGCTGGCCGCTTTGTCTCCCCAATGCTGATGTTTACACACCGCACCGGGTACTCATTTAAGGCTGAGTTGACCTAGGGGAGGCCTAGGACCGGATCACATGTCTGCCACTGTTGTTGTTGGCAGTGAGCAGGAAATGGACCCCACCGGACGACTCGCTCCCAGCCCATGATCCTAAAATGGCGGCGGCTTAGAGGAGGCCTTCATTCAGCAGCGGATTGAGCATGGCCCAGAATGATGCCCCAGCACCATACGAACGTACAACGCACTGCACACACAGCGCGTTATTTGCATCCATAACACATGTACACACACACACACGTGTATATACACACACACACTTAGATAACACAAACCCCGCACGCTCTAACCACGTGTCCTTTCGTTGCACCCGATGCATCCCATTTGCACCCTCACCGGGGCTCGCTCACTCAGCCATGCACGGGGCGGAGGCCAGGCGCTCTCCCTGGAGCTGAATCTCCCAGTGGCCCCGTGGGGGGCGCTGTCTCTGGAGCTGAATCTCCCAGTGGCCCCGTGGGGGGCGCTGTCTCTGGTGCTGAATCTCCCAGTGGCCCCGTGGGGGGCGCTGTCTCTGGAGCTGAATCTCCCAGTGGCCCCGTGGGGGCGCTGTCTCTGGAGCTGAATCTCCCAGTGGCCCCGTGGGGGCGCTGTCTCTGGTGCTGAATCTCTCAGTGGCCCCGTGGGGGGCGCTGTCTCTGGAGCTGAATCTCCCAGTGGCCCCGTGGGGGGCGCTGTCTCTGGTGCTGAATCTCCCAGTGACACCGTGGGGGCGCTGTCTCTGGTGCTGAATCTCCCAGTGACACCGTGGGGGGCGCTGTCTCTGGAGCTGAATCTCCAGTGGCCCCGTGGGGGGCGCTGTCTCTGGTGCTGAATCTCCCAGTGACACCGTGGGGGACGCTGTCTCTGGTGCTGAATCTCCCAGTGACACCGTGGGGGCGCTGTCTCTGGTGCTGAATCTCCCAGTGGCCCCGTGGGGGCGCTGTCTCTGGTGCTGAATCTCCAGTGGCCCCGTGGGGGGCGCTGTCTCTGGTGCTGAATCTCTCAGTGGCCCCGTGGGGGGCGCTCTCCCTGGAGCTGAATCTCTCAGTGGCCCCGTGGGGGGCGCTCTCCCTGGAGCTGAATGTCTCAGTGGCCCCGTGGGGGGCGCTGTTCCTGGTGCTGAATCTCTCAGTGGCCCCGTGGGGGCGCTGTCTCTGGTGCTGAATCTCCCAGTGACACCGTGGGGGGCGCTGTCTCTGGTGCTGAATCTCTCAGTGGCCCCGTGGGGGGCGCTGTTCCTGGAGCTGAATCTCCCAATGACACCGCGGGGGCGCTCTCCCTGGAGCTGAATCTCCCAGTGACCCGTGGGGGGCGCTCTCCCTGGAGCTGAATCGCTGAGTGACCAAGTGTGGCATACAGTCGGTTTTTTTACAATCGGGTTTTATTGTCTTTTTATATTAAACCCGATCATTTGAGATTGGGAGAAATCCGGTGTAATTGGTTCTAATTTCAGAACCGACCGCAACTTCTCACCGATGGGCTTCATCCATTCCAAGCTCAGGAACTCACTGGCAGTGCCCACGATTGTGGAGGAGAAGCTCGTGTTCATCACAACCAACCTGCCGCCGCATTCTACGACTACCCGTGCCCGACGCCCCCCCCCCCGAGTACGATAGCAGCACCGACGAGGAAGCAGCCTAAGCCTCGATCAGAGTTTCGTATTCATTAAACCAGGTTTTAATTCCCCGAAATCGGGTTTAATTGTATTAAAGAAAAAACCCGAGACCTGCCGCTTGATAAATCGTTTTTAAATCCTTTATATTAAGTTCGCTTGCTTGCTTAGGACCGTGCAAATCTTTCAGTCGTTTTTTAACCACTTCCCGTGATCCAATCGAGCTGACATTTTGCACACAGACTCGTTGTGCGTGACAATTAATTTTCGTGAATTTTTTTTCCAAAATTTTACACTGTTTAGGGAATTTTTTTTTAAATATTTAATTACCAATTGCTTAATGGTGCCAGACAATCATCTGACCCATAGGTGGCAGCCATCTCAAGCCAGAGGACGAGAGGACTCTAGCCGCCCCGATGCCACGCATATAAAGGATTTATAGTGAAAACTTTGTTTTTACGGGTTAATTTTTTGTCCACCCCTGTCAGTGACCCCGTGGGGGCGCTGTTGTTGAAAGGTACGAAATCAGTTCAGCAATGGAGTCCGTATATAATGATATCGAGTGCTATATAATAATATAATAGTATTTGACTAGTAAATTTTTTTGGAGAGTAATTGGATGCCAATTACCAACCAACTGCCTCTCACGCTCGGCTCGAATTCTGCGGTCGTGGGAATGCTGCATGACCCTGTGCCCTGCCATCGTGCACGAGCAGGTTAGGGAGTGGGTGTAGGGGAGGGGTGGGGGAAGAAGGGGGTAACGTGGCGGGGTAGATCAGGTTCGGAGGAAGAGAGGGGAGCGAGTGGGCAGCTTCATATCCCGCAGTCATCAACATTTCCTACGCCCCCCCCCACCACCTTCACTAACTCCCCGGGAATAATCGCGACTGGCTCGGGATAATTACAGGGCTCAGGGACGCTGATCGGATCAGATTCGCGCATCGGGTCACCGGGACATACCCGCTCGCAGCCGGTGTGTGCGTGTGTGCTGCTGTGTGTGCACGCGCGTGCGCATGTGTGGGTGTGTGAGGCACATTCCGTCGCTTTAGGGCTGAGTCTACCCTAGGGGAGGCTGGTCAGGGTCAAGTGGTGGTCGCTGTGACCCGGGTGCAGAACAGCTGATTTACCCGAATCTCATTGGGCCATCTACCCACCTGATAGAGGGTGTTCACTCACTCACTCACCATTCACTCACCCACTCACTCACACAACCATTCACTACATACACTCACTCACTCACCCATTCACTCACCCATTCACTGCATACACTCACCCATCCACTCACTCACTCACCCATTCACTACATACACTCACTCACTCACCCATTCACTCACCCATTCACTACATACACCCACTCACTCACCCATTCACTACATACACTCACTCAACCACCACTCACTCACTCACCCACCCACGCACGCACTCACTCAACAACAACAGCCAGTCGCCACTAAGTGGCGGTGACGTCACCACGGCGCTTGTGGTGCCAGGCTCGGTGCACTTCAAGAGCACGTGAAGTGTCGAATGCCCACTTGCAGGTCTCGGGACAGACACAGGTGCCATGGGTTGACTGACTGAGATAACTGGCAGATGCATCACCTCCACCCCCTACTGTGCAATCTTGCTGTGTTTTAGCCGCCCGGCGCTCCGCTCGTCATTGTGGGCGTCGCTCCTCCGCCCTCCGTTGTTGCTGGATGTCGACTGCTCAGTAGCAGCGTCCTTCGCGAGCCTCCTCCACAGATCTTGTCACTGCTGATACCAGTCATCGGCAAGTCCACTCAACTCCACATCTTCTTGTACCACATCACTCCATCTCTTCTCTAGCCCGTGCCTCGCCCGTTTAGCCCCNTCGATCCGGCCGAACAAAAGCTGTTTAGGCATGCGGTGGCTGGGCATGCGGGCTACATGGCCCAGCCAACGCAGCCTTGCCTGCCGGAGGAGCTCACCGATGGGACTTGTCCAGATCTTTCAAAGATTTGTGAGCTCCTCACACAATCCAGCCTGGTTAACCCAGGATGGATGTTAGGCAGGCCAGCATGAATGTCTCAAACCGTGCAAGTGTGTATGTGTGCATGTGTGTATGTATGTGTGTACGTGTGCATGTGTATATGTGTGTACGTGTGCTTGTGTGTACGTGTCCATGTGTGCATGTGTGTATATGTGTGTACGTGTGCATGTGTGTACGTGTGCATGTGTGTACATGTGCATCTGTGTACGAGTGTACGTGTGCATGTGTGTACATGTGCATGTGTGCATGTGTGTACGTGTGTATGTGTATGTGTGCATGTGTGCATGCATGTGTGTACGTGTGTACGTGTGTACGTGTGCATGTGTGTACGTGTGTACGTGTGTATGTGTGCATGTGTGCGTGTGTGTGTATGTATATGTGTGTATGTGTATGTATGTGTATGTATGTGTGTGCATGTGTGTGTATGTATATGTGTGCNTGTGTATGATGTATGTGGGCGACGTGTAGCGGTTAGCGCGCTGCGCTACGAGTTCGATTCCCGCTCACGGCCAACACCAGTGACGATTATCTGAACCGGTCCTGGCCTCCCCTAGGTCGACTCAGCCTCAAATGAGTACCTGGTGCGGTGTGTAAACATTGCCTCTAGGGAGACAAAGGCGGTCGGGCGTGGTGCTGGCCACCCACCCCCTCGTGTACCGTTCCGGCCTTCATAGGTGCTCGCTAACAGCACTTGCCCCACAGTCTGTTAAGGCTATACGGGGATCTTTATCTTTGTCTTTGTGTGTGTATGTATATGTGTGTATGTGTATGTATGTGTGCATGTGTGCATGTGTGTGTATGTATATGTGTGTATGTGTATGTATGTGTATGTATGTGTGTGCATGTGTGTGTATGTATATGTGTGCATGTGTGTGTATGTATATGTGTGCATGTGTGTATGTATATGTGTGCATGTGTGTGTATGTACATAGCCACTGGGGGCGCTGTAGTGTAGCGGTCAGCGTGCTGTGCTTGGAACCCGGCTATCCGAGTTTGATTCCCGCTCACGGCCACCAACACCAGCAACGATTATCTGAACCGGTCCTGGGCCTCCCCTAGGTCGACTTAGCCTCAAATGAGTACTTGGTGCGGCGTGTAAAGTTCGCCACTGGGGAAACAAAGGCGGTTGTGTGTGCCGTGCCGGCCTTCATAGGCGCTACTCGCCAACAGCACTAGCTCCTGCAGTCTGTTTCAGGCTACACGGGGTATTCATAACAACATTGTTGTTGTTGTTGTGTAAGATCACGTGAGCACCGTTAACCCTCCACCATCCGACACAGCCACTTGGTACGGTTCAGTCACGTGACGACACCACGTGACTCGAGCAGCCGGGTGACGTCATCGCTGTGAGCCAATCAGGGCGGGTTGTTGTCGTCACGTAACAATGGATCGTGGTCACGTGGGGCAGATGGGCTGATCAGTTATAAATCAGTGTTCGATGCCTTAACAAGGCACGCAATTGGAACGTGCTCGACTTAATAATGCGCTTCCAGAGCAGCACGAAGCATGCGGCTGTCAGAGCGGTTAAAATTAATTTCCTCAATTAAAATCGATTGTCTCTCGTCGGTCTAGGATCGTTGTAGTTCGTTTTAGTTTCACACAATCACATCGACCTTATCGACATCAAGCGAACGCCCGTGGTGGCAAGCAGGTTGTCCAACTGCCAGGGTTTGTGTTTGTGAGTATTTAATGTCTTCGTGGTGTTTCTTTAGCCTATTCACGCGATCGAACCCAAGATAAAAGCGCCCCCCCCCTTCAATTAGACATATCGGTCGCGAAAGTCGACGTTGTAACATGTGGGGGGGGGNAGGGGAAGGGGGAAGGGGGGGAGGGAAGGGGGGGGTCTTTGTTGTGTCGTGGGGAGCTCATCCAACGACCGGGACCCCCTCCTCATTCCCCCCGTAGCCCCCCCCCCCTCACCCCACCCCCCGCAGCCCCCACAGCCCCCACCCCCCGCCCTTCTGTCTTTGTTCCATCTCCGGTGTTGACTCCCTCGCCTGGTACACAGGAGGTCGTGGGCTCTGTCCCGACCACTGCTACACCTTTGGAGTCTGCGTGTCTCTCTCTCATCGTCATCATCACGGTGGCGAGGCGATGTTGACTACCTCGCCTGGTACACAGGAGGTCGTGGGCTCTATCCCGACCTCTGCTGCACATTTGGAGTCTGCGTGTCTCTTTTTTCTCCAGGTCCTCTCTGGGGCTTTCCCTCCACATTTAGAGACGACATCACGCGCTGAGAGTTTGCGATCCATCTCCACGTGAGAAGCCACGTGGTGGTTGAGCGGTATTCTGTGGCCAGGCGGCTTCTGACAAGAGCCGGACAGCTCAGTGGGCCTGGCCGAGTTCAATAACACCACCAGCAGCAGAACCAGCAGCAGCAGTCAGAGGCATCGAACACGGGCGGTCACCGCATCATCATCATCGTCATCGCGGGGCGCTTTCACGCGCGCTTCTGCGGCCGTCTGGAACGCTCCTCCTTCCGATATGATGAAGCCACTGGGGAGCTCTGCACGGTTAAATCACCATCATCATCCAGATTGACAAACTCATTTCTCGAGGAGAGATTTTTGTGTTTCGTTTGTTGTCTTTACACCGCCCCCTCTCCCGCGCCCCTCCGATTAGCGCGGTGAGGCGACGTACGATGTGGTGGTGGTGGGCTGGAGTGTAGGTAACTCCTCTTCCTCCCCTCCTCCTCCCCCATCTACCCCCTCTCCTCCCCCATCTCCTCCCCATCTCCTCCCNACTCTCCTGGCCCCATCTCCCCACTCTCCCCCCATCTCCCATCTCCTCCCCTCTCCCATCTCCTCCCCATCTCCCCATCTCCTCCCCATCTCCTCACCCCTCTCCTCCCCATCTCCCTCTCCCATCTCCCTCTCCTCCCCATCTCCTCTCCTCCCCATCTCCTCCCCATCTCCTCCCCCCTCNTCCCCATCTCCTCCCCCATCTCCTCCCCATCTCCTCCCCATCTCCTCCCCCTTATCCTCCCCCTCTCCTCCTCCCCTCCTCCTCCCTCCTCATCCTCCCCCCTTCTCCTCCCCATCTCCTCCCCTTATCCTCCCCCATCTCCCCTCCCCTCCTCCCCCTCCTCATCTCCCCCCTTCCTCCCCCATCTCCTCCTCCTCCTCCTCCTCCCCCATCTCCTCCTCCCCTCCTCCTCCCCTCCTCATCCTCCCCCCTTATCCTCCCCCATCTCCTCCCTCCTCCTCCCCTCCTCATCCTCCCCTCTCCTCCCTCTCCTCCTCCCCATCTCCCCCCTTATCCTCCCCATCTCCTCCCCCTCCTCCTCCCCTCCTCATCCTCCCCATCTACCCCCTTCTCCTCCCCCATCTCCTCCCCATCTCCTCCCCCATCTCCTCCCCNATCTCCTCTTCCTCCCCCATCTCCTCCCCCTCCTCCTCCTCCCCCATCTCCCCCCCTTATCCTCCCCATCTCCTCCTCCCCCCTCCTCCTCCCCTCCTCATCCTCCCCTCTCCTCCCCTCTCCTCCTCCTCCTCCTCCCCCATCTCCCCCCTTCTCCTCCCCATCTCCTCCCTCCTCCACCTCCTCCTCCCCCATCTCCCCCCCTCCTCCTCCCCCCTCCTCCCCCGTAGTCGCCCAACGTGGCGGGGCAGACCGAGTGCAACTCCACAGCTCCCTCCGGCGACGCCTCCTCCGCCAGCAGTGCCGCGTTGACCCCAGCGAGCTGCTGCTGCCGATCTCCAGGGGTCACCGTGCCGGTCACCCTCGTCCCCTTCTCCCGAACCCCCTACAGACCCCCTCGCAGGGGGGCATCGCCCCCTCACCGCCGCCGCCACCGCCGCCACCGCCGCCGCCGCGGGCGTCGAGGGGCCCGCCGCCAGCTGGTGGCGCGGCTGCCGCAGACCCCGACGGGCCCCCCCCGGCTCGTCTGCCCGCGCCGTGCCCCTGGGGCACCTCCATGTCCGCGCCGTGCCCCTGGGGCACCCCCAAGTCCCCGGGGGGCACAGATCGCGCTGGCAGTGGGGGCCCCCGTAGCGCGGTGGGCACAGACAGCGGCTGTGCTCGTGGCAGACGCCGCCGTTGTGGCAACGCAGGAGGGCGCCGTCGCACAGATTGGCTGGCACACACACAGACACACACAGATACACACACACAGACACACACCACAGACACACACACAGACACACACAGACACACATACACACAGACACACACACAGACACACATACAGACACACACACACATACACAGACACACACAGATACACACAGACACACACAGACACACACACAGATACACACAGATACACACACACNGACACACACAGACACACACACAGACACACACACAGACACACACACACACAGATNCACACAGACACACACACACACAGATACACACACACACAGACACACACAGATACACACACAGACACACAACAACAACAACAACCGCCATTCGCCACTAAGTGGCGGTGACGTCACCACGATGCTTGTGCCAGGCCAAGTGCACCTTGAGGCCACGTGAAGTGTCGAAAGCCCGCTGGCAGGAGGTCACGGGGCAGACCCAGCAGGTGCCACGGGTCGACTGACCGAGATGACCGAGATGACTGGCTGATGCACCACCTGTGCCCCCTACTGTGCCAACTTGCTGTGCTTTAGCCACCCGGCGCTCCGCTCGTTGTTGTGAGCGTCGCTCCTCCGCCCTCCGTTGTTGTTGGAGGGCGACTGCCTCCAACTGCCCAGTAGCGTCCTTCACGAGCCTCCTCCACTGAGGCCGATCTTGACACCGCTGGTACCAGTCATCGGCAAGTCCACTCAGCTCCACGTCCTCCTGTACCACATCACTCCATCTCTTCTCCAGCCCGTGCCGCGCCCGTCTAGCCCCTCGATCCGGCCGAACAAAAGCTGTTTAGGCATGCGGTGGCTGGGCATGCGGCTACATGACCCAGCCAACGCAGCCTTGCCTGCTCACTGATGGGACTTTGCCCAGATCTTTCAAGGATTTGTGAGCTCCTCACACAATCCAGCCTGGTTAAACCCAGGATGGATCGTAGGCAGGCCAGCCTAAATGTTTCCAACCGGCGAAGATGCTCCACCAGGGGGTCCACGTCTCGCAAGCGTAGAGAAGGGAGGGAATGACTGTGGCCGAGAAGACCTGAAGCTTCGTGCAGAGCGACAGACCAGGTAGCTTCCACACAGTGTTACGCAACCGATGAAAAGATATTGCCGCTCGACTGATTGAGACCTCTGCTGTTAAACTGGAGCCGGTCATAAGCACACTGCCCAGGTATGGGAAACTCTCCACTCTCTCTACAACTTCCCTATCACCGATTGGGAGTTGTGGGGTGGAGTGTCCGATGGTACAAAATACCCAGGCAGGTGCTTAGTTTTGGTGGGGCTGATGGTAAGGCCCCATTTCTTAGTGGCACGCTCCAGTCTCAGCAGCAGCGCCTCCAACCACTCCTCTGAGTAGCAATCACCAGATCATCCACAAACGTAACAATGGGTTGAACAATAGGGAGCCGTCTCTTGACCGCACCCCGGGCATCGATCAGCCTCCCATTGTATGTGCACCAGATGGAAATTCCTTTGGTACAACCATGGAAAGCTTCTCGAACTACGTGGCCAAAGATGATGATGTTAAATCATGTGGGAGCCAGAGGACATCCCTGTCGCACCCCAAGGTGAACAGGGAATGGCTCCGACTCCTGGCCACGCAGCTTTACCCGGGCCTGCTCACCATCATGAAGGTCCTTAATGATTGTGAGCTGAGAATCAGGGACTTTGAAATCACCAAGAACAACCCATAGCCCAGGCCTTCCGATGGTATCATAGGCCTTAACCAGGTCAATAAAGCAGAGATGTAGGTCTTGTTGAAATTCCCTGCCCCTCTGCTGTTGTAGATGGACAGAGCATATCGCATCCGTGCAGCAGCGCCTTGACCTGAAACTACTACGTCTGGAAACACAGCCCGCAAACACACGAAGGTATGGGTTCACGTGAGTGTGGGTTCACGTGAGAGTGTGGGTTCACGTGAGGGTATGGGTTCACGTGAGAGTGTGGGTTCACGTGAGTGTGGGTTCACATGAGTGTGGGTTCACGTGAGTGTATGGGTTCACGTGAGGGCGTGGGTTCACGTGAGGGTATGGGTTCACGTGAGGGTGTGGGTTCACGTGAGTGTGGGTTCACGTGAGTGTGGGTTCACGTGAGGGTATGGGTTCACGTGAATGTGGGTTCACGTGAGAGTGTGGGTTCACGTAAGTGTATGGGTTCACGTGGGGGTATGGGTTCACGTGAGTGTGGGTTCACGTGAGGGTGTGGGTTCACGTGAGTGTGGGTTCACGTGAAAGTGTGGGTTCACGTGAGAGTGTGGGTTCACGTGAGGGTATGGGTTCACGTGAGAGTGTGGGTTCATGTGAGAGTGTGGGTTCACGTGAGGGTGTGGGTTCACGTGAGTGTATGGGTTCATGTGAGGGTATGGGTTCACGTGAGTGTATGGGTTCACGTGAGAGTGTGGGTTCACGTGAGAGTGTGGGTTCACGTGAGTGTGGGTTCACATGAAAGTGTGGGTTCACGTGAGAGTGTGGGTTCACGTGAGGGTATGGGTTCACGTGAGAGTGTGGGTTCACGTGAGAGTGTGGGTTCACGTGAGGATTTGGGTTCACGTGAGTGTATGGGTTCATGTGAGGGTATGGGTTCACGTGAGTGTATGGGTTCATGTGAGGGTATGGGTTCACGTGAGAGTGTGGGTTCACGTGAGTGTGGTTCACGTGAGGGTGTGGGTTCACGTGAGGGTGTGGGTTCACGTGAGAGTGTGGGTTCACGTGAGAGTATGGGTTCACGTGAGGGTGTGGGTTCACGTGAGAGTGTGAGTTCACGTGAGGGTGTGGGTTCACGTGAGAGTGTGGGTTCACGTGAGGGTATGGGTTCACGTGAGGGTGTGGGTTCACGTGAGGGTATGGGTTCACGTGAGGGTATGGGTTCACGTGAGGGTGTGGGTTCACGTGAGTGTGGGTTCACGTGAGGGTATGGGTTCACGTGAGAATGTGGGTTCACGTGAGGGTATGGTTCACGTGAGGGTGTGGGTTCACGTGAGAGTGTGAGTTCACGTGAGGGTGTGGGTTCACGTGAGAGTGTAGATTCACGTGAGGGTATGGGTTCACGTGAGGGTGTGGGTTCATGTGAGGGTATGGGTTCACGTGAGAGTGTGGGTTCACGTGAGTGTGGGTTCACGTGAGGGTGTGGGTTCACGTGAGGGTGTGGGTTCACGTGAGAGTGTGGGTTCACGTGAGAGTATGGGTTCACGTGAGGGTGTGGGTTCACGTGAGAGTGTGAGTTCACGTGAGGGTGTGGGTTCACGTGAGAGTGTGGGTTCACGTGAGGGTATGGGTTCACGTGAGGGTGTGGGTTCACGTGAGGGTATGGGTTCACGTGAGGGTATGGGTTCACGTGAGGGTGTGGGTTCACGTGAGTGTGGGTTCACGTGAGGGTATGGGTTCACGTGAGAGTGTGGGTTCACGTGAGGGTATGGGTTCACGTGAGGGTGTGGGTTCACGTGAGAGTGTGAGTTCACGTGAGGGTGTGGGTTCACGTGAGAGTGTAGATTCACGTGAGGGTATGGGTTCACGTGAGGGTGTGGGTTCACGTGAGGGTGTGGGTTCACGTGAGGGTGTGGGTTCACGTGAGTTTGGGTTCACGTGAGGGTGTGGGTTCACGTGAGTTTTGGTTCACGTGAGGGTTGTGGGTTCACGTGAGGGTGTGGGTTCACGTGAGGGTGTGGGTTCACGTGAGTTTGGGTTCACGTGAGGGTATGGGTTCACGTGAGTTTGGGTTCACGTGAGGGTGTGGGTTCACGTGAGGGTATGGGTTCACGTGAGTTTGGGTTCACGTGAGGGTGTGGGTTCACGTGAGGGTATGGGTTCACGTGAGTTTGGGTTCACGTGAGGGTGTGGGTTCACGTGAGTGTGGGTTCACGTGAGTTTGGGTTCACGTGAGGGTGTGGGTTCACGTGAGGGTATGGGTTCACGTGAGTTTGGGTTCACGTGAGGGTATGGTTCACGTGAGTATGGTTCACGTGAGGGTATGGGTTCACGTGAGGGTGTGGGTTCACGTGAGTTTGGGTTCACGTGAGGGTATGGGTTCACGTGAGTATGGGTTCACGTGAGGGTATGGGTTCACGTGAGTGTGTGGGTTCACGTGAGCCCGTGCTCTACCTCGACAGCCCCCGTCCCAGTGGTAGCCGGGCAGGCAGCGGCTGCAGTTGAGGCCCGCCGTTCCGGGGAGGCAGTCGCACTGCCCAGAGGCGTCGCAGCGCCGGTGCAGTGAGCCCAGCGGCTCGCACTGGCAGCCTGCGGCCCCACAGGGTAGAGTGGGGGGGGAGTGGGGAGTGGGTGAGTGAGTGGGTAAGTGGGTGGTTGAGTGAATGGATGAGTGGGTGAGTGAGTGGGTAAGTGGGTGGTTGAGTGAATGGATGAGTGAGTGGGTGAGTGGGTAGTTAGGTGAGTGGATGAGTGAGTGGGTGGGTGAGTGGGTGAGTGAGTGAGTGGATGAGTGGGTGGTTGGGTGAGTGTGAGTAGGTGACTGGGTGAGTGGGTGAGTGAGTGGGTGAGTGGGTGGTTGGGTGAGTGAGTAGGTGACTGGGTTACTAGGTGAGTGGGTGAGTGGTTGGGTGAGTGAGTGAGTGGGTGACTGGGTGAGTGGGTGAGTGAGTGAGTGAGTGAGTGGGTGAGTGGGTGAGTGGGTGACTGGGTGTGTGGGTGAGTGAGTGAGTGAGTGGATGAGTGGGTGAGTCGGTGAGTGAGTGACTGGGTGGGTGACTGGGTGAGTGGGTGAGTGGGTGAGTGGGTGAGTGAGTGGGTGACTGGGTGAGTGAGTGAGTGAGTGGGTGACTGGGCGACTGGGTGACTGGGTGAGTGGGTGAATGAAGTTGGGTGACTGGGTGACTGGGTGATTGGGTGACTGGGTGACTGGGTGTGTGGATGAGTGAGTGAGTGGGTAGTTAGGTGAGTGGATGAGTGAGTGGGTGGGTGAGTGAGTGGGTGAGTGAGTGACTGGGTGAGTGGGTGAGTGAGTGAGTGAGTGGGTGACTGGGTGGTTGGGTGAGTGGGTAGGTGGTTGAGTGAGTGAGTGGGTGACTGGGTGAGTGGGTAAGTGAGTGACTGGGTGGTTGGGTGACTGAGTGACTGGGTGAGTGGGTGAGTGAGTGACTGGGTGAGTGGGTGACTGGGTGAATTGGTGAGTGAGTGAGTGACTGGGTGGTTGGGTGAGCGAGCGCGCGAGTGCCGGCCTCACTGCGGCACGCGGTGGGCTCGTGGAGTCGCGCGCTGGCGTTGCGGCGGTAGCCCGGGCGGCAACGCTCGCAGCGCGGCCCCCACGTGTCGTGGCGGCAGCTGAGGCAGGCGAGCGCGCGCTCGCCACGGGCACGCAGCGGCGCGAGTGGCCGTGGCACTGGCACCCTGCGGAGACAGCAGCTCAACTCACACTGACACCCCCACACTGACACCACACTGACACCCCCACCCTGACACCCTCACAGTGACACCCCCACACTGACACCCTCACCCCAACGCCCCNACACTGACACCCTCACCCCGACACCCCCACCCTCTCCCCCACCCTGACACCACCCCCACACTGACACCACCCCCCACACTGACACCACCCCCACACTGACACCACCCCACACTGAATTCACCCGACCCCCACACTGACACCATCCCCACACTGACACCCTCACACTGACACCCCCACACTGACACCCTCACCCCGACACCCCCACCCTCACCCCCACCCTCACCCCACCCTGACACCACCCCCACACTGACACCACCCCCCACACTGACACCACCCCCACAATGACACCACCCCCCCCACACTGACACCACCCCACACTGACACCACCCCCACACTGAATTCACCCCGACCCCCACACTGACACCACCACAACACTGACACTCTGCCACGTGGCACAGACCGCCCTGGCACCACCCTCACCCGTGATGTTACTGAAGGAGATTGCAGAAAGAGGAGCGGGTTCGATGGGAGAGGTCGGCAATCCAAGCTGTTCGTCCGCTCCGCTGTCGTCAAAATCCGGTCCGGTGTCGTGGACATCCGGCCCAGTGTTGTCAAGATCCGGTCCGGTGTCACCAAGACCCGGGTTGGTGTCGAGAAAATGCGGTCTGGTGTCATCGGCATCTGGCCCTGCGTGATGGCCATCTGGTCCAGCGTGATGGCCATCTGGTCCAGCGTGATGGACATCTGGTCCAACGTGATGACCATCTGGTCCAGCGTGAGGGACATCTGGTCCAGCGTGAGGGACATCTGGTCCGGCGTGATGGACATCTGGTCCAGCGTGATGGACATTTGGTCCAGCGTGATGGACATCTGGTCCGGCGTGATGGACATCTGGTCCAGCGTGATGGACATCTGGTCCAGCGTGATGGACATCAGGTCCAGCGTGATGGACATCTGGTCCAGCATGAGGGACATCTGGTCCACCGTGATGACCATCTGGTCCGGCGTGAGGGACATCTGGTCCAGCGTGATGGACATCTGGTCTTGTGTGATGACCATCTGGTCCAGCGTGATGGACATCTGGTCCAGTGTGATGACCATCTGGTTCAGCGTGATGGACATCTGGTCTGGCGTGATGGACATCTGGTCCGGCGTGATGGACATCTGGTCTAGTGTGATGGACATCTGGTCCGGCGTGATGGACATCTGGTCCAGCGTGATGGACATCTGGTCCAGTGTGATGGACATCTGGTCTAGTGTGATGGCCATCTGGTCCGGCGTGATGGACATCTGGTCCAGCGTGATGGACATCTGGTCCAGCGTGATGGACATCTGGTCCAGCGTGATGGACATCTGGTCCAGTGTGAGGGACATCTGGTCCAGCCTGATGGACATCTGGTCCAGCGTGATGGACATCTGGTCCAGAGTGATGACCATCTGGTCCAGCGTGATGGACATCTGGTCCAGCGTGATGGACATCTGGTCCAGAGTGATGACCATCTGGTCCAGCGTGATGGACATCTGGTCCAGCGTGAGGGACATCTGGTCCAGCGTGATGGACATCTGGTCCAGCGTGATGGACATCTGGTCCAGTGTGATGGCCATCTGGTCCAGAGTGATGACCATCTGGTCCAGTGTGATGACCATCTGGTCCAGCTTGAGGGACATCTGGTCCAGTGTGATGACCATCTGGTCCAGCCTGAGGGACATCTGGTCCAGCCTGATGGACATCTGGTCCAGCCTGAGGGACATCTGGTCCAGCGTGAGGGACATCTGGTCCAGCGTGAGGGACATCTGGTCCAGTGTGATGACCATCTGGTCCAGCCTGAGGGACATCTGGTCCGGCGTGAGGACATCTGGTCCGGCGTGATGGACATCTGGTCCAGCGTGAGGGACATCTGGTCCAGCGTGATGGACATCTGGTCCAGAGTGATGACCATCTGGTACAGCGTGATGGCCATCTGGTCCAGTGTGATGGCCATCTGGTCCGGCGTGATGGACATCTGGTCCGGCGTGATGGCCATCTGGTCCGGCGTGATGGACATCTGGTCCAGCGTGATGGACATCTGGTCCAGCGCCTTGACCAGCTGCTCCGGCGTGATGGACGTTCGCTCCGTGGTGACGGACGCCCAATCCGGCGTGTGGCCGATCCGGCCCGGCGTAACGGACGTGGGGTTTCTCGGCCCCCGTGGGGGTCTTTGCTCCGCCGCTGCGGGGGGCCCCTGGGCTGGGGGGGCAGGCACAGCGGCCCGGCACGGCGATGTCCGCGATGGAGTAGAAGTACTTGGAGAGTGACTCTGCGTCGACGCCCGTGTCGCCCGTCGACGGCTCCAGCAGCTGTATGCGCACGTCCGTGGCCGTGAGGAATTCGCGCAGGGCGGCCTCGGGGCCCGGGCTGCCGGGCTGGTGCTCGGGTGCCCCACGGAGGGACCCCAGCAGGGCGATGCGTTCCTCCATCTCGACCCGTGCCACTCGCTCGCCCGTGCCAGGCCATAGGTCTGGGAGTAGCGCTCCGTGCAGAACACCTGCCGGGCGTACGGCGGGTTTACAGGCGCGCTCAGTCCGTGCCTCGTCACTCTTTTATCGCTACTACCACGGCCACTGTGGTGATAGCCTTTGGTTACACCCAGGGTGGATCGTAGGCAGGCCATGCTGGAATGTTTCAAACCGGCACACGCGCACACGTGCACACACACAAACTCACCCTTCACTCACCCGCCCACTCACTCATCCATCCACTCACCCATCCACTCACCTACTCATCCACTCAGCCACTAATCCACCACCCACTGACTCACCCACCGACGCAATCACTCACCCACAAAACCCCATACTCATTAACTCACCCAAACACTCACTCACCCAGGACCCACTCAACCACCCATTCACTCACTCAAACACTCACTCACCCACTCACCCACCTACCCGCTCAACCAACCCACTCACTCACTCACCCACCCACCCACTCACTCATCCATCCACTCACCCATCCACTCACCTACTCATCCACTCAGCCACTAATCCACCACCCACTGACTCACCCACCGACGCAATCACTCACCCACCCACAAAACCCCATACTCATTAACTCACCCAAACACTCACTCACCCAGGACCCACTCAACCACCCATTCACTCACTCACTCAAACACTCACTCACCCACTCACCCACCTACCCGCTCAACCAACCCACTCACTCACTCACCCACCCACCCACTCACTCATCCATCCACTCACCCATCCACTCACCTACTCATCCACTCAGCCACTAATCCACCACCCACTGACTCACCCACCGACGCAATCACTCACCCACCCACAAAACCCCATACTCATTAACTCACCCAAACACTCACTCACCCAGGACCCACTCAACCACCCATTCACTCACTCAAACACTCACTCATCCACTCACCCACCTACCCGCTCAACCAACCCACTCACTCACTCACCCACCCACTCACGCACTCATCCACCCATCCACTCAAGCACCCTCTCACCCACCCACCCACCCACTGAACCACCCACCCACTGAACCACCCACTCACCCACCCACCTGCAGCGCGTTGGCGGCGTTCATAGGCGCGTCGCCACGCGCGGGCATCCCAAAGGCGCGCGCGCAGTCGCTCGCCAGCCACTGCCACGGGCGCCACGTGCGCCCGCGGTCGCGAGATCGCTCCACGAGCATCGCGCCGGGCGGTGGCCGCGAGGGCCGAACGCCACGGCGAGGTCGCCCGCCAACTCCACGGGCCGCGCGCCCCACGAGAGGCGCACGGTGGCGCGCAGCGGGGCCGGGGCGGCTCGCGACGGCCCCACGTGGCGCTCTGCCAACACGTGGCGGAGGCGCGCGGGCCCCAGTCCGTCATGAGCTCGGGCGGGTGGGACAGCTCCGGCGTCTGCGCGTCGCACTCGTTGCACAGGTAGGGTTCTCCTGTCCTCGTGGGGGGGGAGAGGGTAGAGGGGTGAGAGGGGTCGAGGGGGTAGTGGTGGAGCGGTGAGAGCGGCTCTACGATCTCAGGCTACTCGAGTTCGATTCTCGCTCATGGCCAACGCCGGTTACGCAGCGCACTAACCGCTACACTGATACTCCCCACCCACCCACTCACTCATTCACCTATTCATTCATTCACCCACTCACTCACCACTCACTCACCCACTAACCCACTCACTCACTCATTCACCCATTCACCCACTCATTCACCCACTCACTCACTCATTCCCCCACCCACTCAATCATTCCCCCATTCATTCACCCACCCACTCACTCCCCACCCACCCACTCCCCCACCCACCCATTCACCCACTCATTTACCCACCCACCCACCCACTCATTCACCCACTCACCCACCCACCCACTCACTCATCCACTCACCCACCCACTCACCCACCCACCCACTCATTCACCCACTCACCCACCCACCCACTCATTCACCCACCCACCCACTCATTCACCCACCCACCCANTCATTCACTCACCCACCCACCCACCCACTCATTCACCCACCCACCCACCCACTCATTCACTCATTCACCCACTCACCCACCCACTCATTCACCCACTCACTCATTCACTCACCCACCCACCCACTCATTCACCCACTCACCCACCCACCCACTCATTCACCCACCCACTCACCCACCCACTCACCCACCCACCCACTCATTCACCCACCCACCCACTCACCCACCCACTCACCCACCACCCACCATGGCACAGAACGTCTCCGCCGGCGTTCCGCACGTGATGCCGGGGGGCTCCACGCTGAGGGACGCGAAGCGAGCGAGGTTTGTGACCTCCGCCGGGCACGGGAAGGGGACCCCTCTGTTCCCCCAGACCCCGCAGAGTCCCCCGCGGGGTCCCCGCTCGAGCCCCTGGGCCCGGGCAGGGGCTCCCCGCAGGGAGAGCGGGAGGAGGCCGCGGGCAGCAGTGCCAGGAGAGCGCAGAGGGAGACGAGAGGAGGCGGGGAGGAGGCGACGGCGCGCATGGCGGAGGCGGCTGCCGCTCCTGCTGCTGCTGCACCTGGACTCAACTCCGGTGGTGCGGTGGCCGTGTCTGTCTATGTGTGTGTATGTGTGTGTGTCTATGTGTGTGTCTGTGTGTGTCTGTGTGTGTCTATGTGTCTGTGTGTGTGTGTGTGTGTCTGTGTGTGTCTATGTGTCTGTGTGTGTCTGTGTGTGTCTGTGTGTGTCTATGTGTGTGTGTATGTGTCTGTATGTATGTGTCTGTGTGTGTATGTGTGTGTGTGTGTGTCTGTGTTGTGTGTGTGTGTCTGTGTGTCTGTGTGTGTCTGTGTGTGTCTGTGTGTGTCTGTGTGTGTCTGTGTGTGTCTGTGTGTATGTGTGTGTCTGTGTGTGTATGTGTCAATGTGTCTGTCTGTGTGTGTTTATATCTGTATGTGTCTACGTGTCTGTTTGTGTCTATGTGTGTCTATGTGTGTCGATATCTGTATGTGTCTATGTGTCTGTTTGTGTCTATGCCCGTGTGTGTGTGTGCTTAGCGCTCCGTAGAGGAGCCCCATCACGGTCTATCTACGTCTGTCGCTCTCCCCTCCACTCTCCTCTTCACTCTCCCCTCCACTCCCCCCTCTCCTCTGTCTCACCTCTCCCACCCTTCCTCTCCACTCTCCCCTCCCATGCACGGCCTCTCCCCCTCTCCCCCCCTCTCGCTGCTAGCGACTCTCTTTACTCTCCAGGAGCTCCTTCCATCCAGCGCACCCCCTCTCCTGCTCTCTCTCTCTTGCCTGTCCCCCTCTCTCTCCGTCCTTCATTCGCTAGCGCCAGGATTAGGGTAGAGTTCGAGGTAGACATAGCGATAGTGATAGGGGTAGAGAAAGGGGTCGTGTGGTAACAGAGGTTGACATCGGGGTAGTGTGGTGACAGGGGTAGAGCTAGGGGTAGTGTGGTGACAGGGGTAGAGCTAGGGCTAGTGTGGTGACAGGGTAGAGCTGGGGTAGTGTGGTGACAGGGGTAGAGCTAGGGCTAGTGTGGTGACAGGGGTAGAGCTAGGGGTAGTGTGGTGACAGGGGTAGAGCTAGGGGTAGTGTGGTGACAGGGGTAGAGCTAGGGCTAGTGTGGTGACAGGGGTAGAGCTAGGGCTAGTGTGGTGACAGGGGTAGAGCTAGGGGTAGTGTGGTGACAGGGGTAGAGCTGGGTAGTGTGGTGACAGGGGTAGAGCTAGGGGTAGTGTGGTGACAGGGGTAGAGCTGGGGTAGTGTGGTGACAGGGGTAGAGCTGGGGTAGTGTGGTGACAGGGGTAGAGCTGGGGTAGTGTGGTGACAGGGGTAGAGCTGGCTAGTGTGGTGCCAGGGGTAGAGCTGGGTAGTGTGGTGACAGGGGTAGAGCTGGGCTAATGTGGTGACAGGGTAGAGCTGGGGTAGTGTGGTGACAGGGGTAGAGCTAGGGCTAGTGTGGTGACAGGGCTAGAGCTGGGGTAGTGTGGTGACAGGGGTAGAGCTGGGGTAGTGTGCTGACAGGGGTAGAGCTAGGGGTAGTGTGGTGACAGGGGTAGAGCTAGGGCTAGTGTGGTGACAGGGTAGAGCTAGGGGTAGTGTGGTGACAGGGTAGAGCTGGGGTAGTGTGGTGACAGGGGTAGAGCTAGGGTAGTGTGGTGACAGGGGTAGAGCTGGGCTAGTGTGGTGACAGGGCTAGAGCTGGGGTAGTGTGGTGACAGGGGTAGAGCTGGGGTAGTGTGCTGACAGGGGTAGAGCTAGGGGTAGTGTGGTGACAGGGGTAGAGCTAGGGCTAGTGTGGTGACAGGGCTAGAGCTGGGGTAGTTTGGTGACAGGGGTAGCAGGTGTAGGGTGTGTCGGGGAAGAGGTTTTTGCTTAATTAGCGCCGCACTGATCCCGAGAACCGCTGCGTCAAATCTCCGTGGATCACTCCCGCAGCATGCTGCCCCTCCCCCACTCCCTTCCCTCCCTCCCCCCCTCTCTCGCATCTGTACTAGGCACACCTGTGAGCACATCACCTGCTTTACGCACAGTGTACTACTGGTATCACACACACCTGTGTGTATCACGTGTATTTCACACTCACACACCTGTGTGTGTGTATCACGTGTATCACACACACACACACCTGTGTGTGTGTATCACGTGTATCACACACTCACATACCTGTGTGTGTGTATCACGTGTATCACACACTCACACACCTGTGTGTGTGTATCACGTGTATCACACACACTCACCTGTGTGTGTGTATCACGTGTATCTCACACTCACACACCTGTGTGTGTGTATCACGTGTATCACACACTCACACACCTGTGTGTGTATCACGTGTATCACACACACTCACCTGTGTGTGTGTATCACGTGTATTTCACACTCACACACCTGTGTGTGTGTATCACGTGTATCACACACACTCACCTGTGTGTGTGTATCACGTGTATCTCACACTCACACACCTGTGTGTGTGTATCACGTGTATCACACACACTCACCTGTGTGTGTGTATCACGTGTATTTCACACTCACACACCTGTGTGTGTGTGTCACGTGTATCACACACACTCACCTGTGTGTGTGCATCACGTGTATCTCACACTCACACACCTGTGTGTGTGTATCACGTGTATCACACACACACACACCTGTGTGTGTGTATCACGTGTATCACACACACCTGTGTGTGTATCACGTGTATCACACACACACACACCTGTGTGTGTGTGTGATACACGTCATACACACACACCTGTGTGTGTGTATCACGTGTATCACACACACTCACCTGTGTGTGTGTATCACGTGTATCACACACACACACACCTGTGTGTGTGTATCACGTGTATCACACTCACACACCTGTGTGTGTGTATCACGTGTATCTCACACTCACACACCTGTGTGTGTGTATCACGTGTATCACACACTGACACACCTGTGTGTGTGTATCACGTGTATCACACTCACACACCTGTGTGTGTGTATCACGTGTATCACACTCACACACCTGTGTGTGTGTATCACGTGTATCTCACACTCACACACCTGTGTGTATCACGTGTATCACACTCACACACCTGTGTGTGTGTATCACGTGTATCTCACACTCACACACCTGTGTGTGCATCACGTGTATCTCACACTCACACGCCTGTGTGTGTATCACCTGACCAGCTCCCATTTGAGAGTGGAGGTCTTAGTCTTAGTCTTTGGTTCAGATGCGCAACGCTGTGTGGAATCGCTCCATATGAAGCTCCGCTCCTTCTTGGCCACCGGAGACCTCCCTGCCATCTCGTAAAAACGATGTTGCGAATCGTATACGTATCGCTTTAACGACGGGTTTCTAATTTATCAAACGATCGAGACCCTTTGCTTGCACACACATTTATGTCATATCATTTCATATTTATGAATATGCTAAATTCCTCTTCATATGCACATTCTTTTTGCTAAGGCGCTCTTCCACCTCCAACGCAGCTTATATATAAGCTCCTAGCTTGGTAGTGTCTCATTATTCACCTGAAGACGGCTGCTTGCGTTGTAGTCGAAACGTCGTGAGAATTATTTTATTATGTTTTATTTTTATTATTTTATTACTTCCCTTCTACGTGACTTTACCGAAAGAAGCAAGAAGATTTCATATTTAGTGATGAAAGATTTACGTCGTAATATTAATATAAAATACTGACCCCGGCGGGACTCGAACCCGCAACCTTGATGTCAGCCACCGTTCCGCTGTCCAACGCGCTATCCATTGCGCCACGGGCAACTGTTAACTTAACCCCTTCGCCCGCCAACCCACGCGGTTAACTCTCCGGCCCTGCCCCACGGACCGCTCTTCCCCTCCCCGGCGTGGAGGGAGAGTAAACCCACGACGTTTAACAATTCGACACGGTGTGCTAGAACGAGTAACGAATTACCGCGTTTTGCTTCCGTGACAAACCTGACTAATTGGCTGTGTCGGGTGGTGGTGGTGGGATTAACGACACATTAACGCGATCTAACCCAAAAATATCCTTCATGGATAAGATTTGTTGGGAAAGCCTTGGGGTTGCAACGATGACTTGTTCAACTTCTGTGACGCTTGCGTTTGTCAATCATCAATGCTTGTGTCGCCACCTAGCGGAGGCTTCAAGCAAGTCCGCTCTCTGGTGTGTCTCCGTTCCTCTTGTTTTTAAATCCTTTATATTAAGTTCGCTTGCTTGCTTGCGTGCTTGCTTACGACCGTGCAGATCTTTCGGTCGTTTTTTAACCCACTTCCCGTGATCCAATCGAGCTGACATTTTGCACACAGACTCGTTGTGCCAGACAATTAATGTTCGTGAAAATTTTACACTTTTTAGGCAAAAAAAATATTTTACATATATTCAAAAGAACTCATTCTTGGCTTTGGCTGAACGTCAGAGTGTAAGAGCCCAGAGCGTAACCCCTCCACAGGCCGTGGCGGAGTAGCGCAGTTGGTAGCGCCCTTGCTTCCCATGCCAAAGGTCGCGGGATCGATCCCCGCGTCCTCCACAGACGAATATATTTTTAAATCCTTTATATTAAGTTCGCTGCCACGCATATAAAGGATTTATAGTGAAAAACTTTGTTTTTACGGGTTATACTTATTTATGTTTTGTCTTTCTTTGGAATTTTCACACTTAAATTCTAACTTAGCAATCTTTGAAATACGTAATCGAACAGGCTATGCGTTAATTGTGTGTTGACCGACTCTCTGTGTTGTATTACATAACATTTCGACATTTTGCTAGGTTATTTAATTTAGTGTGTTCTTTCTCCCTCTCTCCTAATGTTCAAGCCTGCGTACTTTACTACGCGTCTCTTCGTACTCATTGACATGTTAATTTTCTCTAACCCCTCCCTATCTCTGCCTCCGCCCCCCTCTGTCTATTTAAGGCCACGCCACAGAGACGATCACCCCTCTCTGTACCTGTGTTGCTCTCTCTGTGTATCTTGGTGATATCTGTCTGCTTATATGTCTGTCTGTATTTTCTGGTTAGATTTTATGTTGCTATTTCATTATACCTGATGATGATTGCTTGTGTTGCAATCGAAACGTCGTATGCTATTATTTAATTTATTATTTTATCTTTATACGTGACTTTACCGAAAGAACCAAAGAATGAATCTACAACTAGTTAACCTAAACCAATTTTTTTTCATTTAACCAGGTTAAGGCCCACTGAGCAATAGTTAATTTATAAAAGGGACCTGTCACAAACGATAACTCAGCGAAGCGGCTGATCACAGTGTGGACATGTCGAGCAGCAGCAGCAAGATACTCGAGACGGGTGACGTCGATTCTAAATGTGTCGGGAACAAAAAACCGGAGGACACGGAGACAAATCCACGCGGGGGAGAGAGAGAGACACGCAAACCACAGACATAGAGCAGCAGCAGCAGGCGTCAGGGTCAGGATCGAACCCACGACCTCCTGTATACCAGGCGTGGTAATTAACATCTCCGAGGCACTACGGCGCGTTAAAGAAGCCAATCTCGTGACATAAAGACATGTACATGAAACATTTTAATAGCAAAAAAAAAGAAACACCACGTCATTTACACGTACAAGACTTATACACATTTAAAATTAAAACTTTGTTTTAACTGGCCCCCCAGTAAACATTGGCCCAACGTCGTGCCAACGTCGTGCCAACGTCGTGCCAACGTCGTGCCAACGTCGTGCCAACGTCGGCGCGTGTTGGGAACCGTTGGACTGGCGTTGGGTCCAACGTTCCACGTGTTCTGGGTCGTCGCTTCTATTGGCAGAGCAATTCATGTTCACGACGCACGTGTCGGACGACGCTTCACGCCGCCGCCGCCGCAGCAGCAGCAGCAAACTGCAGAGGTCGACGACCGGGGGGGGGGGGGGGGGACCCTCTTCTGTTTGCGATTCCGCCGTCAAAATATTTTGGCCAGCAAAGACATTGGCACCAGCAACAACGCAACCGTCCGAGGCCAATTTCGGAAATAAGATAACAACATTTTTTTGGAATGAAAAATAAACCCCGCAATCATCTTCCGAGCAACGTCTGTTGTAAAATGACGCAGCAGATGGGGGTGGCCAAACGTCCTCGACCCCCGACGAGATTTCGAAACGACTCCTTGGCATGGCCGAGAAGCCACATGACGCAAACTCACAGAGCGCTTCAACAAATGGCTGGCCATTGGCAACATACGGCAATCCCTCCCTCGTTAACCGCGGGGGAGGGTCCTCTAACATGCCGCGGTTGGTGAGGGATTCGTGTACAGAGGGGCCGCTTGCCCTGGGAGGGGTCACACCACAGGCGGGGTCACGCAGCCGAGTTGGCCGTGGAACCTTGGATTTAGAAATCCGTGAAAGCGTGTCCCCAGGGCGTGCTCAAGTCTTGGCTCTCGCTACCAGGGCCGAATGGACTGCCGGTCCACATTCTGCATATTTCTACCCCCTCCCCCCCCGTTTCTAAATAAAGTTTTTATTAAAAAGTTAGAAATCCGCGAGAGCGCGCCCCCAGGGAGTGCTCGCGTCTTGGCATTCGTTGCCGAGGCTGAGTGCTCAAGGGCCCAGGGCCGAATGGACTGCCGGTCCACATTCTGCATATTTCTACACCCTCACCCACCCCCCCCCCCGTTTCAAAATAAAGTTTTTTTTATTAAAAAGTTAGAAATCCGTGAAAGCGCGCCCTCGGAACGCTCGCGTCTTGGATTTCGCGGCCAGGGGCGAGTGTTTCGGGCCAATAGGTTGTCGCTCAGGAGTCCGCAGATTTCCCCCAGCCTCCGTTTCAAATAAATCTCGAATGAAAAGTGAAGGCGTCAACGGCGTCTCCAACGTCCGGGCTACTCTAGCTGGCCGTGAGACACACGTGGGCCTCACGAACCGTGGTTTGGCCGTCCCCCCTGCTATCGAGGAAGAATTCGTGACACTAGAAGGCCGCTCTGCATTCGCAAACCCATTTGTTACAATCAGGAGAAGAGGGAAAAGAAAAACGCATGCGTCTTTGTAAAGATTACGATTAAATATCATCATCATCCTACTGCCAGCAGAGTGACCGTATTCTATACAATTCAATGTCCGTTATTCAAACCAGATGCGAGCCATTCGAGATGCAGAATCTCCTCTGAGAGACCTGGGAACAAACAAGGCGGAGAGTGCCGACACATTTTGTTTGCATATCTTGCCACAAGTGCGTGTGGATTAATGCAGACTTGATGCTTGCAAACGGTATCGTATTTGGTGTTTGAGCATCTTAACACAACTCCTGTTCTATTCTAGATGAGAAGCTCCTCACTGGATACAGTAAATTTAACTGACGGTCCCACCTGATGACGGAGACTTGTGTTGCCTCCGAAACGTTGTGATTTATACATTTTATTTCTATTATTTTTAAATTATTTATTTTTTACCTACGTGACTTTACCGAAAAAAACCTAAGAGTATGAATCCTGTTCTATTGCCAGGCGAGGGTAACGCCTGTGCTCATTTTTCACGCTCGTGCCAAACGTTACATAAAAAAAATGTAGTCGCCGCTAATTTTCTAATTCGAGTGGAGGATTGGGCCACGATTGCCGCTGGCTCGCGATGTCGTCCTGCGCTTGCGAATTGGGCGCTTGCGTGGGTGCTCGACCTTCACCCTTGTGGGGACTGCTTCAGAGGTCACCAGCTGTGAGCCGGCACCACATTTGCGCTCCGGGGATTCGAATCGAGAACGGAGGCGGCCGGTCGGATCGGAGAAGGCGATCCCGGCAGTCGCACGTGATTAAGCCTGGCTGAAAGTTCAGGCCCTGGCCATTCAACGTCGGTTCGTCTTAAAAAGGCGGCCGGGCGTGGCACTGGCCACCCACCCCTCGTGTCCACAGTGCCGGCCTTCACAAGTGCTGCTCGCTGTCGAGTGGTGAGGGTGAGGAGCAGGGGTGAGTGTGGAGACTGTCGAGTGGTGAGGGTGAGAAGCAGGGGTGAGTGTGGAGACTGTCGAGTGGTGAGGGTGAGGAGCAGGGGTGAGTGTGGAGACTGTCAAGTGGTGAGGGTGAATAGCAGGGGTGAGTGTCGAGTGGTGAGGGTGAGGAGCAGGGGTGAGTGTGGAGACTGTCGAGTGGTGAGGGTGAGGAGCAGGGGTGAGTGTGGAGGCTGTCAAGTGGTGAGGGTGAGGAGCAGGGGTGAGTGTCGAGTGGTGAGGGTGAGGAGCAGGGTGAGTGTCGAGTGGTGAGGGTGAGGAGCAGGGGTGAGAGTCGAGGCTGTCAAGTGGTGAGCGTGGGAGTCGCCGCCACTTCGAGGCGCCGCTTGCTGCGACAGGGATGAGACGATGTGCGGTGTTGAGCGGTGGGTAGGGCTGACGTGTGATGATCGTGGGGGTGGTGGGGGCGGGGGAGTGAGGTGAGGCTGTGGTAAGCACGGAGCGAGGTGGTGAGAGTTTCCGCATTCCGCGCAGACCCCTGGCCCCTGGTCCCTGGCCCCTGGTCCCTGGTCCCTGGCCCCTGGTCCCTGGCCCCTGGTCCCTGGTCCCTGGTCCCTGGTCCCTGGTCCCTGGTCCCTGGTCCCTGGCCCCTGGTCCCTGGCCCCTGGTCCCTGGTCCCTGGTCCCTGGCCCCTCGCCCCTGTTCTCCTCTTCCGGCCGTCTTCGTCCGGCCCGGAGGGAAAAAATTCACCGGTTCCGGCGCTCCGAAAAGTCCATCCCGGCCCCCGGCTTCGTGAGTAACCCCCTCCCCGTCCCCATAATTATCAGCAGCAGCAGCAAATGTTTGTGTTCTTCTCTCTCGTTGCCATGATCCACGGAGCGTTTTGGGCACGCCCGGTGATGGGAGCGCAAGGAAGGACCTGGGGGTGATGAGGAGGGGATGAGGAGGGTCCGGGGGGGGGGGGGCATGAGCAGCAAGCAGTGGGGAGGATTCCGGAGGAGGAGACTCGGAGTGGTGATGAGTAAGAGGCACGGGGAGCAAGTGAGCGAGGGGACACGGGGAGGCACGGGGAGTGAGCGAGGGGACACGGGGAGGAGCAGGAAGGGCGGTGGAGTTGGGTGGAGAAGCGGGGGCGAGTAGGAGGTAGCAGGGAGGCACAGGAGGGAGTGGGGGTGCAGGGAGGGAGTGGGGGTGCAGGGAGGGAGTGGGGGTGCAGGGAGGGAGTGGGGGGGTGCAGGGAGGGAGTGGGGGTGCAGGGCGGGAGTGGGGGTGCAGGGAGGGAGTGGGGGTGCAGGGAGGGAGTGGGGGTGCATGGAGGGAGTGGGGGTGCAGGGAGGGAGTGGGGGTGCAGGGAGGGAGTGGGGGTGCAGGGAGGGAGTGGGGGTACAGGGAGGGAGTGGGGTGCAGGGAGGGAGTGTGGGTACAGGGAGTGTGGGTGCAGGGAGGGAGTGGGGGTGCAGGGAGGGAGTGGGGGGTGCAGGGAAGGAGTGGGGGTGCAGGGAGGGAGTGGGGGTGCAGGGAGGGAGTGGGGGTGCAGGGAGGGAGTGGGGGTGCATGGAGGGAGTGGGGGTGCAGGGAGGGAGTGGGGGTGCAGGGAGGGAGTGGGGGTGCAGGGAGGGAGTGGGGGTACAGGGAGGGAGTGGGGGTGCAGGGAGGGAGTGTGGGTACAGGGAGTGTGGGTACAGGGAGGGAGCGAGGGGTACAGGGAGTGGGGGTACAGGAAGGAGTGGGGGTGCAGGGAGGGAGTGTGGGTACAGGGAGTGTGGGTGCAGGGAGGAGTGGGGGTGCAGGGAGGAGTGGGGGGTGCAGGGAGGGAGTGGGGGTGCAGGGAGGGAGTGGGGGTGCAGGGAGGGAGTGGGGGGTGCAGGGAGGGAGTGGGGGTGCAGGGAGGGAGTGGGGGTGCAGGGAGGGAGTGGGGGTGCAGGGAGGGAGTGGGGGTGCAGGGAGGGAGTGGGGGTGCAGGGAGGGAGTGGGGGTACAGGGAGGGAGTGGGGGTGCAGGGAGGGAGTGTGGGTACAGGGAGTGTGGGTACAGGGAGGGAGCGAGGGTACAGGGAGTGGGGTACAGGGAGGGAGTGGGAGTGCAGGGAGGGAGTGTGGGTACAGGGAGTGTGGGTGCAGGGAGGGAGTGGGGGGTGCAGGGAGAGAGTGGGGGTGCAGGGAGGGAGTGGTGGTACAGGGAGGGAGCGAGGGGTGCATAGAGGGAGTGGGGGGGTGCGAGTCGTGGCCGCTGTCAGAGGAAGCACACGGGCCCCAGCGTGGCCGGGCGCTCGTCCCGCCGGCCGCCGTCTGCTGCCGTCACGGCCGCGTCCCGGATGGGCAGCAGCTCCAGGTCCTCGGTGCGCACCTCCACCTCCACCTCCGCGCCCTGACCCTGGCGAGACGGCACGGGGGCAGGGGTGGGGCGCAGGCCGGGTGAGCGCCTGGATCGCTCGCCGCGTTGCGACATTTTTCCATCGGCCGCGGCTCGCTCGCTAAACACGGCCGATTAGAAATGAATCGGCCGTGTCCCGCACCTGCGATCAACACGGCAGGCTACGCGCGGCTCCACAGAAGTTGAGCGCCCGCGTTTGGTCTGACCCTGGTGGTGAGATACCGGCCCCTAAAGAAGGCTGCCGTCTCTGGTGTAGGGCAATCAGTCTCAAAGACAATGCATCATGTGTGTTTGCATGTTTACCACCAGCGCTGTGTGTGGTTCAGGCGAGGGACACGACATCTCGGCACCTCGGCGGACCGCGGTCGTCTATCCGCCGGCGCACGCCAGGAGGTGGCGGGGGGGAGGGGGGAGGCGCATCGATCGGCGCGTTTGGCGGGGCGAACCTGGCAGGGCGCGTGGGGCAGCGACACGTCGGGGTGGCCGTGCGTGAGCGCCACCCGCTGTCGGCGAGCAGGGAGACGCGCCACGACGATGCCTCCGCCGCCGTCCTCGCGCACGGCACCGTCGCGCCCTGCCTGGCCCCCGTGCTGTGCAGCCGCAGGAACTTCAGCTGCACCGTGTGCAGACCCTCGTACGCCACCTGCAGTGAGGGGTGGAGGGGGGCAAAGCAGTCGTCCGCTCGCTCGCAAACGTGCGTAGAGCTGTCGGACTTCCGGGCGGCTCAACCGGGACACGTGAACCGTACCTCTTTCTGGGGCAGCAGTGAGATGCTTTGCATTCTGGGACTGCATTAAGTGAGATGCAGTGCATTCTGGACAGCAGTGACACGCAGTACATTCTGGGACACCAGTGAAACGCCGTGCATTCCGGGACAGCAGTGAGATGAAATGCATTCTGGGACAGCAATGAGATGCACTGCATTCTGGGACACCAGTGAAACGCCGTGCATTCCGGGACAGCAGTGAGATGAAGTGCATTCTGGAACAACAGTCAGTGAGACGCAGTGAATTCTGGGACAACACTGAGATGCAGTGCATTCTGGGACAGCAATGAGATGCACTGCATTCTGGGACAGCAGGAAGGGGGTCGCCAAACCTGTTCCTGTAGCGCGGTGCCATGGAGCCACGTGTCGGAACCGTTTTCCGCTCCCGTGTCTGGGGTCACCGACGGCACCTGGGGCAGAATCGCAGTTTGCTAATTTACGATTACTGAAGTTACCCTGTTACTCGGCCAATTTACTTGGAAGTGAAGTCTAAACCTAGCCCTCCCCCCCCGGTCAGTCCGTCTGCAGGCCATCGAGATCAAATAAAACAGAAAAGTAAAAGTAATTTATCCCTAAAAATAACAATTTTTAAAATCTCTATGGGCCCTACCCCCTCTGGGGTGAAACAAAAATAAAACAACAAACTGAACCCCACGCTGGCGAGATTTAATCACGCGCTCGCAGAATGGCCGAGCGGCTGATGGGACGTGCACAAAAGTTAACAACAAAGTTACAAAACCTTCGTTGTAAAACGCGCGGAGGGTACACACACGGGTGGGGGAGGAGGCGTATTGACTACTTAGCTATTTAGTTTCACCGCTGGTCATTTGCCAGGCCGCCGACACAGAATCGACCCCCCCCCCCCAGTGCTACGGACGTCTGAATCTCACCAGCGGACATCCAAATCTGACTTGGGGCCCAGCAGGGCCAGGCGGTGGAGGCCGAGCGCCGTGGTTGTGCGACATTAAGTCTCGGCGCGCTCTGGAAGCGGGGTGCCCATGCTGGCCAGATGTTAACTACCTCGCTTCGTACGCAGGAGGTCGTGGGTTCGATCCCGACCCTAACGCTGTATATTTAGAGTTTGCGTGTCTCTCTCTCTCCCCGTGGTCACGTGGATTTTTCTCCGGATCCTCCGTTTTTTCCCCCTACACACTTCGAATGAACGTCACGCGTTTAGAGTATTCGGTTGCTATAAATATCCACTTGATAAGCCACTTCGTTTGAGCTATCATTTGTGATACAGACACAGCTATATCGTAGCTCAGTGGGGGCCTTACACGTGTTAAATTCAAGTTTAGTTGTAACTGTTGTGGGCACCGACGCTCGGTTAATCTCACCGGCTCCTCCCGATAAGCCCCCCCCGCTCCCCCGTACCTTGAGGGAGGCGGTGAGCGGGAGACGCAGGTGGCCCCGCCAGCGGTGAAGTTGCAGAAGGCGTGCAGGGCATCGTGGGGCAGCCCTGGTTGGGGTCAATGTAGTAGAACCCTGCAAAAGGACAAGGTCCCCCGTGTAGCCTGGGACAGACTGTAGCGGCCAACACCTCGCCTCGCCACCTTTGTCTCCCCAGCGGTGATGTTTACACGCCACGCCAGCTACTGCTTTGAGTCGACACGGGAGAGGCCCGGGACCGGCTCAGATGATCGCCACTGGAGCAGCGAGTAGCAGCGCCTACCAAGGCCGGCACGGCGCATTGAGGTGGTGGTGTGAACTGTACCCGGCCGCCTTTGTCTTCCTAGCGCTGTTGTTTGCAGGTAGAGTCGACCCAAGGGGCGCACGGGACCAATTCAGATTCAGTAATCGTCACTCACGTTAGCTGTGAGTGGGAATCAAACTCGGGTCTCTGGGTTCATAGTGCAGTGTGCTTACCAATGCGCCACCGCTCCCACCACACACGCACATCCCCTTATTCATGCAGGGCAGCCTCACCACCGGGTCTGAACACTCACTTATGACGTCATGGGGCAGGTGTACAAGTGTGATGACGTCATGGGCCAGGCGTACAGCTGTTATGACATCATGAGCCAGGTGATGTCGGGTGGTGGTGGGCTTAATGACACATTTATATTTACGCGATCTAACCCCTCCCAAAAAAACCTGCATTATGGATGATATTGGTGCTAAATTGTACAGGTGCACGTTTTATGGCGTCACGTGCCAGGTGTTATGACGTCATGGGCCAGGCGTATAGGCGCTACAATGTCCTGGCCGAAGGTGTACAGGTGTTATGACGTCATGGGTCAGGTGTGCAGACGCTATGACATCATGGGCTCGGGGCGGTCGGTTTGGTGTTGTGGGTGGGGGAAGGGGGGTGGGTGTGGGGGGGAGGGAGGAAGGGGGGGAGGAAGGGGGGAAGGAAGGGGGGGGGGTGCCGCCGGCTGCTACCGTCGCTGAGGCCGGGCCGGCAGAGCGCGAGGTCCCGGCAGGTGGTGGCGGGGCGCTGGCGTGTGCCCTGCAGCTCGCCCAGCGCCAGCTCCGCCCGGCTCCCCAGGGCGCCAAGCCTCGCCAGCAGCGGCGCCAGCAGCGCGGAGTCCGCGTCGTTGGCGACGGCGCGCTGCGCCACGGGGGAGGGGGGGAGAAGGGGGGAGGGGGGGCAGAGGGGGGGAGGGGGGGAGTCCCCTCGCTCGCTTGACCTCGCCCGGTGTGCAGGAGATCGTGGGACTCGATCCCGACCCCTGACCCCTGACGCCTGGAGGTCGCGGCGTGCCTCTCCCACCCCGTGGCGGCCGCGGCGATTCTTTCTCGGGGTCCTCCGTTTTTTCCCCTCCCACATTTAGAGTCGACGACGTCGCGCGTTTAGAGCGTTCGGCTGCAATACATCTTCGCACGAGGACCATAAGCCACCACTTCGTTGGCTACATAGCTGAGTGGGGCCTTACACCTGGTAAATATAAAAATAATGTTCACACAGGGACTCCTCTACTTACGAACGAGTTAGGTTCCAGAGGTCTGTTCATAAGTCGAATTGCTCGTAAGTCCAACTTTACTCCTGTCGATTCCAAACGTGTTGTACGGCACGTACACTAAACACGGGGAATGACTTTAAAAAGTTGTATCGTTTCCCATAGATGTAGATGCCACCACCGCCATCACTTGCGCGGGGCGGTTGACCTCACGACGCTCGGTCGGAACGGGCCACTGGACGTACGGACCGGGCTTGTTCGTATCTCCGAAAGTTCGTGAGTCGAGTGTTCGTAAGTAGAGGAGTGGCCTGTAGTTTTAGTTTCACGCGGGACACGCGGTCTGCCTTAGGCTGGCCTGAGTCGTATTGGGCTCTCACCGCGTTGGGGGGCCCGGCCGTGCGGGGAGAGGGGGGCCCCCGCGTCGTCGTGGACTCGAGTCCCGAGGCCGCGGAGACCGCAGAGAGCATCTGGTGCGGAGACAACAGAGGCAAAGATCCCCCGTGTAGCCTTCAACAGCCCGCTGGGGGCAAGTGCCATGGGCGAGCAGCTGCCGCGAGGGGGTGGTGTGGCCGTGAGGGGGTGGTGTGGCTACCAGAGGTGGTGTGGCCGCGAGGGGGTGGTGTGGCCACGAGGGGTAGTGTGGCCGCGAGGGGTGGTGTGGCCGCCAGGGGTGGTGTGGCCGCCAGGGGTGGTGTGGCCACGAGGGGGTGGTGTGGCCGCAAGGGGGTAGTGTGGCCGCAAGGGGTGGTGTGGCCGCGAGGGGGTGGAGTGGCCGCGAGGGGTGGTGTGGCCGCGAGGGGGTGGTGTGGCCGCGAGGGGTGGTGTGGCCGCGAGGGGTGGTGTGGCCGCGAGGGGGTGGTGTGGCCGCGAGGGGTGGTGTGGCCGCGAGGGGGTGGTGTGGCCGCGAGGGGGTGGTGTGGCCGCGAGGGGGTGGTGTGGCCGCGAGGGGTGGTGTGGCCGCCAGGGGTGGTGTGGCCGCCAGGGGTGGTGTGGCCACGAGGGGGTGGTGTGGCCGCAAGGGGGTAGTGTGGCCGCAAGGGGGTGGTGTGGCCGCGAGGGGTGGAGTGGCCGCGAGGGGTGGTGTGGCCGCGAGGGGGTGGTGTGGCCGCGAGGGGGTGGTGTGGCCGCGAGGGGTGGTGTGGCCGCGAGGGGGTGGTGTGGCCGCGAGGGGGTGGTGTGGCCGCGAGGGGTGGTGTGGCCGCCAGGGTGGTGTGGCCGCCAGGGGTGGTGTGGCCGCGAGGGGTGGTGTGGCCGCGAGGGGGTGGTGTGGCCACCAGGGGTGGTGTGGCCGCGAGGGGTGGTGTGGCCGCGAGGGGGTGGTGTGGCCGCGAGGGGGTGGTGTGGCCGCCAGGGGTGGTGTGGCCGCGAGGGGTGGTGTGGCCGCGAGGGGGTGGTGTGGCCGCCGGGGTGGTGTGGCCGCCAGGGGTGGTGTGGCCGCCAGGGGTGGTGTGGCCGCGAGGGGTGGTGTGGCCGCGAGGGGGTGGTGTGGCCGCGAAGAGGGTGATGTGGCCGCGAGGGGGTGGTGTGGCCGCCAGGGGTGGTGTGGCCGCGAGGGGTGGTGTGGCCGCAAGGGGTGGTGTGGCCGCGAAGAGGGTGATGTGGCCGCGAGGGGGTGGTGTGGCCGCCAGGGTGGTGTGGCCGCGAGGGGGTGGTGTGGCCGCCAGGGGTGGTGTGGCCGCGAGGGGGTGGAGTGGCCGCGAGGGGGTGGTGTGGCCGCGAGGGGGTGGTGTGGCCGCAAGGGGGTGGTGGGGCCGCCAGGGGTGGTGTGGCCGCGAGGGGTGGTGTGGCCGCGAGGGGGTGGTGTGGCCACCAGGGGTGGTGTGGCCGCGAGGGGGTGGTGTGGCCGCGAGGGGGTGGTGTGGCCGCGAGGGGTGGTGTGGCCGCCAGGGGTGGTGTGGCCGCGAGGGGTGGTGTGGCCGCGAGGGGGTGGTGTGGCCGCCGGGGGTGGTGTGGCCGCCAGGGGTGGTGTGGCCGCCAGGGGTGGTGTGGCCGCGAGGGGGTGGTGTGGCCGCGAGGGGGTGGTGTGGCCGCGAAGAGGGTGATGTGGCCGCGAGGGGTGGTGTGGCCGCCAGGGGTGGTGTGGCCGCGAGGGGTGGTGTGGCCGCAAGGGGGTGGTGTGGCCGCGAAGAGGGTGATGTGGCCGCGAGGGGGTGGTGTGGCCGCCAGGGTGGTGTGGCCGCGAGGGGGTGGTGTGGCCGCCAGGGGTGGTGTGGCCGCGAGGGGGTGGTGTGGCCGCAAGGGGGTGGTGTGGCCGCAAGGGGGTGGTGTGGCCGCCAGGGGTGGTGTGGCCGCGAGGGGTGGTGTGGCCGCGAGGGGTGGTGTGGCCGCAAGGGGGTAGTGTGGCCGCGAGGGTGGTGTGGCCACGAGGGGTGGTGTGGCCGCGAGGGGTGGTGTGGCCGCCAGGGGTGGTGTGGCCGCGAGGGGGTGGTGTGGCCGCAAGGGGTGGTGTGGCCGCGAGGGGGTAGTGTGGCCGCGAGGGGGTGTGTGGCCGCAAGGGGTGGTGTGGCCGCAAGGGGTAGTGTGGCCGCCAGGGGTGGTGTGGCCGCGAGGGGTGGTGTGGCCGCAAGGGGGTAGTGTGGCCGCGAGGGGTGGTGTGGCCGCAAGGGGGTAGTGTGGCCGCGAGGGGTGGTGTGGCCGCAAGGGGGTGGTGTGGCCGCAAGGGGGTGGTGTGGCCGCAAGGGGGTGGTGTGGCCGCGATGGGGTGGTGTGGCCGGCTCCGCCGCACCGCCCGCCCACCGGGGCCGCGTAACTTCTCACCTTGACGAGGGCCGCTCCGGTTGCGACTGCGCTGGGGCCCGGTGGGCCGGGAGGCCCCGGCCGGCCCTGACGGTGAGCGGCGACGGGAGGAGAGGAAGGAGGAGGAACGGAAAAAAAAGATTTCCCCGTTTCAGTGACAGCAACAAAAATTCTGAATACTTCTGCAGGGCGAGGGCCTCCCCATGCGGTCATCGGAGTTATTCGACCAACATCACCCCACCCCGTGCAGCGGTGCAGGCGACAGAGCGCGCCCGCCAAAAGGCGGACAGCTGTTTGAGACGAAAGCTGTCTCTGGTGTGGAACAATCAGTTTCAAAGACAATGCAGATACTGTCAGAGTGTGTTTTGCTTGCTTGTATTTTCACCACCAGTATTGTGGTTAATTGCAGACGTGATTCCTTGCAAAAGGTTTCAGTTTGGTGTTTTAACATCTTAACACAACTGTTTTGTTGCCAGAAAAAAGGGGGAAACCCTATTCTGATATATTTTGACACTGGCAAAGGAGGTCCCATGGTGTAGTGTATAGTTCAGTTTACTACTTCGGCCCGCCAGTGTGTTGGAGAATAAATCCACAACATCGACAATTTTAATTCGACATTTCGCCGGTAATTACATTCAGCACCATCGGGCGATTTGCCAGAAGAGTGCAGCAATGCACCTGCTTCCCGTCTTAAATAGAGAAAGACGACGTCATCAATGAACCCAATCCTGATGCACTTTTTAAGACGGGACGCAGGTAGATTGCTTCACCATTTTGGCAAATCGCCCGATGGTGCTGAATGTAATTACCGGTGAAACGTGACAGCACTACTCACATTATAGATGTGGATTTACTCTCCAACACACCAGTGGGCTTAAGTAGTAACTACACTATACACTACTATACACTACACGATACACTACTATACAGTATACACTACACTACACACTATGCTATACACTACACTACACACTACTATACACTACACTATACACTACACTACACCATACACTACACACTATACTAGTAACTAATTGGCGTTTTGTTTACGTGACGGCTGGTGGAGGGTTACGACACATTTATACCTACGCGATCTAACCCAACAAAAACCTTTATCACGAATAATAGTGGTCGCGAAAGCCTGAAACGTGTTCAACTGTCTCCGCGTGACGATCACACGTGCAACGCACGTTGGGAACAATGATGATGATGGGGAGGTGTTTTGCGACGGCGATCATTGTGCGATGGAACAGGTCGCTTCTGAAAACAAATTGCGATACGGCTCAGTGGGGCCTGAACCTGGTAGAAATGGAAAAACGTGTTTTTCGTTCGACTGCTTCTTGCGTAACGTGAATGCTGAATTTACCTACCGGGGGCCGGGCGATCCCTTGGGTCCGCTCTCTCCCTTGATTCCCTTCTCTCCCTGGGGGAAGAGAGACAGGTAACAAAGACAAAGGTGCTCCCCCCCCCCCCCCGTATAGCCCACACAGGCTGCTGGGAAAGTGCCGTCGGCGAGCGGCACCTACGAAAGCCAACACGGCGCGCGAGGGGTGCTGGTGTGGCCAGCACCACGCCCGGCCGCCTTTGTCTCCCTCGTAGGGATGTGTACACACCGCACCGAGTACTCATTTGTGGAACGGTTCAGATAATCGTTACTGGTATTAGCCGTGAGCGGGAATCGAACTCGGGATGCCAGGTTCCTGGCGCAGCACGCTAACCGCTACACCACCGCTCCCCACACGGACACACACACACACACGTGTATGCACGCACACATGGACACACACACGCGCATACACACACACGCGCGTACACACGCACACACACACGCGTGCAGAAGTTTCCCGCCGATGGGACCGAGTCGGGACGTGGCACTGGAACGGCAGCACGGCGTGGAGCCACGAGAGGAATGGGACCGGACTCCGATGCCACGAGGACGGAGTGAACCCCGACGGAGTGAACCCCGACGGAGTGAACCCCGACGGAGTTCACAGCAGAAAACCCGGCGCCCGTACGTGCACGTGTGTGTGCACGTGTGTGTGCACGTGTGTGCGTGTGTGTGTGTGCACGTGTGTGCGTGTGTGTGTGCACGTGTGTGTGTGTGCATGTGTGTGCGTGCGTGTGCACGTGGGTGTGTGTGTGCCTGTGTGTGTGTATGTGTGTGCACATTGGGGGCACAGGTGGTGCCTCTGCCAGTCATCAGTCAACCCATGGGACCTGCAGGGTCTGTCCCGTGACCTCCTGCCAGCGGGCGTTTGACACTTCACGTGACCTTAAAGTGCCCCTAGCCTGGCACAAGCGCCGTGGTGACGTCACCGCCACTCAGTGGAGAATGGTGGTTGTTGTTGTTGTGTGTGTGTGGGTCGTACCTTCATTCCAAACAGTCCCTGTGCAGGCAGAGTGAGAGAATCGACAGAGAGCGGCGAGAAAAACAAATTACAAAAACATCATCACAAACTCATCACGTGGTTTGGGTTAACTCCTCGCCTGGTCTACAGGAGGTCGACCTGGACGACGCCTGCTGCTGTATATTTGGAGTCTTCGCGTTCTCCCCGTGGTCGGGTGGATTTTTCTCCAGGGTCCTGACAGGTTTTCCCTCCACATTCAGAATCAGCGTCACGCTTTCAAGAACAGTTATTTGGCCTCCGCTATAAATTACAAAGATCCCCCCGCCCCCGTTTCGCCTTCGCACACTGTCACGGCAAGTGCTGTAAGCGAGCACCTATGAAGGCCGGCACGGCACGCGAGGGGGTGGGAGGCCAGCACCACGCCCGGCCGCCTTTGTCTCCCCAGTGGCGACGTTGACTACATCGCCACCGCTTGCGTCTGCTGTGGTGGTGTGGAACGCTCTCCCTTACGATGTCGGGACGCCACTGGGAGGCACAGGCAGCAATGCTGCACCTCGAAATCATCGACAATGACAAACTCGTTTCTTGAGAGCTGCTTTCCGCGTGGTAGCTTGTCGTCCTTCACCCTGTCGCCTCCGATGAGCGCGGCTGGCTACGTACGGTGCGAAAGAAGTTATACGTGCGTACGTACCATGCAACGCCCCGGGCTTCCGCTAACGGCGGATAGGGGAAGCGCTCCGGAGCGCTAAGCCCGTTGAACGCACCCCGGGTGTCTTCCCTGCCGGTGTAGCAATGGGGGGGGGGGGGGGGGCGGGGGGCACTCACTCACCGGCATTCCTGGAGGTCCAAGAGTCCCGGGGGTCCAGAGACGCCGCTCAGCCCCTGCAGGCACAGCGGAGAGCAGCCAGCAGCCAGCAGCCAGCAGTCAGCAGTCAGTAGGGGTGCGGTGAGTCAGCAGTCAGCAGTCAGTAGGGGGTGCGGTGAGTCAGCAGTCAGCAGTCAGTAGGGGGTGCGGTGAATCAGCAGTCAGCAGTCAGTAGGGGGTGCGGTGAGCCAGTAGTCAGTGGGGGTGCGGTGAGTCAGCAGTCAGCAGTCAGTAGGGGTGCGGTGAGTCAGCAGTCAGCAGTCAGTAGGGGGTGCGGTGAGTCAGCAGTCAGCAGTCAGTAGGGGGTGCGGTGAGTCAGCAGTCAGCAGTCAGTGCGGTGAGTCAGCAGTCAGCAGTCAGTAGGGGTGCGGTGAGTCAGCAGTCAGCAGTCAGTAGGGGGTGCGGTGAGCCAGTAGTCAGTGGGGGTGCGGTGAGTCAGCAGTCAGCAGTCAGTAGGGGGTGCGGTGAGTCAGCAGTCAGCAGTCAGTAGGGGGTGCAGTGAGTCAGCAGTCAGCAGTCAGTAGGGGTGCGGTGAGTCAGCAGTCAGCAGTCAGTGCGGTGAGTCAGCAGTCAGCAGTCAGTAGGGGGTGCGGTGAGTCAGCAGTCAGCAGTCAGTAGGGGGTGCGGTGAGCCAGTAGTCAGTGGGGGTGCGGTGAGTCAGCAGTCAGCAGTCAGTAGGGGGTGCGGTGAGTCAGCAGTCAGCAGTCAGTAGGGGGTGCGGTGAGTCAGCAGTCAGCAGTCAGTAGGGGGTGCGGTGAGTCAGCAGTCAGCAGTCAGTGCGGTGAGTCAGCAGTCAGCAGTCAGTAGGGGGTGCGGTGAGTCAGCAGTCAGCAGTCAGTAGGGGTGCGGTGAGCCAGTAGTCAGTGGGGGGTGCGGTGAGTCAGCAGTCAGCAGTCAGTAGAGGGTGCGGTGAGTCAGCAGTCAGCAGTCAGTAGGGGGTGCGGTGAGTCAGCAGTCAGTAGGGGGTGCGGTGAGTCAGCAGTCAGCAGTCAGTAGGGGGTGCGGTGAGTCAGCAGTCAGCAGTCAGTAGGGGGTGCGGTGAGTCAGCAGTCAGCAGTCAGTAGGGGGTGCGGTGAGTCAGCAGTCATCAGTCAGTAGGGGGTGCGGTGAGCCAGTAGTCAGTGGGGGGTGCGGTGAGCCAGCGGCAGGGGAGACGGCACCAGCAAGAGGGTGGGGAGATGAGAGGCAGGAGAGCGAGCGGAGCGGAGTGAGATGAGAGGGGGTAGAGTGAGATGAGAGGGGGTAGAGTGAGATGAGAGGGGGGTAGAGTGAGATGAGAGTGGGGTAGAGTGAGATGAGAGGGGGGTAGAATGAGATGAGAGGGGGGTAGAGAGATGAGAGTAGAGTGAGATGAGAGTGGAGTGAGATGAGAGGGGAGTGAGATGAGAGGGGGGTAGAGAGATGAGAGTCGAGTGAGATGAGAGGGGGGTAGAGTGAGATGAGAATGGGGTAGAGTGAGATGAGGGGGGAGTGAGATGAGAGGGGGGTAGAGTGAGATGAGAGGGGGTAGAGAGATGAGAGTAGAGTGAGATGAGAGTGGAGTGAGATGAGAGGGGAGTGAGATGAGAGGGGGTAGAGAGATGAGAGTCGAGTGAGATGAGAGGGGGTAGAGTGAGATGAGAGGGGGTAGAGAGATGAGAGTAGAGTGAGATGAGAGGGGTAGAGTGAGATGAGAGGGAGTGAGATGAGAGGGGAGTGAGATGAGAGGGGAGTGAGATGAGAGTGGAGTGAGATGAGAGGGGAGTGAGATGAGAGGGGGGTAGAGAGATGAGAGTCGAGTGAGATGAGAGGGGGTAGAGTGAGATGAGAGGGGGTAGAGAGATGAGAGTAGAGTGAGATGAGAGGGGAGTGAGATGAGAGGGGAGTGAGATGAGAGGGGGTAGAGAGATGAGAGTAGAGTGAGATGAGAGGGGGGTAGAGTGAGATGAGAGGGGGTAGAGTGAGATGAGAGGGGGTAGAGAGATGAGAGTAGAGTGAGATGAGAGGGGGTAGAGAGATGAGAGGGGGGTAGAGAGATGAGAGTAGAGTGAGATGAGAGTGGAGTGAGATGAGAGGGGAGTGAGATGAGAGGGGGTAGAGAGATGAGAGTCGAGTGAGATGAGAGGGGGTAGAGTGAGATGAGAAGGGGGTAGAGTGAGATGAGGGGGAGTGAGATGAGAGGGGGTAGAGTGAGATGAGAGGGGGTAGAGTGAGATGAGAGGGGGTAGAGAGATGAGAGTAGAGTGAGATGAGAGGGGGGTAGAGAGATGAGAGGGGGTAGAGAGATGAGAGGGGGTAGAGAGATGAGAGTGGAGTGAGATGAGAGGGGAGTGAGATGAGAGGGGAGTGAGATGAGAGGGGAGTGAGATGAGAGGGGAGTGAGATGAGAGGGGAGTGAGATGAGAGGGGAGTGAGATGAGAGGGGAGTGAGATGAGAGGGGAGTGAGATGAGGGGGTAGAGTGAGATGAGAGGGGGTAGAGAGATGAGAGGGGAGTGAGATGAGAGGGGAGTGAGATGAGAGTAGAGTGAGATGAGAGGGGGTAGAGTGAGATGAGAGGGGGTAGAGTGAGATGAGAGTGGGGTAGAGTGAGATGAGAGGGGGTAGAATGAGATGAGAGGGGGGTAGAGAGATGAGAGTAGAGTGAGATGAGAGTGGAGTGAGATGAGAGGGGAGTGAGATGAGAGGGGGGTAGAGAGATGAGAGTCGAGTGAGATGAGAGGGGGTAGAGTGAGATGAGAAGGGGGTAGAGTGAGATGAGGGGGGAGTGAGATGAGAGGGGGTAGAGTGAGATGAGAGGGGGGTAGAGAGATGAGAGTAGAGTGAGATGAGATGAGAGTAGAGTGAGATGAGAGGGGGGTAGAGTGAGATGAGAGGGGGGTAGAGAGATGAGAGTAGAGTGAGATGAGAGGGGGTAGAGAGATGAGAGGGGGTAGAGAGATGAGAGTAGAGTGAGATGAGAGTGGAGTGAGATGAGAGGGGAGTGAGATGAGAGGGGAGTGAGATGAGAGGGGAGTGAGATGAGAGGGAGTGAGATGAGAGGGGAGTGAGATGAGAGGGGAGTGAGATGAGAGGGGAGTGAGATGAGAGGGGAGTGAGATGAGGGGGGGGAGAGTGAGATGAGAGGGGGGTAGAGAGATGAGAGGGAGTGAGATGAGAGGGGAGTGAGATGAGAGTAGAGTGAGATGAGAGGGGAGTGAGATGAGAGGGGGGTAGAGAGATGAGAGTAGAGTGAGATGAGAGGGGGTAGAGTGAGATGAGAGGGGGTAGAGAGATGAGAGTAGAGTGAGATGAGAGGGGGTAGAGTGAGATGAGAGGGGGGTAGAGAGATGAGAGTAGAGTGAGATGAGAGGGGAGTGAGATGAGAGGGGGCTAGAGAGATGAGAGTAGAGTGAGATGAGGGGGGGGGGTAGGTGAGATGAGAGGGGGGTAGAGAGATGAGAGAGATGAGAGGGGTGAGATGAGAGGGGAGTGAGATGAGATGAGAGGGGAGTGAGATGAGAGGGCTCCTACCTGGAGGCCTTTCTGTCCAGCGTCCCCTTCTTCCCCCGTGTCCCCGTGAGACCCTGGACGCACAAACACACGCGGGGGTCACGGCGACCTCCGAGCCCACAGCTGGGCACCACATCTGGGCAGAGTCACACCCCCCCCCCCACGGCACCGATGGACTAAAACTGGACGCGATAAAAGTGCCGTCGGGTAGGTCGCACAAAGGTCAAACGCGTCGTAAAACCCGCCACCACCCGCCGCAGCCAATTCGTCAGGTTTGTCACGTGAACAGAACGTGGTGATTAGTTACGAGTTCGGCACTAACCGCTGTGCTGGAGAGCAAAACGGCATTTAGAATTTGAGCGACATCGCAATAAAATGTTGCTGTAAAGGCCCCAAAAAACCACCAGGAAGTCAGCGAAAATGTTCGGGAACATACCTTGATTCCAGCTTCTCCCGGTTCCCCAGGCTCTCCCTTCTGTCCGGTCTCGCCCTGCATCCAATGGATTCATTAGTTTGATTACTCACTCAATCCCATCGTTACCCAAAAAGGCTATCATTCTCATCGCTATCGACCCGAACCTGGATGCACACAGGCACCGTCCCTTTCCGTCAATTCCACTGCCGGAGGAGGGAATCCATCACGTCGTGTGGCTCCTGGGAGTCGCTTCACTTTACTTCACCGGGTGAGCAGATCGGTGGATCAGCGAGTGGGTCAGCGAGTGGATCAGCGAGTGGGTCAGCGAGTGGGTCAGCGAGTGGGTCAGCGAGTGGGTCAGCGAGTGGATCAGCGAGTGGGTCAGCGAGTGGGTCAGCGAGTGGGTCAGCGAGTGGGTCAGCGAGTGGGTCAGCGAGTGGATCAGCGAGTGGATCAGCGAGTGGATCAACGAGTGAGCGAGCAGACAGGAGACAGGGGGTCGCCACCTGTTTCTGTTGAGGAGGCAGCTGCTGCCTTGGGATAAATCTGTCCCATCTTCCCGGGACATTTAAACTCCTGTTTATTGTCAGTCGTGCAACAATAATAACGATAACGCATCGCGCACAGTTTTCCACGTGTGAATGATCACTCCCTCTAGGCGATCGCTCGGGCAGGAAGGGTACCAGTCCCCTCCGCATACGAGGCTCCCAGCGGCATACACAGCAGCAAGCAACACACTGATGCAGTGCTGGACTAAGCTAGTGCGGGGCCTGTAGCAGATGTTGCTATAAAGGGGTCCTTAATAAAAAAATAAACACGTAAAGATTAAAACACATTTTTTACTTGCATAGTAAAGTAATTGTATTGTTTTAATTGCTATACGGCCAGATAATAGGACAAATCGCTAACCTTAAACACCCGGTCGTTCTTAAAAGTTGAAGGCGGTATAGTACTATAGTAATAGAGCAGAATCACTGAACCGGAATTGACAGCTTGAAAGCATTTAGCGCGGGGCCATTGAAAGTGCGGGGCCCGTAGCTACTACATTTGTAGCTACTACTACACGTGTACTACACGTGTAGCTACTACTACTACACGTGTAGCTACTACTACTACTACTACACGTGTAGCTACTACTACTACTACTACACGTGTAGCTACTACTACTACTACTACACGTGTAGCTACTACTACTACTACTACACGTGTAGCTACTACTACTACACGTGTAGCTACTACTACTACACGTGTAGCTACTACTACTACTACTACACGTGTAGCTACTACTACTACTACTACACGTGTAGCTACTACTACTACTACTACACGTGTAGCTACTACTACTACTACTACTACACGTGTAGCTACTACTACTACTACACGTGTAGCTACTACTACTACTACACGTGTAGCTACTACTACTACTACACGTGTAGCTACTACTACTACTACACGTGTAGCTACTACTACTACTACATTTGTAGCTACTTTTGCTACGAGGATTATCCGGCACTGCACTGATGACTCCGCTGTACCGACGAGTCTCTAATGAGGAGGAAACCGCATCCACGTTCACGCCGCTCGCCCCTTTGCTCAAACCCTTGTGAGTCGGCGATTCTAAACAACACATCGGCCAAGCGCATGCAGTTCTGCCGAGTCGGTGGTCGGGCTAAGGCCGAGAGATTTTCTTTTTTCACGCGTGCAGTGGCTGCGCAGATCCCACGCGTCGTTAATTTGACCTCGGCCGTGGCGGTGTCACCCCACTCACCTTCTCTCCTTTCCTTCCCGCTTTCCCCTTCTCTCCCCTCAGTCCCGGGATGCCCTGCGTGGGCAAACATGGGCCTCACAAATCGGCATTGAGATTTTTGTTTCAGGCCTCACCAAGCAGAGGAAACAGGTCTCACCAACAAAGGAATTTAGACCTCACCAAGAATGGATGAGGGTTCATAAAAAAAGGTCTAATTTGCTCATTCACTCACCAACCCACCCACACTCACTGGCTCATTCACTCGCCAACCCACTCATTCATTCACTCATCAACTCGCTCATTCACTCACCAACCCACCCACACTCACTGGCTCATTCACTCACCAACCCACTCATTCATTCACTCATCAACACGCTCATTCACTCACCAACCCACCCACACTCACTGGCTCATTCACTCGCCAACCCACTCATTCATTCACTCATCAACTCGCTCATTCACTCACCAACCCACCCACACTCACTGGCTAATTCACTCACCAACCCACTCATTCATTCACTCATCAACACGCTCATTCACTCACCAACCCACCCACACTCACTGGCTCATTCACTCACCAACCCACTCATTCATTCACTCACCAACTCGCTCATTCACTCACCAACCCACCCACACTCACTGGCTCATTCACTCACCAACCCACTCATTCATTCACTCATCAACTCGCTCATTCACTCACCAACCCACCCACACTCACTGGCTCATTCACTCACCAACCCACTCATTCATTCACTCATCAACTCGCTCATTCGCTTACCAACCCACCCACTCATTCACTGACCAACCCACCCACCAACTCACCTGCTCATTCACCCATCCACTCACTCGCCCACCCATCCACCGGCCCTAATAGAGCTACCACCTGTCTGGGTTTCGTCTGTCGTGGACAGGATGCGTGATGCTCACCGGGGACCCACAGGGCCTGGAATCCCACGAGGGCCTTGGGCTCCCGGTTTCCCCTAAACGCACGCAGCCACGTGCGCACGCAAACACACACAAACAAACACACAAACACACAGAGAAACACACAGAGAAACACACAAGCGCGTGCATACACCAACGCGCACAAGCAGACAGGAACACTCATGATTACAACCAACAAAGTCAAAGATCCCCCGTATGAATGTTGAACTTCTTTTGCACCGTACGGAGCCAACCGCGCTAATCGGAGGTGCGGGGGAAGGACAACAAACTAAACACAAAAAGCAGTTCTATTTTTTTTTATCTAGACTTAAAAGTGCATAGCTCCAGTGGCTACCTAATATCGCAAGAGTGTTCCAGACGGCCGCAGAAGCGCGTCCGAAAAGCGCTGCGCGGTGATGCGGTGACCGTCTTTATTCGATGGTCGGCCAAAAGACACTGCTGCTGCTGCAAGGATGACTGGAGTTCGCGTGATGATGGCTCATGCACCTTGACGAGATCACCAAAGCTACCGTGGTTCATTTGCGGCGAGCACCGAGCGCGCGATGAGTGCGACCTTAACGGTGCAGCCTCAACAGGCGCGGCGGCGCGGCAGGCTGGGAGCGCACGCACCTTGGCGCCCGGCTCTCCGCGGTCCCCTTGGAGGCCCGGCTTGCCCTCTTCTCCCTGCAATGGGTCAAGTCGGGTCATTTCAGGCCAGGACCGTCGAGCTAATCGTTGTCAACGGCGACCTGAGCAATGCGGCAAAGCACTTCACATGGGTATGGAGGGTTTACAGAGGCTGCATAGCACGGCTGGTATGACGGTAGCCAGCATGTCACATGGGTAGGGAGAGTTTACAGAGGCTGGCATAGCACGGCTGGTATGACGGTAGCCAGCATGTCACATGGGTAGGGAGGGTTTACAGAGGCTGGCATAGCACGGCTGGTATGACGGTAGCCAGCATGTCACATGGGTAGGGAGGGTTTACAGAGACTGGCATAGCACGGTTGGTATGACGGTAGCCAGCATGTCACATGGGTACGGAGGGTTTACAGAGGCTGGCATAGCCCGGCTGGTATGACGGTAGCTAGAATGTCACATGGGTAGGGAGGGTTTACAGAGGCTGGCATAGCACGGCTGGTATGACGGTAGCTAGCATGTCACATGGGTAGGGAGGGTTTACAGAGGCTGCATAGCACGGCTGGTATGACGGTAGCTAGCATGTCACATGGGTAGGGAGGGTTTACAGAGGCTGGCATAGCACGGCTGGTATGACGGTAGCCAGCATGTCACATGGGTAGGGAGGGTTTACAGAGGCTGGCATAGCACGGCTGGTATGACGGTAGCCAGCATGTCACATGGGTAGGGAGGGTTTACAGAGGCTGGCATAGCACGGCTGGTATGACGGTAGCTAGCATGTCACATGGGTAGGGAGGGTTTACAGAGGCTGGCATAGCACGGCTGGTATGACGGTAGCTAGCATGTCACATGGGTAGGGAGGGTTTACAGAGGCTGCATAGCACGGCTGGTATGACGGTAGCCAGTATGTCACATGGGTAGGGAGGGTTTACAGAGGCTGGCATAGCACGGCTGGTATGACGGTAGCCAGCATGTCACATGGGTACGGAGGGTTTACAGAGGCTGGCATAGCCCGGCTGGTATGACGGTAGCTAGAATGTCACATGGGTAGGGAGGGTTTACAGAGGCTGGCATAGCACGGCTGGTATGACGGTAGCTAGCATGTCACATGGGTAGGGAGGGTTTACAGAGGCTGCATAGCACGGCTGGTATGACGGTAGCCAGTATGTCACATGGGTAGGGAGGGTTTACAGAGGCTGGCATAGCACGGCTGGTATGATGGTAGCGAGGACGTTAAAAGTTAAAGGGGATCGTGATTCTTGTGTGATGAATAGAAAAAGTTAAGTAAATACCACATATAATTGACTTTGTTGAAGCCCAAATGTACGACTACTGCTACTACTAAAATGTTTTTATTTTACACTTCCATAAAATTTGTCAACATTTAGCTTGGGCGTTTCACGATTCCTCCAGCTTTGCCGACAAACTAAATTAATGAATATATTTGCCACCAGTGCCGGATTATCCTCGTAGCAAAAGTAGCTACATATGCTACGGGCCCCACACTTTCAAGGGCCCCGCGCTAAACGCTTTCCAGCTATCAATTCCAGTTAAGTGATTCTGCACTTGCTCTATTACTATAGTACTATACCGCCTTCAACTTTTATGAACGACCGAATGTTTAAATAAAACAAGTAAACCCGTAAAAACAAAGTTTTTCACTATAAATCCTTTATATGCGTGGTGGCTAGAGTCTTCTCGTCCTCTGGCTTGAGATGGCTGCCACCTATAGGTCAGATGATTGTCTGCCAGTATTAAGCAATTGGTAATTAAATATAATTTGTTTTCCCTAAACAGTGTAAAATTTTGGGAATTTTTTTCACGAACATTAATTGTCTCGCACAACGAGTCTGTGTGGAAAATGTCAGCTCGATTGGATCACGGGAAGTGGTTAAAAAACGACCGAAAGATTTGCACGGTCGTAAGCAAGCAAGCGAACTTAATATAAAGGATTTAAAAATACAATTTACTATGCAAGCAAAACATTTGTGTTTTAACATTTGTTTTTATTTAGAGCCCCTTATAACATATGCGACAGGACCCGCACTAGCTTAATCCGGCACTGTCCGCTACCACCGGACAACTTCATTCCCACTGGCTCTGCCGTTGGGCGGCGGAGAGTTATTGTACAAAATCAAATTACACACCTCCTACACGACCTCACCCAAGATAAACGAATTACACTTTGACTGTAAAACACGTGGATATATAAAGACTTTTTTTTTTAAGTTGAAATTTCGGGGACTGCACACCCCCCTCCCCAGTCCTGGGAAGTGTGTGGTCTGGCCGCCATGCGGTTGGTGGTGTTGGTGGTGGTGGTGGTTGGTGGTGGTTGGTGGTGGTTGGTGGTGGTGGTTGGTGGTGTTGGTGGCGGTGTTTGGTGGTGGTGTTTGGTGGCGGTGGTTGTGGTGGCGGTTGGTGGCGGTGGTTGGTGGTGGTGGTGGTTGGTGGCGGTGGGTGGTGGTGTTTGGTGGTGGGTGGTTGGTGGTGGNTGGTGGTGGGTGTTGNTGGTGGTTGGTGGCGGTTGGTGGCGGTTGGTGGCGGTTGGTGGTGGTTGGTGGTGTTGTGGTGGTTGGTGGTGGTTGGTGGCGTTTGGTGGTGGTTGGTGGTGGTTGGTGGTGGTTGGTGGCGGTTGGTCGCGGTGGTGTGTTGGTGGCGTTTGGCGGTTGGTGGTGGTTGGTGGTGGTTGGTGGCGGTTGGTGGTGGCGGTGGTTGTTGGTGGTGTTTGTTGGCGGTTGGTGGCGGTGGTTGGTGGTGGCTGGTTGGTGGTGTTTGGTGGTGTTTGGTGGCGGTGGTTGGTGGTTGNTTTGGTGGCGGTNTTTGGTGGCGGTTGGTGGCGGTTGGTGGCGGTTGGTGTGNTTTGGTGGTGGTGTTTGGTGGTGGTGTTGTTTGGTGGCGTTTGGTGGTGTTTGGTGGTGTTTGGTGGTGTTTGGTGGCGGTGGTTGGTGGTGNTGGTGTTGGGTGGCGGTGGTTGGTGGTGGTGGTGGTGGTTGGTGGCAGCGGTTGGCGTACCACGATGCCGTGCGGGCCCGCGTGCCCGGGTCTCCGTCGATGCCCGTGTCTCCCTGCGCACAGACAACGGTCGCACGACGCCCCACACGGGGACGAGTGACCTCTGAACCCGGGAGAGTTCTCCACATCCTCTGAGCCTGCGCCGCTACATTTGATCCCGGTTCTAGGTTGAGAGCTCACTTGTCTAGAACTCGTGCTTGTGTTTTAGTTTGTTCTTGTACCCACCCCCACCACACCTCCGATGAGCATGGTTGGCTACGTGCGGTGCGAAAGCGGGTCAACGTATGCTCACCCCGAGCTACAAATGCTCTGAAACGAGTGGCATTGTCCTCGTGCTGTCCCCGTGGCGTTGTGCTCTGGTGTGATGCTGGTGGTGAGACTCGATTCAGGTGGTCTCCTTGCGAGGTCGGCGTAACCGCGGCTCGCTTCTGGCTCGGCTCGGCAATGGCCGGTGGAAAGCTACCAGCGTCACGTGCTCGGGACGTGCCGGTGATGAAGAAAGTTTAACGCACACATGCGCGTATGTTCGTACGCACGTTCGCACGCACGTTCGCACGCACGCTCGTACGCACGCACGCACGCTCGTACGCACGCACGGACATACGAACGCACGCACGCACGCACGTACGCATGCACGCACGCACGTATGTACGCATGCACGCACGAACGCACGTACGTACATACGCACGCACGCAAGCACGTACGTACGCACACAGGAACGTACGAACGCTCACACAGCGGAGGCGCACCCGGGTCGGACGCAGGGCAGCTGTGGCCCTGGCTCACCTTGTCCCCCTTGAGTCCGTCCCAGCCGTCGGCACCCAGCGGGCCACGGGGCCCCTGTGGAACAACATGAAGGGATACGTTTATATGAATTAAAAAATACATATAGAATTTTTTTTTTTTTATGAAGTATAAAAAAAACATACAAAATATATTTAACATTTTAAATAAAAGAATAAAAATGTAAAAATGTATATAAAGTTATAAAAATAATTAAATTTTTAATAAAATGTATATACAAATTTTGTTAATAAAAAAATACGTAAAAATAAAAAAATGAATACACTTGGAGGAGAGCAGAGGCGCAGCAATTAGCGCGCCGCGCTCACGGAGTTTGGCGGCGAGCGTGAAGCGAGCGGCGCCGTGTTCGCTGCACTAATGCAGAGCTTCACGCCGTGCCCAGCGGCCACCCCTGGCCACCGCCGCGTGGCCTGGCCACACGGCGTGGGCACGAGGCGTGGGCGCGAGGTGTGGGCACGAGGTGTGGGCACGAGGTGTGAGCACGAGGTGTGGGCACGAGGTGTGGGCACGAGGTGTGAGCACGAGGCGTGGGCACGAGGTGTGGTCACGAGGCGTGGGCACGAGGCGTGGGCACGAGGCGTGGGCGCGAGGTGTGGGCACGAGTGTGGTCACGAGGCGTGGGCACGAGGTGTGGGCACGAGGCGTGGGCACGAGGCGTGGCACGAGGTGTGGTCACGAGGCGTGGGCACGAGGTGTGGTCACGAGGCGTGGGCGCGAGGTGTGGGCACGAGGTGTGGTCACGAGGCGTGGGCGCGAGGTGTGGGCACGAGGCGTGGGCACGAGGTGTGGTCACGAGGCGTGGGCACGAGGCGTGGGCACGAGGTGTGGGCACGAGGCGTGGGCGCGAGGTGTGGGCACGAGGCGTGGGCACGAGGTGTGGTCACGAGGCGTGGGCACGAGGTGTGGGCACGAGGTGTGGGAACGAGGCGTGAGCACGAGGTGTGGGCGCGAGGTGTGGGCACGAGGCGTGGGCGCGAGGTGTGGGCACGAGGCGTGGGCACGAGGTGTGGTCACGAGGCGTGGGCACGAGGTGTGGGCGCGAGGTGTGGGCACGAGGCGTGGGCACGAGGTGTGGTCACGAGGTGTGGGCACGAGGCGTGGGCGCGAGGTGTGGGCACGAGGCGTGGGCACGAGGTGTGGTCACGAGGCGTGAGCACGAGGTGTGGGTACGAGGTGTGGGCACGAGGTGTGGGCACGAGGTGTGAGCACGAGTGTGAGCACGAGGTGTGAGCACGAGGTGTGGCCACGAGGTGTGGGAACGAGGCGTGAGCACGAGCGTGAGCACGAGGTGTGGCGCGAGGTGTGGGCACGAGGTGTGAGCACGAGGTGTGGGTATGAGGCGTGAGCACGAGGTGTGAGCACGAGGTGTGGCCACGAGGTGTGGGAACGAGGCGTGAGCACGAGGTGTGGGTACGAGGTGTGGGCGCGAGGTGTGGGCACGAGGTGTGAGCACGAGGTGTGAGCACGAGGTGTGAGCACGAGGTGTGAGCACGAGGTGTGGCCACGAGGTGTGGGAACGAGGCGTGGGCACGAGGTGTGAGCACGAGGTGTGGCCACGAGGTGTGGAACGAGGCGTGAGCACGAGGTGTGGGTACGAGGTGTGGGCGCGAGGTGTGGGCACGAGGTGTGAGCACGAGGTGTGAGCACGAGGTGTGAGCACGAGGTGTGGCCACGAGGTGTGGAACGAGGCGTGAGCACGAGGTGTGGGTACGAGGTGTGGGCACGAGGTGTGAGCACGAGGTGTGAGCACGAGGTGTGAGCACGAGGTGTGAGCACGAGGTGTGGCCACGAGGTGTAGGAACGAGGCGTGGGCACGAGGTGTGGGTACGAGGTGTGGGCACGAGGTGTGGGCACGAGGTGTGGGAACGAGGCGTGGGCGCGAGGTGTGGGCACGAGGTGTGAGCACGAGGTGTGGGCACGAGGCGTGGGCACGAGGCCTGTGGGTACGAGGTGTGAGCACGAGGCCTGTGGGTACGAGGTGTGGGCACGAGGCCTGTGGGTACGCGGAGTGGCCATGACGCACCGCCCGCTCCACTCGCGGCCGGCGTCGAAGGTGCCGCGTGATGTCACGCGCCAGGGCCGGGCCATCGTGCCCAGCGGCCACCCTGGTCAATACTGCGGCGTGGGTGTTCACCGCGTTTTTCACATCCGCGGTACTTATCTATCCGCGGTTTTCCTTCGGCATGCCGATTTGCTCACCGCGTGGGTATGGAGTTTTGCGTATCCGCGGTTCAGTGCGGTGACCGGCGGTGCGAGTTCAAGTCGCCCCACAATTGTCGCTCCAACCGTGTATCACCGTCGCATCTCCCGGCTCCCTCCACCGAACTCTTGCCACCACCAGGTGACGACGGGAGAGAGGGTGGGCAAAGCCTCCCTCCTCCTCCTCCTTCTAACAACCACCTCCCCCATTACCTCGTCCTCATCAACGTTGTGTTATGTGTTATTTTGTTTGTATGTTATTGTGTGTTTAGTGAATGGGCAACCTCGTTCGGCTTTGGCAAGTGCGACTGTGGTTGCCCTGGTTGCCCTAACGCCCCCCCCCCCATTGCCCCAAGGCCTTGGCATTGCCAACCGTGGCAGCTTTCAGGAACCCCGCCCCCCCTCCCCGCGCGCTGGGTGAAAATGTGTCTCACCGGCACGCCGTCTCTCCCCGCCTCCCCCTTCTGCCCCTGGGGTCCTGGTGAGCCCTGGGGGGGGGGGGACATCATGGCACATGGGGGGTGGCGTCATTCGCCGCTCCAGAGCAGAGGTTCGTGGAGTTGTGATCCGGCATGGCCGCCTCCGGTTCCTGGTGCGGTGGTGCGGTGGTGCGGTGGTGCGGTGTTGCGGTGGTGCGGTGGTGCGGTGGTGCGGTGGTGCGGTGTTGCGGTGGTGCAGTGGTGCAGTGGTGCAGTGGTGCAGTGGTGCGGTGGTGCGGTGGTGCGGTGGTGGTGCGGCGGTGCGGTGGTGGTGCGGCGGTGCAGTATTAATCCGTGGCGTCGTTGGGAACGAGCCGGCCACTTGCGTGTGCCGGAATCACGGTCCACGTTTTGCCACATTCGACAACATGTGATCGTCACGTTCCAACGATTGGAGGGCCGGGTGCCCGGAGTGGGAATCAGAATCTGTCTTCACACCGCAGGAGCAATCCGATGAGCTATGAAGCTCTTTCTCACCGATGTCCGGTCGGGGCACGGGCTCAGAGCGAGCGGCCTCGTGCCGCACAGGGACAGCTGCCACTGGGGGTGCCCGGCCGCAGGCGACCGGTCCGCCGTGCGGAGGAGGACGGGGCGCGGTTCGTAGTTTGCGCTTCCTTCGTACCGCTTGTTGTTGTAACGTTCTGACCCCGTGTCCCTACTGGACATGTGCGACAAAGAGCTTTATAGCTCATCGGATTGCTCCAGGACGATTCTGAGCCGAGCTGCCGCCTCCGAGTGCCGGCGGAGGAGGAGAGAGCGGCGGGAGGATGCGTCGTTGCCTCGAGCGCCGTTGTGTTATTGATATTAAAACAAAGCAATTGACGACAGCTGGAACTTGTCATGTGCCAGGCAGAGGGGGCAGATTTCCAAGGGCAGCAGCCGCGTCCTCAACAAGAGGATCATCTTCAGAAAATCGGGGCAGGTGGCAACCCAATTTACTGACTGACCGATCGATTCATTCGCTCATCGACTCATTCATTCATTCATTCCTACCTCGGCTCCTGGGATGCCAGGAGGTCCCCGTGGGCCAGGTGGACCAGCAGGGCCTTCAACGCCCTGTGGACGTCACGTACACAGAAACAGATAAAGGTCCCCCATATAGCCTGAACAGGCTGTCAGGGCAAGTGCTCTTCACGAGCACCTATTAAGGGCCGGCGTGCCGCGTGGGGTGGTGCAAGAAACAGCGACCACTCCAGGCTGCCTTTGTCTCCGCAGTGCTGATGTTTATACATCACACAAGATACTCACCTGAGGCTGAGTCAAGTGCTGTTAGCGAGCACCTATGAACCGGCACGGCACGCGAGGGGTGGGTGGCCAGCACCACGCCCGGCCGCCTTTGTCTCCCCAGTGGCGATGTTTGCACAGCGCACCAGGAACTCATTTGAGGCTGAGTCGACCAGAGGGGGAGGCTCAGGACCGGTTCAGATGTTTCGTCACCGATGTTGGCTGTGAGCGTGAATGGAATGCGACAAGCCACACCATGTGGTGGAGACTTGAACAGTGTCTGTCTCAAGGATCGACTCGACCTTGCCATAGAAATGTGGAATTTCCACCACTGGCTCTGCAGGGCTGTGAACAGGTATTGAGCACCAATGACTCAATGCTTATTGGGGAGCCGCAGTGGCTAGGAGATGTCATCTCCCTCGCCTGGTGTGCAGGAGGTCGTGGGCTAGATCCCGACCCCGACGCCTGCTGCTGCTGTATATTTGGAGTTTGCGTGTCTCTCTCCCGTGGTCGCGTGGATTTTTTCTCCCAGCCCTTCAGATTGTTTGCCTGCTGCTGCCGCTGCTATAAATATCCGCACGACAACGATAAGGGGCTTTGTTGAGCTGTCACTTGCGATAGCCAGGGAGCTTCTGGAAAAACAGATCTCGATAAGCTCAATGGGGCCCTTACCTGGGAAAATAAAAAAGTGAAAAAAACTCCGTTGACCTTCGACCCTGACTCGTTAAACCACGCGGCAAACGCGCCCCCCCACCCCCTCCTTGCGTGACGCCGACGCAACGGCGCGGGCACCGCCAGCGCCAGGGGGGGCTCTCACCGGGGGCCCTGGCTTCCCCTTGGCTCCCGCGTCCCCCTTGGGACCCGAGGGCCCACGTCCCCCTTGGGGCCATCCGCTCCGGCGCCCCCGGGACCTCCGAGCGATCCCTGTGAGTGAGCGCAAACAACAACAGCAGCAGCAGCGACGACGACGATGTCGCCTCCTCAACACTGCCCATAGACTCAACACTGCCCATAGACTCAACACTGCACCACAGACTCAAAACTGCCCACAGACTCAACACTGCCCATAGACTCAACACTGCCCATAAACTCAACACAGCCCACAGACTCAACACTGCACCACAGACTCAACACTGCCCACAGACTCAACACTGCCCATTGACTCAACACTGCCCATAGACTCAACACTGCCCACTCAACACTACCCATAGACTCAACACTACCCATAGACTCAACACTACCCATAGACTCAACACTACCATAGACTCAACACTGCCCATAGACTCAACACTGCATCATCAACTCAGCACTGCCCACAAACTCAACACTGCCCACAGACTCAACACTGCCCACAGACTCAACACTGCCCACAGACTCAACACTGCCCACAGACTCACACTGCCCACAGACTCACACTGCCCACAGACTAACACTGCCCATAGACTCAACACTGCCCACAAACTCACACTGCCCACAGACTAACACTACCCACAGACTAACACTGCCCACAGACTCAACACTGCCCACAGACTCAACACTGCCCATAGACTCAACACTACCCATAGACTCAACACAACCCATAGACTCAACACTGCCCATAGACTCAACACTGCCCATAGATTCAACACTGCACATAGACTCAACACTGCCCATAGACTCAACACTGCCCATAGACTCAACACTGCCCATAGACTCAACACTGCACCACAGACTCAACACTGCCAATAGACTCAACACAACCCATAGACTCAACACTGCCCATAGACTCAACACTACCCATAGACTCAACACTGCACCACAGACTCAACACTGCCAATAGACTCAACACTGCCCATAGACTCAACACTACCCATAGACTCAACACTGCCCATAGACTCAACACTGCCCATAGACTCAACACTGCATCATCAACTCAGCACTGCCCACAAACTCAACACTGCACCACAGACTCAACACTACCCATAGACTCAACACTGCATCATCAACTCAACACAGCCCACAGACTCAACACTGCACCACAGACTCAACACTGCCCACAGACTCAACACTGCCATAGACTCAACACTGCCCATAGACTCAACACTACCCATAGACTCAACACTGCCCATAGACTCAACACTACCCATAGACTCAACACTGCATCATCAACTCAGCACTGCCCACAGACTCAACACTGCCCATAGACTCAACACTGCCCACAGACTCACACTACCCACAGACTCAACACTGCCCACAGACTCAACACTGCCCACAGACTCAACACTGCCCATAGACTCAACACTACCCATAGACTCAACACAACCCATAGACTCAACACTGCCATAGACTCAACACTGTCCATAGATTCACACTGCACATAGACTCAACACTGCCATAGACTCAACACTGCCCATAGACTCAACACTGCCCATAGACTCAACACTGCACCACAGACTCAACACTGCCAATAGACTCAACACAACCCATAGACTCAACACTACCCATAGACTCAACACTGCCAATAGACTCAACACTGCCCATAGACTCAACACTGCCAATAGACTCAACACAATTCATAGACTCAACACTGCCCATAGACTCAACACTACCCATAGACTCAACACTGCCAATAGACTCAACGCTGCCCATAGACTCAACACTGCCCACAGACTCAACACAGCCCACAGACTCAACACTGCCCACAGACTCAACTCTACCCATAGACTCAACACTGCCCACAGACTCAACACTGCCCACAGACTCAACACTGCCCACAGACTCAACACTGCCCACAGACTCAACACTGCCCATAGACTCAACACTGCCCATAGACTCAACACTGCCCACAGACTAACACTACCCATAGACTCAACACTGCCCATAGACTCAACACTGCCCACAGACTCAACACTGCCCATAGACTCAACACTGCCACAGACTCAACACTACCCATAGACTCAACACTACCCATAGACTCACACTGCCCACAGACTCAACACTACCCATAGACTCAACACTGCCCATAGACTCAACACTGCCCATAGACTCAACCCATACTCAACACTGCCCATAGACTCAACACTGCATCATCAACTCAGCACTGCCCACAAACTCAACACTGCACCACAGACTCAACACTACCCATAGACTCAACACTGCATCATCAACTCAACACAGCCCACAGACTCAACACTGCACCACAGACTCAACACTGCCCATAGACTCAACACTGCCCATAGACTCAACACTGCCCATAGACTCAACACTACCCATAGACTCAACACTGTCCATAGACTCAACACTACCCATAGACTCAACACTGCATCATCAACTCAGCACTGCCCACAGACTCAACACTGCCCATAGACTCAACACTGCCCACAGACTCACACTACCCACAGACTCAACACTGCCCACAGACTCAACACTGCCCACAGACTCAACACTGCCCATAGACTCAACACTACCCATAGACTCAACACAACCCATAGACTCAACACTGCCCATAGACTCAACACTGTCCATAGATTCAACACTGCACATAGACTCAACACTGCCCATAGACTCAACACTGCCCATAGACTCAACACTGCCCATAGACTCAACACTGCACCACAGACTCAACACTGCCAATAGACTCAACACAACCCATAGACTCAACACTGCACATAGACTCAACACTACCCATAGACTCAACACTGCCAATAGACTCAACACTGCCCATAGACTCAACACTGCACCACAGACTCAACACTGCCAATAGACTCAACACAATTCATAGACTCAACACTGCCCATAGACTCAACACTACCCATAGACTCAACACTGCCAATAGACTCGACGCTGCCCATAGACTCAACACTGCCCACAGACTCAACACTGCCACAGACTCAACACTGCCCACAGACTCAACACTGCCCATAGACTCAACACTGCCCACAGACTCAACACTGCCCACAGACTCAACACTGCCCACAGACTCAACACTGCCCATAGACTCAACACTGCCCATAGATTCAACACTGCCCACAGACTCAACACTACCCATAGACTCAACACTGCCCATAGAATCAACACTGCCCACAGACTCAACACTGCCCATAGACTCAACACTGCCCACAGACTCAACACTACCCATAGACTCAACACTGCCATAGACTCAACACTGCCCATAGACTCAACACTGCCCACAGACTCAACACTACCCATAGACTCAACACTGCCCATAGACTCAACACTGCCCATAGACTCAACACTGCCCATAGACTCAACACTACCCATAGACTCAACACTGCCCACAGACTCAACACTACCCATAGACTCAACACTACCCATAGACTCAACACTACCCATAGACTCAACACTGCCCATAGACTCAACACTGCATCATCAACTCAGCACTGCCCACAGACTCAACACTACCCATAGACTCAACACTGCCCAAAGACTCAACACTACCCATAAACTCAGCACTGCCCATAGATTCAACACTGCACCACAGACTCAACACTGCCAATAGACTCAACACTACCCCATAGACTCAACACTGCCCATAGACTCAACACTGCACCACAGACTCAACACTGCCAATAGACTCAACACTACCCCATAGACTCAACACTGCCCATAGACTCAACACTGCCCATAGACTCAACACTACACATAGACTCAACACTACCCATAGACTCAACACTACCCATAGACTCAACACTGCCATAGACTCAACACTGCCCATAGATTCAACACTGCCCATAGACTCAACACTGCCCATAGACTCAACACTGCCCATAGACTCAACACTGCCCACAGACTCAACACTGCCCATAGACTCAACACTGCCCATAGATTCAACACTGCACATAGACTCAACACTGCCCATAGACTCAACACTGCCCATAGACTCAACACTGCCCATAGACTCAACACTGCACCACAGACTCAACACTGCCAATAGACTCAACACAACCCATAGACTCAACACTGCCCATAGACTCAACACTACCCATAGACTCAACACTACCCATAGACTCAACACTGCCAATAGACTCAACACTGCCCATAGACTCAACACTGCACCACAGACTCAACACTGCCAATAGACTCAACACAACTCATAGACTCAACACTGCCATAGACTCAACACTACCCATAGACTCAACACTGCCAATAGACTCAATGCTGCCCATAGACTCAACACTGCCCACAGACTCAACACTGCCCACAGACTCAACACTGCCCACAGACTCAACACTACCCATAGACTCAACACTGCCCATAGACTCAACACTGCCCACAGACTCAACACTGCCCACAGATCAACACTACCCATAGACTAACACTGCCCATAGACTCAACACTGCCACAGACTCAACACTGCCCATAGACTCACACTGCCCACAGACTCAACACTACCCATAGACTCAACACTGCCCATAGACTCAACACTACCCATAGACTCAACATTGCCCACAGACTCAACACTACCCATAGACTCAACACTGCCCATAGACTCAACACTGCCCATAGACTCAACACTGACCCATAGACTCAACACTGCCCATAGACTCAACACTGCCATAGACTCAACACTACCCATAGACTCAACACTACCCATAGACTCAACACTACCCATAGACTCAACACTACCATAGACTCAACACTACCCATAGACTCAACACTGCCCACAGACTCAACACTACCATAGACTCAACACTACCCAAAGACTCAACACTACCCATAGACTCAACACTGCCCATAGACTCAACACTGCATCATCAACTCAGCACTGCCCACAGACTCAGCACTACCCATAGACTCAACACTGCCCAAAGACTCAACACTACCCATAAACTCAGCACTGCCCATAGATTCAACACTGCACCACAGACTCAACACTGCCAATAGACTCAACACTACCCCATAGACTCAACACTGCCCATAGACTCAACACTGCACCACAGACTCAACACTGCCAATAGACTCAACACTACCCATAGACTCAACACTGCCCATAGACTCAACACTGCCCATAGACTCAACACTACCCATAGACTCAACACTACCCATAGACTCAACACTACCCATAGACTCAACACTGCCATAGACTCAACACTGCCCATAGATTCAACACTGCCCATAGACTCAACACTGCCCATAGACTCAACTGCCCACAGACTCAACACTACCCATAGACTCAACACTACCCATAGACTCAACACTGCCCATAGACTCAACACTGCTCATAGACTCAACACTGCCATAGACTCAACACTACCCATAGACTCAACACTACCCATAGACTCAACACTGCATCATCAACTCAGCACTGCCCACAGACTCAACACTGCCCATAGACTCAACACTGCCCATAGACTCAACACTACCATAGACTCAACACTGCATCATCAACTCAGCACTGCCCACAAACTCAACACTGCCCACAGATTCAACACTGCCCATAGACTCAACACTACCCATAGACTCAACACTGCCCACAGACTCAACACTGCCCATAGACTCAACACTGCCCATAGACTCAACACTGCCCACAGACTCAACACTACCCATAGACTCAACACTGCCCACAGACTCAACACTGCCACAGACTCACACTGCCCATAGACTCAACACTGCACATCAACTCAACACAGCCCACAGACTCAACACTGCCCACAGACTCAACACTGCCCATAGACTCAACACTGCCCACAGACTCAACACTACCCATAGACTCAACACTGCCCACAGACTCAACACTACCCATAGACTCAACACTGCCCACAGACTAACACTGCCAATAGACTAACACTGCCCATAGACTCAACACTGCCCATAGACTCAACACTGCCCATAGACTCAACACTGCCCATAGACTCAACACTACCCATAGACTCAACACTACCCATAGACTCAACACTACCATAGACTCAACACTGCCCATAGACTCAACACTGCCCATAGACTCAACACTACCCATAGACTCAACACTGCCCATAGACTAACACTACCATAGACTCAACACTGCCCATAGACTCAACACTGCCCATAGACTCAACACTGCCCATAGACTCAACACTGCCCATAGACTCAACACTACCCATAGACTCAACACTACCCATAGACTCAACACTGCCGATAGACTCAACACTACCCATAGACTCAACACTACCATAGACTCACACTACCCATAGACTCAACACTACCCATAGACTCAACACTGCCCATAGACTAACACTGCCCATAGACTCAACACTGCCCATAGACTCAACACTGCCCATAGACTAACACTACCCATAGACTCAACACTGCCCATAGACTCAACACTGCCCATAGACTCAACACTGCCCATAGACTCAACACTACCCATAGACTCAACACTGCCCATAGACTCAACACTACCCATAGACTAACACTGCCCATAGACTCAACACTACCCATAGACTCAACACTACCCACAGACTCAACACTGCCCATAGACTCAACACTGCCCACAGACTAACACTGCCAATAGACTCAACACTGCCCATAGACTAACACTACCCATAGACTAAAACTGCCCACAGACTCAACACTGCCCACAGACTCAACACTACCCATAGACTCAACACTGCCCACAGACTCAACACTGCCCATAGACTCAACACTACCCATAGACTCACACTGCCCATAGACTAACACTGCCCACAGACTCAACACTGCCCATAGACTCAACACTACCCATAGACTCAACACTACCCATAGACTAACACTGCCCACAGACTCACACTGCCCACAGACTCAACACTACCCATAGACTACACTGCCATAGACTCAACACTGCCAATAGACTCAACACTGCCCATAGACTAACACTGCCCATAGACTCAACACTGCCCATAGACTCACACTGCCCATAGACTCAACACTGCCATAGACTCAACACTGCCCATAGACTAACACTACCCATAGACTCAACACTACCCATAGACTCAACACTACCCATAGACTCAACACTGCCATAGACTAACACTGCCCATAGACTCAACACTACCCATAGACTAACACTGCCCATAGACTCAACACTACCCATAGACTAACACTGCCCATAGACTAACACTGCCATAGACTCAACACTGCCCATAGACTCAACACTGCCCATAGACTCAACACTACCATAGACTCAACACTACCCATAGACTCAACACTGCCGATAGACTAACACTACCATAGACTAACACTACCCATAGACTCAACACTACCCATAGACTCAACACTACCCATAGACTCAACACTACCCATAGACTCAACACTGCCCATAGACTAACACTGCCCATAGACTCAACACTACCCATAGACTAACACTGCCCTAGACTAAACTACCCATAGACTAACACTGCCCATAGACTCAACACTACCCATAGACTCAACACTACCCATAGACTCAACACTACCATAGACTCAACACTGCCCATAGACTCAACACTGCCCATAGACTCAACACTACCCATAGACTCAACACTGCCATAGACTCAACACTACCCATAGACTCAACACTGCCCATAGACTCAACACTGCCATAGACTCAACACTGCCCATAGACTCAACACTGCCCATAGACTCAACACTACCCATAGACTCAACACTACCCATAGACTCAACACTGCCGATAGACTCAACACTACCCATAGACTCAACACTACCCATAGACTCAACACTACCCATAGACTCACACTACCCATAGACTCAACACTACCATAGACTCAACACTGCCCATAGACTCAACACTGCCCATAGACTCAACACTACCCATACTCAACACTGCCCATAGACTCAACACTACCCTAACTCAACACTGCCCATAGACTCAACACTACCCATAGACTCAACACTGCCCATAGACTCAACACTGCCCGACTCTGAACACTACCCATAGACTCAACACTGCCCATAGATCAACCTGCCATCAGCTCAGCACTGCTGAGTCCATGGGAGCGAAGTGCCGAGCCGGGGCCTACCGACAGGGGCGCTTGAGCGAGCCGTGCGGACGGACTACCGGGCCGAGGTGAAACTTACGCGGCGTCCTCCTCCGCCCGGTCGCCCTTGTCTCCAGCACGCGCCTGTTGCCACAAGGAAGGATACACAGACAAAGATCACCCACGCGGCCCGCACAGACGGTTGGAGCAAGTGCTGCTGGCGGACACCTCTGAAGGCCGGCACGGCACAAGAGGGGTGGGTGGCCAAGACCACGCCCGGCCGCATTTGTATCCCCATTGCTGATGTTTAGACACCGCAAGAAATACTCGTTTACAGCCGAGTCCACCTAGGAGAGGTTCAGATAATTTCTGTGAGGTCTATGGGTCTCTATTGAACATATGGCTCTCTAATGTGAGTCTAATTCAATGTAGTCTATGGGTTCTGTGTAAGCCTACGGACCTCTACGTGAGCCTCTTCTCTAAATAAATACGGTCTCCTGTGACTATGGGTTCTCGTGAGTCTAGGGGTTTCTATGCGAGTCTGTGGGTCTCATCGCGAGTCACGGGTAACTGGGGAGGCAACACTTGAGAAGCCGGTTTAATCATCATGCTTGGGTGGCGGAAACTATTGAAACTAACTAAACTAACTATTTTCTATTGTAGCGCTTTTCCAGAAGTGATCTGGCTATCACAAATAATAGCTCAACAGTCGCTTGTCGTCGTGTGGATATAATTGCAGCCAGATACTCCAAACGCGTGATGTTGTTGATTCTAAATGTGGAGGGGAAACCGGAGGACCGGAGAAAAGTCCACGGATAGGGAGAGAGACCTAAACTCCAAATATACAGCAGGTGTCAGGGTCGGGATCGAAGCCACGACCTCCTGTATACCAGGCGTGGTAGTTAACATATCTTGGTTATTTCGGTAAAGTTACGTAGAAGGGAAAAATATAATTATAAAAATATAAAACAATTCAAAATTCGCCCGTTGGTTTGACGGCAACACAAGCAATCATCAGGTGTTTAATCCACAGCAAGAAAATTTGAAAAAAGTGGCGGTTTTCCTAGAACAAGATATTTACATTTTGATTTAAAGCTTCCCAGGACAGCAGCTACCTCCTCCACCGTTAGGACAAACCGCCACTTTTTTCAAATTTCTTGCTATGGATTTCACACGGGCACCGCTTGCATCTCAACGTGAGTGGATGGGGCCGTGGGTGCTCACCATGAGTCCGGCGACTCCAGTCGGTCCCGAGGTCCCGTCTGGCCCCGCGTCGCCCTGACGCACACGGCACACGCACGGCACACACACGGCACACGCACGGCACACGCACGGCACACGCACGGCACACACACGGCACACACACGGCACACGCACGCGTGGATGTCCTAGGGTGGTACGCGATACAAGGCCGCCATTAATGAGCCGCAATACCTTGCTGATTTCGTCAAGAGGCATGAACCATCATCACGCAAACTCCGGTCGTGATGCCTTCTCAACAAGAGCATGGCGGCGAGATGTTCACGACCTCGCCTGGTATGCAGTTGGTCGTGGGTTCAATCGCGACCCTGACGCCTGCTGTATATTTGGAGTTTGCATGCTCTCCCCGTGGTTGTGTGGATTTTTTCCAGGTCCACTGGTTTTTCCCTCCACATCTAGAATCAACACACGTTTAGAGTATTTGCCTGATGTACATTCCCACAGGATAAGCCACTACGTCGAGCTATCATTAGTGGCCAGTCGCTTCTGAATAGGAGGACAGCAGCTGCCTCCTCCAGGACCTGCAGCCACCAATGGTCCGACGCAACTCGGCGCTCGCTCACTTTCCGTACCTTGTCTCCCGTGTTTCCCTCCTTCCCCTCCGAGCCTCGCTCGCCAAGGGGGCCCTGGACAGATGTTGCAATGAAATGATTAACAAACCAGCACGGGCGATCCCTTGAAAAGCAATGCCTGCTACCCGCTGCCCTTTGTAACCTCGACAAAAATGTGAGCAGAATTCCGCGTGAGAAGCGGCACGAGGCGTAGGTGTGGTGTGCCGGTGATTTGGTGCCGGGGGCTTAATGGGGAGGGAGGAGAGGGACGTACGGGGAGGCCCAGGGGTCCGCTTGCTCCGCTTGACCCCTGCAGTCCAGGCTGACCCTGCGGGGGGGGGGTGGGGGGGTGGGAGACCACAACCGAGAAGGTCACAAAGACAACGATTCCCGTGGAGCCTTTCATAGGCTGCCGGGAGCAAGCGCCGTTAGGGAGCACCTACGAAGGCCGGCACGGCACGTGAGGGGTGGTGTGCGGGCAATACCACGCCCGGCTGTCTTTGTCTCGCCGGTCCTGACGTTTTGAGGATGAGGCCCAGGAGCGGTTCACACAAGTGACACTGTCGTTGTGCGCGAACGGGAATCGAACACGGACCACCGGCTTAGCAGCGCCGCACACCAACCACCACGCCACCGCTCACCCCGCACCGATCCCTGAGCTCCATACAAACCCTCCCCCCCCTCCCCCCGTGTAGCCTTCGCAGACTTTTGGGGGTGCAAGCGCTGTTTTTCGAGCGGCACCACCTATGCAGGCCGGCACGGCGCACGAGCGGGTGGGTTGCCAGCACCACCGCGCCCGACCGACTTTGTCTCTCCAGTATCTTGCTGTAGCCCAGCGGTCGGGAACCTATGGCTCGCGAGCCATATATGGCTCTTCCGGTGACGGCATATGGCTCCCAGACAATTTCCAGTTGAAAAAAATAAAATGAAAAAATCAGTTTGGAACTGATTTTAAAATACTTGTGATATTGCTTAATAATACTGTGTCATTTTAAAGTAAACAGAAATTAGTTTTGAAGATACATTTCACGGGTCACGGGGCCTCAACGCTTGCATGAAGCTCAACCTCACCACGTACGAACCAGACTACAAGGCCATCAGCAAAACCATGCAGCACCAGAAGTCGCATTAAAAGTAAGACATATTTAATTTATTATACGTTAAAAAATACTATATGGCTCTGAATGCAATATATTTTGAAATATTTGGCTTTTATAGCTCTCCCAGTCAAAAAGGTTCCCGACCCCTGCTGTAGCCCCTCGCCCCCTCTGTGCCCCCATACCCCGTGCCCCCCATACCCCGTGCCCCCCCATACCCCGTGCCCCCCATACCCCGTGCCCCCCCATACCCCGTGCCCCCCGTGGCTGTCCCCTCGTACCAGCAATCCCCGGTTGCCTTTCTCGCCCTTGGGACCAGTCTCCCCCGGGCTTCCCATCATTCCCATGTGGCCAACGGAGCCCGGAGGGCCAATCTGGCCGGGCGAACCCTGAGAGAGACAGAGAGAGACAGAGAGAGACAGAGAGAGAGACACGGTGAGGCCTTGAGTCACACACCAATGATCTCAATGCCATTGAAATCTCACCGTTGCAAAACGTCAAGCGGTTGACTTCTGATTTATCCAATTCTGTTCGCTTTCTTCTCCAACTGCAGTACTAACCGGTGGTTGTGCCATGGGTGGATTTGTCACTGCCATGGGAATGTGTAATTACCACGGCTGACTTTCTTCTCCAACCTATGGTATCAACCGACATTTTTAGACATGGCGATCCGCACGCTTCATTTATCGTGAAAATATTTCACCCGGAAAATCTCCTGGGGGGGGGGTGGGACATCTCGTCGGCAGTGTACGTACACAGAGGGTAAAACACTATTCTTACTTTTCATACTTTGATACCGGAAAAATAAAGTATCCCATGATACCAGCAAGCCCAGCGTGCACGGTGCCCGGGAGTGGAAGCCGTAGCCACGCTGGGGGGAGGGAGAGAGAGGAGATCTCTTTTTGGCGTGGAGTTTCTTTCCGCTTGTGCGTTTCCCCTCTCGTCCGAACGTGCGGGGGGGGGGGGGCGGGGGGGGGTGCTGCCGTGTGTTCGGGCGGCCTGCCTTCTCTCCGCGTGGGCCCTGCGCTCCAGGTTGGCCTCCCGGTCCGCTCGCGCCCTGCGAGACATCACGACACAAGGTCCCCGACCGTGTTAACTCGCTACTCGCTCGCCTGCGATGCTATTGAAGCTAAAACTGTAGAATTTAACCAGGCGTAAGGCCCCGCTGAGCTGGGCAGCTCACTCGCTCAGAAGCCACCTGGTCATCAACCAAGTGGGCTTCTCATCGTCGTCGTTGTGGGGAATGTATAGCGGCAGTCAAAACACTGGAAACGCGTGTCTCTAGATGCGGAGGGAAAAACCGGAGGACCCGAGAAAAATCCACGCGACCACGAGGAGAGAAAGAGAGACGCACACTCCAAATACACAGCAGCAGGCGTCAGGGTCGGGATCGAACCCACGATCTCCTGTACACCAGGCGAGAGAGTTAACATCTCCTAGCCACCGTGATGATGATGAGAGAGAGAGACACGCAAACTCCAAATATACAGCAGCAGGTGTCAGGGTCGGNATCGAACCCACGATCTCCTGTACACCAGGCGAGGTAGTTAACATCTCCTAGCCACCGTGATGATGATGAGAGAGAGAGACACACAAACTCCAAATATACAGCAGCAGGCGTCAGGGTCGGGATCGAACCCACGATCTCCTGTATAGCCACCGTGATGATGATGAGAGAGAGAGACACGCAAACTCCAAATATACAGCAGCAGGTGTCAGGGTCGGGATCGAACCCACGATCTCCTGTACACCAGGCGAGGTAGTTAACATCTCCTAGCCACCGTGATGATGATGAGAGAGAGAGACACACAAACTCCAAATATACAGCAGCGTCAGGGTCGAGATCGAACCCACGACCTCCTGTACACCAGGCGAGGTAGTTAACATCTCCTAGCCACCGTGATGATGATGATGAGAGAGAGACGCACACTCCAAATATACAGCAGCAGGCGTCAGGGTCGGGATCGAACCCACGACCCTCCTGTACACCAGGCGAGGGAGTTAACATCTCCTAGCCACCGTGATGATGATGATGAGAGAGAGACGCACACTCCAAATATACAGCAGCAGGCGTCAGGGTCGGGATCGAACCCACGACCCTCCTGTACACCAGGCGAGGGAGTTAACATCTCCTAGCCACCGTGGTGCAGGAGGTCGTGGATTTGATCCCGACCCTGACGCCTACTATTGTTTTTCCCTCCACATTTAGAATCGACGTCGTGCGTTTAGAGTCATTGGCTGCTGTAAACTTACACACGATGATGAGCCACTTCGTTGAGCTATCATTCGTCATAGCCAGGTTGCTTCTGATAAAAAAAAGCTACATAGCTCAGCGGGGCTTGACGCCTGCTAAAATAATAAAACAGGTTGAGTTTAGTGTAGCCTTCATCAGACTGTGGGGGCAAGTGCCGCTAGCGAATAGCAGCACCTACGAAGGCCGGCACGCAACAACGAGGGGGGCGGGGCGGCCGGCACCACGCCCAGCCACCTTTGTCTCCCAGCGCTGACGTTGACTACACACCGCACCAGGTACCCCCTACGAGCCGCCACGATGATGCCGGAAGGCGAGGGCCCTAAAAATCCGATCGCTGCTCAGAGCCTCACCTCTCTCCCTGGGGGTCCCGACGCCCCCCGGGGGCCCACGCTCCCCTGCTCTCCGCCGTCCCCTTTAGGAGCCGGCGGGCCCCAGCTCCCGCGCTCCCCCTTGTCTCCCTGCGGACGGGCACACGGGCAGAATGAAAACCAGCTGGCCGCACCAGTCCGCGGGCGAGCCTCCGCTCTGTCGACGCTCCGTACGTACGTCGCCGGATGTGGAACTTCTGTCGCGCCGCACGTGGCCAAGCGGGCTCATCGGAGGTGCGGCGGGAGGGCAACAAACTAAACACAAAAACTCGCCGCTCAAGAAATCAGTTTGTTAATCTAGACGATGATGATTCAAAAGGGAACAGCTCCAGTGGCTTCCTAATATCTGAAGGGCGTTCCAGACGGCCGTAGGAGCGCATCTGTAAGCGCCGTGCAATGCGGCGACCACCGTCTTTGTCTTCCCAGTTATCGTGTCTATACATCACGCAAGATACTCACCTGAGGCCGTGTCAGACCAAGGGGAGGCCCAGGACCGGCCGTGAGCGGGAACCGAACTCGGGTCGCCAGGTTGTGCGGCGCGGCTCGCTAACCGCGATGCTACCGCTGCCCCCTGAACACCGGGTACCCATCATGCAAAGACAAAAAAAAAAAACCCTCCGGATAGCCTTAACAGACTGTAGGGGCAAGTGCTGGTAGCGAGCAGCACCTATGAGGGCCGGGACAGCACACAAGGGGTTGGGTGGCCAGGACCACGCCCGGCCGCCTTTGTCTCCCCAGTGGCGATGTTTACACACCGTGCCAGGTACTCATTTGAGGCTGAGTCGACACACAGACACACACAGACAGACACAGACACACACAGACAGACACACACACACACAGATTCTCGGCACAGTAAACAGCTCACAAAGATGAACGCAACACCCAGAGAGTAAATACCAGAGGTCCTTTAGATCCCGACTCTCCTTTCACCCCATCTCCACCGGGAAGGCCCTAGATGGGAAGACACGGACAGAAGGCCTCACTGAGTCTCAAGACTCGCTTACTGGAGGTCGCTCGCCAACACGAAACCACAGAGCCAGGTCAGGCGTGGGGGGGGGGGGGCCTCATTTGCTCACCGAGAGCCAAACGGGACTTTCAAATCCCTTTGTGGCGAGCAAGACAGAGATTCCACATCCGTACAGCCTCCGATTGTCACGGTAGCCTACGTACGGTGGCGAACGAAGTTCAACACGTGCACGCAACGCGTACGCACGTGCGAAGAACGCGTCCAACTTCACGCTGGAAGTCAAACAGCTCGCTCGCTCGCTCGCGACAAATGAGCCTGTGAGGACGTTGGGGCGCCGCGGTGGCTATGATATGTTAACTACCTCGCCTGGTACGCAGGAGGTCGTGGGTTCTATCCCGACCCTGACACCTGCTGCTGTATATTTTGAGTTTGCGTGTCTCTCTCTCTCATCATCATCCTGGTGGCTAGGAGATGTTAACTCCCTCGCATGGTATACAGGAGGTCGTGGGTTCTATCCCGACCCTGACACCTGCTGCTGTATATTTGGAGTTTGCGTCTCTCTCTCATCATCATCACGGTGGCTAGGAGATGTTAACTCCCTCGCCGGTATACAGGAGGTCGTGGGTTCTATCCCGACCCTGACACCTGCTGCTGTATATTTGGAGTTTGCGTGTCTCTCTCTCTCATCATCATCCTGGTGGCTAGGAGATGTTAACTCCCTCGCATGGTATACAGGAGGTCGTGGGTTCGATCCCGACCCTGACGCCTGCTGCTGTATATTTGGAGTTTGCGTGTCTCTCTCTGGCCCCGTGGTCACATGGGTTTCTCTGGGTCCTCCGGCTTTTTCCCTCCACATTTAGAAACATGCACTTAGAGCATTTGGCTGCTATCAATGTCCACATGATGATGATGATGATCCATTCCGTTGAGCTACCATTTGTGCAGGCGCGGTTCGTCCAATAGCAGCTGGAGATGAGAAATAATTTTTCTAATAAAAAACATTTTTCTATAAATAGTTTTGTTGTCTTAAAATATAATGATTATTTGAACGTGAATTGCCTAATAAAGATAACATTTTAAGTTGTTCACATTAGAAACTGCTGCAACGTCACAGTCTGATTTGTGCCTCGGGAGGCCTCGGGGCGACTGTGAAGACGTCCCAGTGAGAGATCTCCCGTCTTCAGTGCGAGGAAACAACAACAACAACATCTCCCGTCTTCACAGTCACTGCGATGAACTTCGCCGCGTAGCCACGCCGCTTGAGACCCATTCAGGGCGGTGAAGAATGCGCCCGTGGCTGTGACGACGACGACGACGGCGACGACGTCACAACGCGAGGCCGCTCCGTGGTGCACACTGAGCAGCAGCTCATGGCTCGTGGCAGCGGCGTCACTCACCTGCTCTCCGTCGAGCCCGGACACTCCTGGCTCCCCGGGGGGCCCCGTCCTCCCTGGCGGGCAGAGGGACAAACGAGGACGAGAAGAGCGGAGTTTACTCTGCCAGGGTCTTCTGTGTCGTCAGGAACTTCCTTCGCACCGTACGTAGCCAACCGCGCTACATCGGAGGTGTGGTGCTGAGTCTATGGGCAGTGTTGAGTCTATGGTAGTGTTGAGTCTATGGGTAGTGTTGAGTCTATGGGTAGTGTTAGTCTATGGGTAGTGTTGAGTCTATGGTAGTGTTAGTCTATGGGTAGTGTTGAGTCTATGGGCAGTGTTAGTCTATGAGTAGTGTTGAGTCTATGGCAGTGTTAGTCTATGGGTAGTGTTGAGTCTATGGGTAGTGTTAGTCTATGGGTAGTGTTGAGTCTATGGGCAGTGTTGAGTCTATGGGCAGTGTTGAGTCTATGGGTAGTGTTAGTCTATGGGCAGTGTTGAGTCTATGGGCAGTGTTGAGTCTATGGGTAGTGTTGATTCAATGGGCAGTGTTGAGTCTATGGGTAGTGTTAGTCTATGGGCAGTGTTGAGTCTATGGCAGTGTTAGTCTATGGGTAGTGTTGAGTCTATGGGTAGTGTTGAGTCTATGGGTAGTGTTGAGTCTATGGGCAGTGTTGAGTCTATGGGTAGTGTTGAGTTTATAGGTAGTGTTGAGTCTATGGGTAGTGTTGAGTCTATGGGCAGTGTTCAGTCTATGGGCAGTGTTGAGTCCATCGGCAGTGTTGAGTCTATGGGCAGTGTTGAGTCTATGGGTAGTGTTGAGTCTATGGGTAGTGTTGAGTCTATGGGTAGTGTTGAGTCTATGGGTAGTGTTGAGTTTATAGGTAGTGTTGAGTCTATGGGTAGTGTTGAGGCTATGGGCAGTGTTGAGTCTATGGGTAGTGTTGAGTCGATGGGCAGTGTTGAGTTTATAGGTAGTGTTGAGTTTATAGGTAGTGTTGAGTCTATGGGCAGTGTTGAGTCTATGGGCAGTGTTGAGTCTATGGGTAGTGTTGAGTTTATAGGTAGTGTTGAGTCTATGGGTAGTGTTGAGTCTATGGGCAGTGTTCAGTCTATGGGCAGTGTTGAGTCCATCGGCAGTGTTGAGTCTATGGGCAGTGTTGAGTCTATGGGCAGTGTTGAGTCTATGGGCAGTGTTGAGTCCATCGGCAGTGTTGAGTCTATGGGTAGTGTTGAGTCTATGGGTAGTGTTGAGTCTATGGGTAGAGTTGAGTCGATGGGCAGTGTTGAGTCTATGTGTTGTGTTGAGTCTATGGGCAGTGTTGAGTCTATGGGCAGTGTTGAGTCTATTGGTAGTGTGGAGTCTATGGGCAGTGTTAGTCTATGCGTTTTTATGGTATCTATGAGTCTCTGTGTGTCTCTATGAGTCTGGATCTCTATGGGTATCTATGAGTCTGTGTGCGTCGTTATCCGTTGTTACGATTTGTTCCGGACCACCACAGTCACACGCTGCTACTGGAGAGTTTAAGTTTCCATTTGTGTTGTTAATGTCGTGGTAGTTGTTGTTGTGGTTGTTGTTGTTGTGGTTGTTGTTGTGATTGTTGTTGTTTTATTACCACATCTCCCTTGTCTCCAGGTTGGCCGTCCAAACCGGGGTCACCTTGTTCACCCTACAAACATGGCACACACGCACACACACACACGGCATGCACACACACACACACGGCACACACACACACACGCTCGGCACACACACGACACACACACACAAACACGTACACACACACGCACACACACACACACGGCACACACACACACACACGGCATGAACACACACACGCACACACACACGCACACACACACGGCACACAAACACACATGGCATGCACACACGCACACACGCACACACGTACACACACACACGCACACACACACACGTACACACACACACGCACACACACGGCACACAAACACACACGGCATGCACACACGCACACACGGCATAAACACACCACGCGAACCATGAGAGCCTCGTCGGGACGAGCTCGGCTCGGATTTGCAATTTGGGAAAAGGGAAAAAAACTGGGAGCATGGGAAGGGGAGGTAGGGGGGGGGGGCATGGCGGGGGGAGGTGGGGGTGCATGGGAGGGGCGGTCACTCAGGGTGGGGGTCGTCTCACCTGTAGGCCCAGCGGCCCGGGAGGCCCTCTCGGGCCTGCGGGGCCGAGGGTCCCGGGCGGGCCTCGCTTCCCCGTCTCACCGTCCACTCCGGGCTTTGCAGAGAGGCCCTATAGGTGGGTGGGTGGGGGGGGGAGAGGTGAACGCCGTGGAGGGGGGGGGGCGGCCGTCCACACCCCGCGACGTCACTTCACGTTGGGGTGGGGGGGGGTAGAGGGGGGCGAGCTGGCAGCTGATGCCGCCGCCGCTGCGTATGACCGCCCCGACAAGCGAGGAGCCGCCGCCGCCGGGTGTCGTCTCCGGAGGCTGCCCGGGAGGCCGTACTCACCGGCTGCCCTTGGAAGCCCTTGGCTCCAGGCTGCCCCGGCTTCCCTAGAGGCGGGCACAGGGGGCACAGGGGGCGTCGCCGGTCAGGGGGCTCCCGGCGCAGCGCGCGGCGATCCCCGTTGCCGTTGGGGTTGCGACGTCGGCGGCGTCAAGGTTCGGGCTTTTACACGGCGGCTACGCACGCGGCCTGCAAGCCAGCTGTGGCGGATCGCACGCCGATGTCGCGCCAAACTCCCTCCCCCTTCCCCGGGGGGGGCGGCATCGAAGAGCCGTAAGCTCCCCCCTCCCCCAACTCACCAGGTCGAAGGCGGCGCGGACAAAAATGTACGGGGATAGAGCGTTTCCCCCTCGCACGCGTTGTTTTTCTCCGGGTTCTCCGGTTCCTTCCCACACGTGTACGAACGCTCATTATTTGGAGTTTGCGGTGTCTCTCTCTCTCCCTGTGGTCGGCTGGTTTTGTCTCCGGGTCCTCTGGTTTATTCCCTCCACATTTTAGAATCGATGTCACGAAATTTAGAGTAATTTGGCTGCTACAAACATCCACGTGACGATGTTGATAAGCCCACTTGGTTGGACTATCGTTTGTGACGGCCAGGTCGCTTCAGAAAAATATCTATAAAGCTCAGTGGGCGTTAACTATTTGAAATAACAAGAGTAGTTTAGTAGTCGTGGTCGGGTTATGGTTAGGTCTGCACCACGCACGCTCCGCATGTCTAGGACTCGCGCGCTGCCCACGCTGTCATGGCGTGTTGACTCTTGTGGGTTACTCACCTGGGGACCTGGCTTCCCGGAGCTTCCAGGGTTCCCTCGGGTCCCTTCGAGGGGGAAGAAGACACATGAGGCTCAAGAGCAACGCTTGTTCTGCGTTCTACCATCGCGTGAGGTGTCCACTGGAGTTGTGAACCCTCCACCACCAGACACGGCAAAAAACCAATTGGGTTGCCACCGGAACAAATGTGCCGTTTTTTTTAAGCAAATCGGCTCGTACTGGGCTCAAGCCAAAAAAAATGTATGTGTATCTAAAAAATGTATAAAGTATTATATTATATTATTAGAAAAATTATGAATCTATAAAAAAATCTTTAAAAAAATTAAATGTATATAAAACTAAACATACAACAAACAGAAACGATTACCAAGATAATAGCAACACACAAATGTTTTGGTCACTGCTGATGTCGTGAACGCGGTCGACACCGCTCCAGGCCCACCTTAAGTCCGGGTTGTCCCCATTTCCCGGAGCTCCCTGCTTCCCCACCTCGCCCTGCCACACACATCGACAGCAGATTCATCATCATCATCATCGTCGTCATCATTGTCGTCGTCATCATCATCGTCTTCGTCATCATCTTCGTCATCATCGTCTTCGTCGTCGTCATCATTGCAATCATCATCGTCGCAACACAACACACGAGCGTCATCGTGTACAACATACAACTTGGTAATGTTGATGCTGCTGGTCGACAGTGGTGCATGAGCACCGACCACCACGATCACCCACAACCACCACCACCCAGGAGGACCGTTAACCCACGAGCACAATCACCCAGGTAGATTCTGTGTGGCCAGGCGAGAGACTCGGGGACCAGCCTGGGAGTGTCATTGGGCAAGCGGCCCAATGACACTCCCAGGTAGGATGGGGATGGTTTAGTGTTGTGTTTGTTTGTGTGATTTGTTCACCTTTCATGTACTTTGCACAACTGTCGTGTGTTTTGTAACTGCTTGTCGTTGTGTAATGACCGAGATAAGGCCGCTTGCCCGACACGAGAGTACGGTCAGACACACAGCCAGGAAGCAGGCCGAGGCCTCACCTGGGTGCAGACAGGTCTCGGCAGTGATTGGGTGGCAAGATCCAAAGGGACTGCAGGAAATGTTTGAAAGGTAAAAAGGCGGAAAAGCGAGTGGTGGACTGCAGAAGGACGGTTGAGAAAGGCTGGTGGGAAGGGTCAGGATCGGCCGAAGCTTCCAGAGAGAGGGGGTGGGGGGGCTTTGGAGGTACAAAGAAGACAGCACGGGGAGAGACAGGGGACGCTGGAGGGGAGACGGAGCTCAAACCTCAAGAACCAGCCCTGGGCAGCGTTCGTGCTGTGTCTGAATAAAGGATCTTGAAAGTCACGTGTGTGTGGGCGTCACTACACCCGTAACGTTCTTACCCCGTGCCCCGACTGGACGTGTGACAAAAGAGCTTTATAGCTCATCTGATTCCTCCTCCAGTATAAATAAACATTCCGATTCTCAAATCAAGATTCTGATTCTTATCGGTCGCCCATCCCGAGCACGGCCCGGCAGGTCGGGCTCCAACCCCTGAAGGAGCCTGTGGAAGGCCTCGCACCTTGGGCCCTGGGGAACCGGTGACGCCTCCCTCGCCACCGCTGCCGGGAAATCCCTGCAAGGAGAGGACGGGTCAGTGGCGCCGGGAGCACTGCGAGGACGACTTCTCAGAAGTAATCCGTTACCAATCACTTGGGGGGAGGGGGAGGGAAAAGGTTCGAGTGACTACCAGATTAAACGAGCGACCAGAGAGTGTTTCCCTCACCTTTTTTACGGTCCCTAAAAAGGCGGTGGTGGAAATTCCGCATTCACATGGTGGGGGTGGGTTGAAGGCGGAAGACAACCATTGTTGTGGGGTGCCACGGTGGCTAGGAGATGTTGACTACCTCGCCTGGTATGCAGGAGGTCGTGGGTTCCATCCTGAGATGTTAACCACCTCGCCTGGTATGCAGAGTTCGTGGGTTCGATCCCGACCTGACGCCTGCTGCATAGTTGGAGTCTGTGTGTCTCTTTCTCTCCCGTGGTGACGTGGATTTTTCTCCGGGTCCACTGGGTTTTCCCTCCACACTTAGAATCGACGTCACCCATTTAGAGTAACTGAGCTGTGCACCTCTTTTGAGAAGCGACCTCGCTATCACAAATGACAGCTCAACAAAGTGGCTTATCTTCATCACGAGGCAAATTATTGCAGCCAAATACTTGAAACACATCTTACTAAATGTGGAGGGAAAAACCGGAGGACCCGGGGAAAAATCCACGCGACCACAGGGAGAGAGACGTGCAAACCCCAAAGAAACAGCAGCAGGCGTCAGGAGTCAGGAACGAACCGATACACTCTGCGTACAGGCGAGGTGGTTAACATCACCTAGACACTATGGTGACCCCCCCCCTCCACTACCTGGGTGTCAACCTGAAACCTGCCGATTGCGAGGCGCTCGCTGTACCACGGGGGAGCCACATGGGATGGGCTGATTGCGTAACCATCACACAACGGAGAGCCGCCAGACATCCCGCTGGGTGAGGTTAGAGTGGCCACCCGTGTACCCCGCTGCGGGTGCGTGTCGGGAGCGGGCGGCGCTCGAATAACTTACATAGGTGCCGACGGGGCCTTGTATGCCGGGCAGTCCTGGCTTTCCTGGGAGGCCCTGAGAGAGGAAGTTTCACACAATCCATGTGCACAGTGCAACCACTCAAACTCAACGCGAATGTGTTTTTGTTACCAGCCAAGGCGCCACAGTGAGCTGCGTCGCTCTTTTTCAGAAGTGGCCTGGCCATTACAATGACAGCTCAACATAGTGGGCTCATCATCATAGGAAATGTAAAGCAGCAGCCAAATTGCTCGAAACGCTTGGCGATGTCGATTCTAAATGTGGAGGCGAAAAACCGGAGAAAACTCCATGCGACCACGGGGAGAGAGACACGCAAACTCCAAATATACAGCAGCAGGCGTCAGGATCGGGATCGAACCCATGACCTCCTGTGTACCATGCGAGGTAGTTGACATCTCCTAGCCACCGTGTACAGATAAGACGCAGCCCTGCAATTGCTTGACTCATGCCACCGCTGGTCGAAGGTCCTCCACCGGAGCGAAGCCTCTGGGGTATTACAACGTTGATATTTGCGCTGCCTCTGTTGCTGTTGGCCTTGTGGTGTTGTTCTCCTGCCTACCACCGGTGGTGGTGAGACGAGGCCATGAAGGAGGCTGTACCCCGGTGTAGGCCCAATCAGTTTCAAAGACGATGCGGACTTTATTATCATCATCATCCTCATCAGAGCCACGTTCGTTTTGCCAGCAGCGTGGTGTGTGGTTAATGCACACTTGATGATGCCTTGCAAAAGGTGTCTATTTGCCGTTTGAACATCTTAACACAACTCCTGTTCTATTGCCAGAAAGGCCGAAGCCTATTCCGATGTTTTGTTTGTCATCTAGAGCGGTAATTGGTCACAGCAATCGCCGGATAATCTACAACGGGGGTGCGGCGACGGTGGTGTTGGCATGCGAGGCGCGGCGGTGATCGCCACCGTGCCGTCTCACCTTCTCCCCCGGGTTGCCCGCGTTGCCGGCGGCCCCGGTAAACCGCGAGGTCCCTGCGAGTCCAACCACAGTCAGTCACCACCACCCCCCCCATGACCGGGTCAGCGCCGCGGCAAAACCAGCGCTCGGCGTGCCGTCGCGGCTGCCCTGAGCGGAGTCAGCGCTCGGAATAATAACGCCACGCTCGCCGACGCTCGCTCCTCGCTCTCGTAGAGACGGAGAGAGAAGGAAGTATCAGAGAGAGAGAGAGAGGACGACTCAGAGAGAGAACGACTCAGAGAGAGAGAGAACGACTCAGAGAGAGAGAGNACGACTCAGAGAGAGAGAGGACGACTCAGAGAGAGAGAACGACTCAGAGAGAGNAGACTCNGAGAGGGACGACTCAGAGAGAGAGGATGACTCAGAGAAAGAGAGAGGACGACTCAGAGAAGAGAGAGAGGGACGACTCAGAGAGAGAGAGGACGACTCAGAGGCACCAGGAGGAGGAACCACAGACGAGGAGTGAGAAGGCAGCGGCAGCCACGCGCGGCGAGGAGCCGGCCCACCAACGATTGCCCCAGCTCTGCCGTCCTCTCAGTTGTGGTCGGCCCAATGACTGAATTTCTGGAGGAAGGAAGCCGGAACTCCCAGGGGAAACGCCCGCGTGCGAGGGAGCAACGTTGTATCCCCGCGCAGGAGGGGACAGTGGAGTCAACGTGTTGGCTGCGTCGCCTTCTCCTGGCGAGCCGTGGGGTTGCAGCTCCGCCGCTAGGACAGCCGCCCCCTGCGCCTGGTCGAGCCATGGATGACCCCCGTGACTTTGCGACCCCGTGACCCCCCTCCCAAACTTACCGTTGGCCCCAGGGAACCGTCCACCCCCTGAGTCCCGGTAGGCCTCTGAAGCCCTACAGGGGGGTGGCACGGAGAAGAAGAACCACCGTCATCATCATCATCATCAGCAGCAGCAGTAGCAGCGTCATCAGCAGTAGCAGCATTAGCATCAGTAGCAGCATCATCAGCAGCAGCATCAGCATCATCAGCAGTAGCAGCATCATCAGCAGTAGCAGCATCATCAGCAGCATCATGATCATCAGCAGCAGTAGCAGCAGCATTATCAGCAACATCATCAGCAGTAGCAGCATCATCATCAGCATCACCATCATCAGTAGTAGAATCATCATTAGCATCATCATCATTAGTAGCATCATCATTAGTCGTAGCCAAATCAACATCAATATCATCAGCAAAGCAGAATCTACACATTCATCATCATAGTCATTGATGGAATCATCACTCATCTTCAGTGAACTGCATCAGCATCAGAATGATAATATCAGCAGCAGGAGAATCATAATTAGAATCATCATCATCATAGGCAAACATCATCATCACACTGAACGCAAACAGCGCTGTCATCATCATCATCACCGCGAGCGCCACCACGGCTGAGTAGCAGCAACGACGTGACGTGTGGCCTGTGATGAGGCTGGTGTCATCCAGTTGACTGCACAGTCAAGCAGGTCGTGTTGTTTTCTGTTGTTGTTGTTGTTGTTGTGCTGTTGTTGTTGCTGTTTTCTGCTGTTGTTGTGTGGTGTTGTTGTTGTTGTTTTCTGCTGTTGTTGTTGTTGTGTGGTGTTGTTGTTGTGTGGTGTTGTTGTTTTCTGCTGCTGTTGTTGGTGTGTGGTGTTGTTGTTGTTTTCTGCTGTTGTTGTTGTGTGGTGTTGTTGTGTGGTGTTGTTGTTGTTGTGTGGTGTTGTTATTTTCTGCTGTTGTTGTTGTGTGGTGTAGTTGTTGTTTTTTGCTGTTGTTGTTGTGTGGTGTTGTTGTTGTTGTGGTGTTGTTGTTGTGGTGTTGTTGCTGTTTTCGTTGTTGTGTGTTGTTGTTGTTGTGTGGTGTTGTTGTTGTTGTGTGTGTTGTTGTTGTTTTCTGCTGTTGTTTTTCTGTTGTTGTTGTGTGTGTGGTGTCGTGCATCTACGCACCCTGAACCCTCTCCTCCCCGCGTTCCCCGTCACTCCGGGCGCTCCTGCAGGGGAGACGCGACAGGGAGACGCGTCACCGAGGAGCGTGGTGGACAAGGGGCGAGCGTGGTGGACAAGGGGTGAGCGTGGTGGACAAGCCGTGGCGTGGTGGACAAGGTGAGCGTAGTGGACAAGGGGTGAGCGTGGTGGACAAGGTGAGAGTGGTGGACGAGCGGTGGGCGTGAACGCAGCGTGTATTGTGTGTGTTGTGTGTACCATTGTGCGAGTGGTTTGCATGGGAATTGTGCAAAAGCGATGCACACGGCGCGTGTGTGTACACGGTGCGTGTGTGTGCACGGTGCGTGTGTGTACACGGTGCGTGTGTGTGCACCGTGTGAGTGTGTGCACGGTGCGTGTGTGTACACGGTGCGTGTGTGTGCACCGTGCGTGTGCGGTGCACGGTGCATGTGCACGGTGTGTGTATACCGGTGTGTGTGCACGGTGCGTGTGTGTGCACGGTGCGTGTGTGTGCACGGTGCGTGTGTGTACACGGTGCGTGTGTGTGCACGGTGCGTGTGTGTGCACGGTGCGTGTGTGTGCACGGTGTGTGTATACCGGTGTGTGTGCATGGTGCGTGTGTGTGCACGGTGCGTGTGTGTGCACGGTGCGGGTGTGTGTGTGTGCACGGCGCGGGTGTGTGTGTGTGCACGGTGCGGGTGTGTGTGTGCACGGTGTGTGTGCACGGTGTGTGTACACGGTGCGTGTGTCGTGTGCGGTGTGCGGTGTGCGGTGTGCACGGTGTGTGTGTGCACGGTGCGTGTGCACGGTGCGGGTGTGTGCACGGTGTGTGTATACCGGTGTGTGTGCACGGTGCGTGTGTGTGCACGGTGCGGTGTGTGTGCACGGCGCGGGTGTGTGTGTGTGCACGGTGCGGGTGTGTGTGCGGTGTGCACGGTGTGTGTGTGTGCACGGTGTGTGTGCACGGTGCGTGTGTCGTGTGCGGTGTGCACGGTGTGTGTGTGTGCACGGTGCGGGTGTGTGTGTGTGCACGGTGTGTGTGCACGGTGCGTGGTGCGGTGTTCGCCGTGTGAGTGCCACGTGGCAGCAGGGATGGGTGCATGGGAACCTGGGTACCCGGTTTTCCTTCCGCTCCCTCCCTTCCGCCCGTGCCCTTCTCGCCCTGCCGGACACACGCACACACCGCCTCGTACTCCGCCGCACGCGCGGCGCCCAGTGTTTCCCCGCGGCGCTTTGACCCGCGAGCGAGCGACAAAGAAACTCAACTCGTCGCGGCGGAGGGAGACGTCCGCCGGCCGTCCGACATTTTGAAGTTTTTTTTCCGTTCCTGCTACATGTCAACCGAATAAGGATTGTCACGGTCTCAAGATGGGGGGCCGCTCCGTGCGTCTGCCCCACTCCGTGGTCGAGTCGATGTCCCTGAGCGCCGTCGACGGTGTCGGGGCGACGGTGTCGGGTCGACGGGTCGACGGTGTCGGGGCGACGGTCTCGGCTGGAATGTCCGTGGGCACGACGACGCCACGCGAACACCGCCATTTTGTATCGTGGGCCAACCGGCTCACCGCTTTCTTCTTGACAACTGCGCCACCAACCCCCCACCCCCCCCTCCAGTGAAGGTTCTCCAGAATCCGGCGAAACGTTGGGATTGCGGTCTTGGGGGCACGGAGACCAAACGGATCTATTTAATTATTTTCATTGATTTCCTCTTTGACGATACATTTTTCTTGTCACGTGCAACTTTTTTCTCTCTCGCCATTCGCGTGTTCATCTTTTAGTTCTTGATTTGATTAGTGGCGGGTTTGTTTTTGCATCGTCTGCGTAAGGGACCGGCTAATTAAAGCGGCAGCATTGTGGGGTGGCAATTGCATGAATGACTCGGTAAATTGAAATTATTTCTAACTAGTACACTCACTAGTACACTCAATAGTACACTCACTCACTACTACACTCACTACTACACTCACTAGTACACTCACTCACTAGTCACTCACTCACTCACTCACTCACTAGTACACTCACNAGTACACTCACTCACTAGTACACTCACTCATACACTCACTAGTCTCATACTCACTAGTACTCACTCACCTCACTAGTACTCACTAGTACTCACTCACTAGTACTCACTAGTACACTCACTAGTACACTCACTAGTACACTCACTAGTACTCACTACTACTCACTAGTACACTCACTAGTACACTCACTCACTACTACACTCACTAGTACACTCACTCACTAGTGCACTCACTAGTACACTCACTCACTACTACACTCACTAGTACACTCACTAGTACACTCGTACTCACTAGTACACTCACTAGTACTCACTACTGGAGACTCACTAGTACTCACTAGTACTCACTAGTACTCACTGGACTACTACACTAGTACTCACTAGTACACTCACTAGTACTCACTCACTAGTACACTCACTCACTCACTAGTACACTCACTCACCACTCACTAGTNCACTCACTCACTAGTACACTCACTACTACACTCACTCACTACTAGCACTCACTAGTACACTCACTAGCCACTCACTCACTCACTCACTAGTACACTCACTAGTACACTCACTCACTAGTACACTCACTCACTCACTCACTCACTCACTCACTAGTACACTCACTCACTACACACTCACTAGTACACTCACTAGCACACTCACTAGTACACTCACTCGTCTACTCACTAGTACACTCACTAGTACACTCACTCACTACTACACTCACTAGTACACTCACTCACTACTACACTCACTAGTACACTCACTAGTACACTCACTCACTACTACACTCACTAGTACACTCACTCACTAGTACACTCACTAGTACACTCACTAGTACTCACNACTACTCACTAGTACACTCACTAGTACACTCTAGTACTCACTAGTACACTCACTCACTCACTAGTACACTCACTCACTCACTAGTACACTCACTCACTACTACACTCACTAGTACACTCACTCACTCACNCACTCACTCACTAGTACACTCACTCACTCACTCACTCACNCACTCACTCACTCATCACTCACTAGTACACTTAGTCACTCACTCACTCACTCACTAGTAGACTCACTAGTACACTCACTAGTACACTCACTAGTACACTCATCGTTATGCGATGGATGTCACTCCCGTACAGCACAGCAGCGTGGACAGAAATGTCGGACGTCGTCGTCGATTTGCCACGAATGAACCACGCTGCTCATCAGCGTAAATCATCGCCACGCGATCTCCGGTTCGTCACCCTCGCAGCAGCAGTAGCAGCGGCAGCAGCGCGGCGGCTTTTGGCTCGGCCGTTGGGACGAAGACGGTGGTCAGCGGAAATTGCGCGGCACTTTCAGCCGCCCTTTTGCGCCCGTCTGGAACGTTCTTCCTTCCAGTATCAGGAAGCCACTGGGAGCTGTGATGCAATTATAAATCATCAGCTCGATGGAAAGATACTTTCTGTGTAATTTCTATTTGTGTTTAGTTTGCTGTCTTTCCCCCGTGCCCCCGGTTAGCACGGTTGGCTACGTACGGTGCACAAGAAATTCAACGTACGGTGCACGCCGCACGTACTGGCGGACGAAGGGCCTCGCTTCAATTCCCGAAGAAGGTGCCGGTGCGCGGAGCGAAACGTCGGACGTCGCGGCCAAACCACCTTGCGGAGGCACAGCCTTGACAACCACATCGTGACGACACAGCCTTGACAACCACACCGTGACGGCACAGCCTTGACAACCACGTCGTGACGACACAGCCTTGACAACCACACCGTGACGACACAGCCTTGACAACCACACCGTGACGGCACAGCCTTGACAACCACATCGTGACGACACAGCCTTGACAACCACACCGTGACGACACAGCCTTGACAACCACACCGTGACGGCACAGCCTTGACAACCACGTCGTGACGACACAGCCTTGACAACCACGCCGTGACGACACAGCCTTGACAACCACACTGTGACGGCACAGCCTTGACAACCACGTCGTGACGACACAACCTTGACAACCACACCGTGACGGCACAGCCTTGACAACCACACCGTGACGGCACAGCCTTGACAACCACGTCGTGACGACACAGCCTTGACAACCACATCGTGACGACACAGCCTTGACAACCACACTGTGACGGCACAGCCTTGACAACCACGTCGTGACGACACAGCCTTGACAACCACACCGTGACGGCACAGCCTTGACAACCACGCCATGACACCACAGCCTTGACAACCACACCGTGATGGCTGCCATGGCAGCGTGGCCGGCTATAGCCGAGTGAACTCACCGGAGCCCCCGGGAAGCCGACGAGCCCACGTTGGCCGGTCCGTCCCTAGAGCGGCATTAAAGGTGAAATGTCAATACAGTAGAAGCCCTGTTCACAGATTCCAAAGAATCCTCCATAGAGCCCAGTGTATAGTAGTGTAGTGTATAGTAGTGTAGTGTATAGTAGTGTAGTGTATAGTGCAGTGTATAGTGTAGTGTATAGTCGTGTAGTGTATAAGCACCTGCATGGGTATTTTGTACCATCGAACATTCCATCCCCACAACTCCCAATTAGTGATGGGGCAGTGGAGAGTTTCCCACACCTGGCAGTGTGCTCATGACCGGCTCCGGTTTGGCAGCAGAGGTCTCATTCCGAATCAGTCGAGCGGCAATATCTTTTCATCGGTTGGGTAACGCTGTGTGGAAGCTACCTGGTATGTCGCTCCGCACGTAGCTTCAGGTCTTCTCGGTCACAGTCATTCCCTCCCTTCTCTACATTTGCAAAACGTGGACCCCCCTAATGGAGCATCTTCGCCGGTTAGAAACATTTAGGCTGGCTTGCCTACGATCCATCCTGGGTTTAACCAGGCTGGATTGTGTGAGGAGCTCACAAACCCTTGAAAGATCTTGACGAAGTCCTATCGGTGAGCTCCTCCGGCAGGCAAGGCTGCGTTGGCTGGGTCATGTAGCCCGCATGCCCAGCCACCGCATGCCCAAACAGCTTTTGTTCGGCCGGATAGAGGGGGCTAACCGGGCGCGGCACGGACTACAGAAGAGATGGAGTGATGTGGTATAGGAGGACATGGAGCTGAGTGGACTTGCCGATGACTGATATCAGCGGTGTCAAAATCGGCCTCTGTGGAGGCTCGTGAAGGACGCTACTGGGCAGCTGGAGGCAGTCGCCCTTCAACAACAACGGAGGGAGGAGGAGCGATGCTCACAACAACGAGCGGAGCGCCGGGTGGCTAAAGCACAGCAAGTTGGCACAGTAGGGGGCACAGGTGGTGCATCAGCCAGTCGTCTCAGTCAGTCGACGCGTGGCACCTGCTGGGTCTGCCCCGTGACCTGCCAGCGGGCGTTCGACACTTCACGTGGCCTCAACATGCACATGGCCTGGCACAAGCGTCGTGGTGACGTCACCGCCACTTAGTGGCGAATGGCGGTTGTTGTTGTTGTTGTGTCTGTGTTGTGTCTGTGTGTGTCTGTGGTGGTGCGACCCGGTTGTCGGGAAGATGCAGAGCACCACGGCGCCCGAGTCAGATGCCCTTTGAGCCAACACGCCCTGGTCTCCCTAACGGATGAACAAAAACACAAAGATCCCCCGTATAGCCTTGACACACGTTGGGCAAGTGCCGTTACCGAGCACCTATGACGGCTGGTACGGCACACAGACCAACACCACGCCCGGCTGCCTTTGCTTCCCCAGTGCTGATATTTACACACCATGCCCAGGTACTCATTTGTGAGTCGACATCAAGCCCAGGGCCGGTTCAGATGATTGTCACTGGAGATGGCCGTGAGCAGGAATCGAACTCGGGCCGCCGGGTTCGGAGCGCTAACCGCTACGCCACCGCTCGCAATTTACATGCACGCACACACGTGCACAGATTCGCCACACGTGTGTACACGCGTGTGGCGAGCATGATGACAAAGGTGGTGGTGATGCTCACCTTGGGGCCCAATTTCCCCTTCCTTCCCTGCGCCCCCATGGGCCCCTCCAGCCCCTGGAAAAGAGAAACACCAAAGTTAGCACAGCAGCAGTGGTGGCAGCAGTGGAAGCAGCAGCGGTAGTAACAGATTGGGAGTTGTGTGGGTGGAGTGTCCGATAGTACAAAATACCCAGGCAGGTGCTTAGTTTTGGTGGGCTAATGGTAAGGCCCCACCTCTTAGTGGCACGCTCCAGTCTCAGCAGCAGCGTCTCCAACTCCTCCTCTGAATGAGCAGCTATTACCAATTCATCTGCATACATAACGTGGTTGACCAATAGGGAGCCATCCCTTGATCGCACGCGGGCATCGATCAGCCTCCCATTATATCTGTACCAAATGGAAATTCCCTCGGTACAGCTATTGAAGGCTTCACGAACTACATGGTCAAAATAGATGTAAAATAATGTGGGAGCCAGAGGACATCCCCGTCGCACCCCAAGGTGTACAGGGAATGGCTCTGACTCCCGGCCACGTAGTTTTACCTGGGCCCGCTCACCATCATGAAGGTCCTTAATGATCATGAGCAGAGGGTCAGGGACTCCGAAAGCACGAAGAACAACCCAGAGCCCAGGCCTACTGATGGTATCATAGGCCTTGACCAGCTCAATAAAGCAGAGATGTAGGTCTTGTTGGAATTCCCTACACCTCTGCTGTAGCAGACGGACAGATAAATGACATCTGTGCAGGACCGCCCTTTCCTGAAACCGCATTGGGGCTCCGCAAGCCTCTCCTCAGGGTGCCTGGCAAGGCGATGTTGAATAATCCTTGCCAGGACCTTTCCCGGCACACTGAGGAGTGAGATGCCCCTGTAGTTGTTACAGTCTGTGCGGTCCCCCTTCTTAAAGAGGGGGACCACCAGGGCATCCTTCCAATCCTGCGGAACCCGTCCAGTGGTCCAGACTTTTGTTATGTCACACCACACACACACTCAAACACACCACACTCACACCACACACGCTTACACCACACACACACTCACACACGCTTCCACCACACACTCACACCACACTCACACCACACACACACACCACTCACACCACACACGCTTACACCACACACACACTCACACACGCTTACACCACACACTCACACCACACACTCACACCACACACTCACACCACACACTCACACCACACACACACACCACTCACACCACACACTCACACCACACACTTACACCACACACTCACACCACACACACCACACTCACACACCACTCACCACTCACACACCACTCACACCACACACTCACACCACTCACACACGCTTACACCACACTCACACCACACTCACACCACACACACACACCACTCACACACACACTCACACCACACACTCACACCACTCACACCACACACACACACCACTCACTCACACCACACACTTACACTCACTCACACCACACACTCACACCACACACACACACCACTCACACCACACACTCACACCACACACTCACTCACACCACACACTCACACCACACACGCTCACACAGCTCCTCACCGTGGAGCCCACTGGGCCCGACTTCCCCTTGGGCCCCGGGAATCCCTGGTGGCCGGCCGGACCCCGGAAGCCGGAAAATCCCTTGGGGCCCCTCCAGCCAGGGACACCCTGGGAGAGGGGGGGGCACAGAGCACTTCGTTATCCAACGGGGAAACTGCGCCGTGCCACCGAGATCGCACGCGGTGAAGGAGCGGAGACTTGAGCGGTGACGCGGTGGATGATCTCACCAACCCACCATCTCACCCACCACCAGCCACTCAATCACCCACCCACCATCTCACCCACCAACTATCTCATTCAATCACCCACCCACCATCTCACCCACCCACCATCTCATTCAATCACCCACCACCCATCTCACCCAACCATCAANCACCCACCCCCATCTCACCCACCCACCATCTCACCAATCACTCATCCACCACACACCAACCACCATCAATCCCCACCCACCATCTCACTCAATCACCCACCACCATCTCACCCACCAACCATCTCATTCAATCACCCACCCACCATCTCACCCACCAACTATCTTATTCAATCACCCACCCACCATCTCACCCACCCACCCACTCAATCACCCACCACCATCTCACCCACCCACCAGCTCACTCACCANATCACCACCACCATCTCATTCAATCACCCACCCACCATCTCACCCACCCACCCACTCAATCACCCACCCACCCACCCACCCAATCACCCACCCACCATCTCACCCACCCACCCACTCAATCACCCAACCATCTCACCCACCAACCATCTCATTCAATCACCCACCCACCATCTCACCCACCCACCATCTCACTCAATCACCCACCACCATCAATCACCCACCAACCATCTCATTCAATCACCCACCCACCATCTCACCCACCCACCCAATCACCCACCACCATCTCACCCACCCACCCACCCAATCTCACCCACCCACCATCTCACTCAATCACCCACCCACCATCTCCCCCACCCACCATCTCACTCAATCACCCACCCACCATCTCATCCATCNACCATCCACCCACCCACCATCTCACCCAACCACCATCTCACTCACCCACCCACCATCTCACCCACTCACTCATTCGTTCACTCACCCACTCATTCAATGACCCACTCACCATTCACTCACTCACTCACTCGCCGAGTCATTTATTCACTCACCTGGTTAAACACCAAGTCGTAATCTCTGGATTAAACTACGACCACGTTTTATTGTACCAGGTGTACGGCCCCACTGAGCTGTGTAAATCTTTTACAGTAGCAACCTATCACAAATGATAGCTCAACGAAGTGGCTTATCATCATCATCACCACGTGGAAATGTGTAGAACCCAAACACTCTAAACGCATGATGTCGATTCCAAATGTGGACGGGGAAAACCGGAGGACCCGGAGAGAAATCCACGCGACCACGGGAGAGAGAGAGAGAGACACCGCAAACTCCAAATATACAGCAGCAGGCGTCAGGGCCGGGAACGAAGAACCCACGACCTCCTGGGCACCAGGCGAGGTAGTTGACATCTCCGAGCCACCGTGATGATGATGAGAGAGAGACACACAAACTCCAAATATACAGCAGCAGGCATCGTCAGGGTGGGGATCAAACCCACGACCTCCTGCGCACCAGGCGAGGTAGTTGACATCTCCGAGCCACTGCGGCGTCCCTTTATAACCCTTCTATGTTTGCGCGTGGTAGAACTCAGAGTGACTCAAATGTCGATAGCGGGAGTCGGCCACCGCGAATGGCGATGCCCCAACAGGCAGGAAGGGAACCCAGGCGGGCGGGTGCCCGGAGCGCCACGTGCGTTGGGGCCACTCACCTGATCGCCTTTCTCTCCCACGTCGCCACGGTGGCCGCTCCTTTCCTTGAGGCCCTGGGGACACGCAGAGGGGCAGGCGGAGGGGGGGGAGACGGAGAGAGGGGAAGCGACAGAGAGAGGTGGGGGGGGGGAGAGGCGGGGGGGGGGAGGGGGGGACATGGGGAGAGAGCGAGACAGAGAGAGGTATCAAAGAACCCTGTGACCAACATCAAGTGAACACATTCATCAAAAACACCGTTTGGCCATAAAAGGAAAACCAAAGAGGTATGGTCGGCGACGTTTTCCTGGTTGTGCCGCGTGTCGCTCGGGTACGGTGTCAAGACGTTTCGCTCCGCGTGCCTTCCGCAGTAGCCGAACCGACTGTTTAGTTTCTGTGCCGCGCTCGAAAACGAGGCGCCGGTGTGACCCGGAATCAAACCGGGAGGGGCGATCGGCGCTTGCTCAGGAACCCTCGACCCCCCAGCCCCCCTCGTGTGTGAGAGTGTGTGTGAGTGTGTGAGAGTGTGAGAGTGTGTGAGAGAGTGTGAGAGTGTGTGTGTGTCTCTCACCTTGTCGCCACGTGGCCCGGTGACACCAGACAAGCCGGACACGCCCTGCACGCCAGCGGCGCACAAACAGCCACAGCGCGTGCCACGTCAGCTTCTACTGCTGCTGATGATACTGCTGCTCATGATGATACTGATGATGATACTGCTGATACTGCTGCTGATGATACTGCTGCTGCTGATGATGATACTGCTGCTGATGATGATACTGTTGCCGATGATACTGCTGCTGCTGCTACTGCTGCTACTACTGCTGCTGTTAAGTGTTCAAAATGAAAGTAGCAGCAAGGGGCCAACATGGACATCTGAGCAGAGACAGCTGCATCACGTGAGCGAGGCAGCGTCACGTGGGCGAGTGCAGGGCGACCACGTGGGCGTGAGGACAGACGCGGGGACACACAGACAGACGGGGTGCTGCTGGGGTAGCTGCTGGGGGACACACGGGGATATTAGGGGACGTCCATTGAGTCCGTACGCATGGAGGGGGGAGGTCAACCCAAATGCGTAGCTTGCGTATGGGTGGTCTACTGACAATGTATGCATAGGAAACGGGGGGGGGGGGGGTGAAGGCTCGATAATAATTTGTCTACATTGGCCTTCAAATGAGTTAGATAGTCCGGCGGTGGACTATGTTTGCTTAAACACGTCAATATTATTAACCCTTGATCGTTTTTGCGTGGATTAAATATCGGCCGTTGTACACAGGTGGTGGTGGGGGGGTAAACAGTCCACGTGCCTACAGGGAGGGCGGCAGGGGTCAAGTTGTGACAGATTTGTGCGTACCGACTCCATGGATGGCCCCTTGACGGACAGAAATTCGCACGGACAAATGGACAGTGTGATGGGTAGGCTGGACAGACCGATGGCTGTGCATACAGAGAGATGGACGGACAGGCGAGCGGATGATGGGCAGATTAATGGATGGACGTACAGGCTGGCAAACAGATCAAGGACAGATCGACAGATAGACAGGCAGACAGATGGATGGACAGACAGACAGGTAGACAGACAGATGGGCAGACAGATGGATGGACAGATAGACAGACGGATGGGTAGACATGTAGACAAATGAATGTACAGATGGACGGACATGTCGATGGACAGACAGAGAGGCTGGTCCACACGTGCACCGAGCGGAGGGGTCGTGCCGTGCCGGATAGAGGTTTGCCAGTCAGAATCTTTTCTCGAGTCTGGAGGAATCCGATGAGCCGCAAAGCTCTTTCGAGGGACACCGTTGGCATCCCACCCACCTTGTAGCCCTCAGGACCATCCTCGCCTCGCTCTCCGTGACCCCGGGTGGGCCCTGGGTGACAACCGAGACGGGGGGAGACAAATCGTTCGATACATGTCGGGCAAATCGGTCACCGAGCGATGCCAATCATTCGATCAGTCGCTCGGTCAGTTCACGAATCAATCGGCGATTCAATGGACCAGTTGGTCAATTGGTGAATTGGTAAATAAATCTGCCTGTTCATCAGTCAGCTAATGAGTCGTTCAATCGGCTGATCAACCAATTGGCTGCTTCGAGAATAGGCGACAGGCAACCTCAAATAACTCGACACTGTATCTAACCAATAGGTGTGAAGATGTTCAAACACCAAATAGAAACCTTTTGCAAGGAATAAATTACTGCATTAACCACACGCAGTGCTTGTGGTGAACAGGCGAACAAAAACACGAATCTGATATGATAATTTGTTTTTTACCCTTCTATCTGGCAACAAAACTGACACCTTTTTACGAGGAGTCATGTTTGCATAGACCGCAATACCTGCAGTCATAATACAAACAAAAGACACAACTCTGATAATGTGCACTGTCCTTGAAGTTGATTGGTCCACACCCGAGACAGCTTTCCTTAGAGCCTAGTCTCACATGGGTTAGACCAGATGACGCCAAAAGGTGTCAGTTTTGTTGCCAGATAGAAGGGTAAAAAAGCAATTATCATATTTTTACTGGCAAATAAGGTTCCCATAGTGTAGACGAATCTGATATTTATATAATGCGTTATCTTGATGGCCTAGATCTCACTCCCAGTGTCAGACCAGAGAACAGCACCAGGGCAATGCCACACGTGTCGGGGCATTTGTAGCTCGGGGTGAGCAGCTGCACCTTGGAGCTTTTCTGCCAGTATCAAAGTATGAAAACATAACAACACGTGTTGAGCCTTTCAGGCAATAACACAGCAGTTGTGTGAAGATGCTCAAACCGAGGGTTTCCCTGGCCACCCACCTCGTCCGCTCTGAGACCAGGCGGGCCATCGCTGCCGCCCCTGCCCTGCAGAAGCGAAATCGAGAATAAAAATGAGTTGTTATCATTACTGCTTCAACTCGTAACGTGCCCGCCACCCAGCATTCGTTCACTCTCGCAGGCATTCCACATTCCTACGACGGGGGCGAGTCCATCCATCGGACAACCGTCGTTGACTTCCGCCCCAAAAAAAGGTGGTACTCTCGTTTTGTCCACCCCCACCGAGATGATGGGCTAAGTCAAAATCAAAATGAGAATATTTATTTACAATGGAGGAATCCGATGGGCTATGAATCTCTTTCTCTCAGATTTCCAGTTGGGGGCACGGGCAAGAACGTGACAACAACACTACAGGAGTGCAAAGTGCAAGAAAGGTGAACACATCACCCAACCACGTGCAAATATAACTTCACCATCTCCATCCTAACCAGGCAAGCCCACAGAGGTGATTCACTTCTCTTTCAGAAGCGACCTGGCAATCACAAATGATAGCTCAAACCAGTGGCCTCATCATTTGCACATTTACAGCAGAAAAGTAATTAATCTCAATGCGTGGAGTTGAACTCCGCTCACTCGCTCGATCGCCCGAGTCAGGAACCGTGGCGCGGCTGCCGAGTGTGCAGGCGGTGCAACTGCCCCGTGGCACACGGGCAGCAGAGGGCCGGGGCCTGCGAGGAACCGATTCGATGGTGGGACAGGATGGAGGCGCCGGTCTTGAACCCTTCCCCTGCGATTCCAAGACGTCTGCAAGTTGCGGGATGGGTGGCTGGGTGGGGTCCCGTGCCCCGCCGAGTCCCAGAACGCGGCAAGCGGCTCAGCGTGGGTTTCTTCAGAGAGGCGTAGCAGCGGTCAGCGCCGTTGACTCTATTAAGACGTCGTTACTCGCCGCAGAGAACCGTGGCGACGAGACCGCCGCCACTCTACCGTAGCCGGCGCCAAAACCGTGGCGCACGCGCCCCCCTCACCCCCGTGCGTGACCTTGTGGGGGCCTCGGTACCGATGACGTACGTACACGCACGTACGTACACACACGCACGTACGTACACACACGCACGTACGTACACGTGTAACGTCTTCAGGAGCGGAAAGGGTTTAACGAACCTGTTTCCCTGTCGCCCCACGTGGCCCCGTTTCTCCCATAATTCCCAGCGGACCCTGGAAGTGAAATGACAAAAATTAAAGGGGGGAGACATCAGGGGGGAAAAACCACAACATGCAACGGTGTGAAAAAAAAACACGTCATATATATATACATACATGTGTGTGTATCTATGTGTGTATATATACGGATGGGGGTCCGTGGTTCGAATCGCTCAGCCGCCCTGGTGAATCCCGCAGCGCGTGTCGACCGTGATGCTGCTGCTGCTGTCACTACGTCGCTGTCTGCTTCACTCACAGAGGACGTGTTTTAGTTTTGTTTGCTGTTCCTTCCCCCGCGCCTCTGATTAGCAGGGGTGGCTACATGCGGTGCGAAAGAAGTTCAACATAATACGTATATACGTACGTACGTGCGTGTGTACGTACGTGCGTGTGTACGTACGTGCGTAAGCGTCGCCACTGCGCTGCAGTCCCTCGACTAAACCGATGGAACCGATGGCACCGATGGGATGTACCACCTCCTATAAGCACGGCGGGGGTGGGCGGTTGAGTCCTTTGGGAAGGTTGCATCTCACCTGGGGTCCTTTGGGTCCTTGAGGCCCAGGGCTGCCCCTGTCGCCCTGTGACAGCCAGAGAAAATACAACGAACGGTATATATTTATATATATTTGAATGTAAATGTTTTAACAATCTCCAAAAAAACATTGTCTAATTGACACGGGCAGAACTACCTGGGTAGTGGGCGGGGCCACCTGAGTAGTGGGAGGGGCCACCTGAGTAGTGGGAGGGGCCACCTGAGTAGTGGGCGGGGCCACCTGAGTAGTGGGCGGGGCTACCTGAGTAGTGGGTGGGCTACATGAGTAGTGGGAGGGGCCACCTGAGTAGTGGGCGGGGCCACCTGAGTAGTGGGAGGGCTACGTGAGTAGTGGGAGGAGCTACCTGAGTAGTGGGAGGGGCCACTTGAGTAGTGGGAGGGGCTACCTGAGTAGTGGGAGGGGCCACCTGAGTAGTGGGAGGAGCTACCTGAGTAGTGGGAGGGCTACCTGAGTAGTGGGCGGGCCACCTGAGTAGTGGGCGGGGCCACCTGAGTAGCGGGAGGGCCACCTGAGTAGTGGGAGGGCCACCTGAGTAGCGGGAGGGGCCACCTGAGTAGTGGGCGGGGCCACCTGAGTAGCGGGAGGGGCCACCTGAGTAGCGGGAGGGGCCACCTGAGTAGCGGGAGGGGCCACCTGAGTAGTGGGGGGGCCACCTGAGTAGCGGGAGGGGCCACCTGAGTAGTGGGCGGGGCCACCTGAGTAGTGGGCGGGGCCACCTGAGTAGTGGGAGGGGCCACCTGAGTAGTGGGAGGGCCACCTGGTAGTGGGAGGGGCCACCTGAGTAGGGGAGGGCCACCTGAGTAGTGGGCGGGGCCACCTGAGTAGTGGGAGGGGCCACCTGAGTAGCGGGAGGGGCCACCTGAGTAGTGGGGGGCCACCTGAGTAGTGGGCGGGGCACCTGAGTAGTGGGAGGGGCACCTGAGTAGTGGGAGGGCCACCTGGTAGTGGGAGGGGCCACCTGAGTAGCGGGAGGGGCCACCTGAGTAGTGGGCGGGGCCACCTGAGTAGTGGGCGGGGCCACCTGAGTAGTGGGAGGGGCCACCTGGTAGTGGGCGGGGCCACCTGGTAGTGGGAGGAGCTACCTGAGTAGTGGGTGGAGCTACTGAGTAGTGGGAGGGGCCACCTGAGTAGTGGGAGGGCCACCTGAGTAGTGGGAGGGGCCACCTGAGTAGTGGGAGGGCTACCTGAGTAGTGGGAGGGGCCACCTGAGTAGTGGGTGGAGCTACCTGAGTAGTGGGAGGGGTCACCTGGTAGTGGGGGGCCACCTGAGTAGTGGGAGGGGCCACCTGAGTAGTGGGTGGAGCTACCTGAGTAGTGAGAGGGGCCACCTGAGTAGTGGGTGGAGCCACCTGAGTAGTGAGAGGGGCCACCTGAGTAGTGGGTGGAGCCACCTGAGTAGTGAGAGGGCCACCTGAGTAGTGAGAGGGGCCACCTGAGTAGTGGGAGGGCTACCTGAGTAGTGGGGGAGCTACCTGAGTAGTGAGAGGGGCCACCTGAGTAGTGGGGGAGCCACCTGAGTAGTGAGAGGGGCTACCTGAGTAGTGGGCGGGCCACCTGAGTAGTGGGAGGGGCCACCTGAGTAGTGGGTGGAGCCACCTGAGTAGTGGGAGGGGCTACCTGAGTAGTGGGAGGAGCTACCTGAGTAGTGGGAGGGGCCACCTGAGTAGTGGGAGGGGCCACCTGAGTAGTGGGAGGGGCCACCTGAGTAGTGGGAGGGGCCACCTGAGTAGTGGGAGGAGCTACCTGAGTAGTGGGCGGGGCCACCTGAGTAGTGGGAGGGGCCACCTGAGTAGTGGGAGGGGCCACCTGAGTAGTGTGAGGAGCTACCTGAGTAGTGGGCGGGCCACCTGAGTAGTGGGAGGGGCCACCTGAGTAGTGGGGGGGCCACCTGAGTAGTGGGAGGGGCCACCTGAGTAGTGGGCGGGGCCACCTGAGTAGTGGGAGGGGCCACCTGAGTAGTGGGTGGAGCTACATGAGTAGTGGGAGGAGCTACCTGAGTAGTGGGAGGGGCCACCTGAGTAGTGGGAGGAGCTACCTGAGTAGTGGAGGGGCCACCTGAGTAGTGGAGGGGCCACCTGAGTAGTGGGAGGAGCTACCTGAGTAGTGGGAGGGCCACCTGGTAGTGGGCGGGGCCACCTGAGTAGTGGGAGGAGCTACCTGAGTAGTGGAGGGGCCACCTGAGTAGTGGGAGGGGCCACCTGAGTAGTGGGAGGAGCTACCTGAGTAGTGGGAGGGGCCACCTGAGTAGTGGGAGGGGCCACCTGAGTAGTGGGAGGAGCTACCTGAGTAGTGGGAGGGGCCACCTGAGTAGTGGGCGGGGCCACCTGAGTAGTGGGAGGAGCACCTGAGTAGTGGGAGGGCCACCTGAGTAGTGGGAGGGGCCACCTGAGTAGTGGGAGGAGCTACCTGAGTAGTGGGAGGGGCCACCTGAGTAGTGGGAGGGGCCACCTGAGTAGTGGGAGGGGCCACCTGAGTAGTGGGAGGAGCTACCTGAGTAGTGGGAGGGGCCACCTGAGTAGTGGGAGGGGCCACCTGAGTAGTGAGAGGGGCTACCTGAGTAGTGGGAGGAGCTACCTGAGTAGTGGGCGGGCTACCGAGTAGTGGGTGGAGCTACCTGAGTAGTGGGAGGGGCCACCTGAGTAGTGGGCGGGCCACCTGAGTAGTGGGAGGAGCTACCTGAATAGTGGGAGGGCCACCTGGATAGTGGGCGGGGCTACGTGGTAGTGGGGGGCTACTTGGGTAGTGGGGGGGGGCTACGTGGGTAGTGGGGGGNCTACGTGGGTAGTGGGGGGGCTACGTGGGTAGTGGGGGGGCACCTGGGTAGTGGGCGGGGCTACGTGGTAGTGGGGGCTGACTGACAGCGTGGGGGCTGCCATCTGACCGCGTGTCCCACTGAGCCTCCCGGGACAATGGCGAGCTCCCCGCCGCTGTGTCAGAGAAGAGCTCTCACGTGTGTTTGGGGAGCTATGCGAGTGAAACGAAGACGACTGATTTGCAGGTAGGAGGCAGCGATAGGAGGCAGCGATAGGAGGCAGGTGGTGGAGGGGGCGGACGGGGGGGTCGGGGGCGATGGTTGAGGTCAGCAGCGGTGACCCGCACCTGCGAGCCGTTGACCCGGGGTCCCCGGCTGGACCGGGGGGCCCCATCATGCCCTGCGGACGAGGCGACGGACACACACAGAGACCACGCAGAGGGGCACGGGTGGGAGAGACAAGACACACGCAGGGACTAACTCGACCAACTATTTACTATTTATGTTTACTGGGTGTCAGGCCCACTGAGCTGCTAAGTAAAACAGTTTTTTTTTATCAGAAGCGACCTGGCCACAGATGATAGCCCAACGGAAGGGGCGATTTTCCACCGCCGCCGCCATCATCGTCGTCGTCATCGTGTGGACATTTATAGCAGGTCGGGTGGGTCGGTGGGGTGGGTCGGTGGGTGAGGTGGGTCAGCTGGGTTTGGTGTGTTGGGTGGGTAAGGTGAGGTGGGTGGGGTGGGTGGTGTGGGTTGGGTGGGGTGGGTGGGGTGGGTTGGTCGGGTGGGTCAGTGGGTGGGTTGGTGGGTGGGTCGGTGGGGTGGGGTGGGTCAGCTGGGTTTGGTGTGGTGGGTGGGTAAGGTGAGGTGGGTGGGTGGGTGGTGTGGGTTGGTGGGGTGGGGTTGGTGGGGTGGGGTGGGTGGTGTGGGTTGGTGGGTGGGTGGGTGGGTGGGTGGGTGGGTGGGNTGGGTGGGGTGGGTGGTGTGGGTTGGTGGGTTGGTGGGTTGGTGGGGTGGGGTGGATGGAGTGGGTGGGTAGGCGGGGTGGGTGGCCAGCACCGCACACTCAAATCACGCGACACACAACTCACGGGCAAAGCGTCAACGCCTTCTCAGGACCAACCAACGCATCGCTTCTCCGATGGACACAAAACAAACCTGAGCAAGACTGATCTCAATGAATGAATGAACATATACAGTATTTGACTAAATAATCAGAATCAGACTATTTTATTTACACTGCAGGAGGAATCCGATGAGCCATAAAGCTCTTTTCTCACAGATGTCCAGTCGGGGCACGGGCAAAGAACGTTACAACAATCAACACCACAGCAGTGCCGAGTACACGCAAGGTGCACAAATCACCCAACACACAAACACAACACCACACTCAACCATCCCCATCCTACCAGGCAAAGCCCACTGAGGCATTAACTTATTTACCAGAAGCGACCTGGCCACCACAAATGATAGCTCAACAAAGTGGCCCATCGTTTGGACATTTATAGCAGCCAGAATAACGTAAATCATCTCAATGCATGTGTCTAAACGAATGACAAAACGATTGAAGAATTAAATAAATGACCAAAGAAATGAATGACCAAAGGAATTGAATGAATCATCCGAGGCAATGAACGACTCAACGGGAAGAATGACCCAAACGATCAGAAAGAATGACTGCATCGAACGAACGACCAGAGGAATGAATCGGCGTCATGCACGACACATTGGCACCAAGGGGCAGGAAGGACTCACCTCAACTCCGGCGGGACCCTGCAAACCCACGAATCCGTAATCCCCCTGGGGAACAAACGAATGTCATTAACGTTGGGAAGAGAAACCCCTCGCCCCGCCTCGACCCCATCCCCCCCCCGCGTTCCCACCACCACCTCCCCCACACGAACTGAGCGAGCCGGGCAGACGAGAGACTCGCGTCAAGCCACGGGCACGCCAGCCCCACGGTGAGTGGCGTGGACGTGGGAAGAGAAAATTATCCTTTCATAGCCACGGGCACGTGGCGGGAGAGACAGACAGACACGCACACGCACGCACACGCACACACACACACGCGCACGCACACACACGCACACGCACGCACGCGCACGCACACACACACCGCACACACACAAACACGCACACACGCACGCGCACGCACACACATACGCACACACACAAACACGCACGCACACACACACACGCACACACACACACACGCACGCAGGCGGACGGACACACGCAGTGGCTGTCACTGCTGCCACAGCGGTCTCCCGCTCGTCCGTCAATTGGCCTTTCCAGGAATCTGCGCTTTTCTGGGAAAGGTTGGGCTGAGGTTGGCGCGGTGGTGGCGGTGACGGTGGTGGTGGCGGTGACGTTGATGGTGACGGTGGTGGTGATGGTGGCGGCGGTGGTGGCGGCGGTGGTGGCGGTGGTGGCGGTTTTGTTGTCGGTGATGGCGGTGGTGGGGAACTCAGGCTCACCACTAATTAATATTTTGCCGGGTGCAAGGCCCCACTGAGCGGCGACGTGGCGCTCTCTCAGAAGCGACCTGGCTCCCGCCACAAGCAATGGCTCGACGAAGTGGCTCATCGTCACCGCGTGGACATTCACAGCGGGGCCAAATCATCGTCGTCATCATCGCGTGACGTCCATTATTACATGTGGAGGGAAAAACCGGCTGGACCCGGGTGGAATAATCCACGTGTCCGTGGTGGAGAGGGAAAGAGAGACACGAAAACTCCCAATATACACAGCAGCAGGCGTCAGGGTCGGGATCGAACCCACGACCTCCTGTACACCAGGCAAGGGAGGTAACCAGAGCATTCGAATGCATTGAATCTAAAACGGCTCCACGCGTACGTCAGCAGCGCCGTGGTCGTGCCGAGCGAGTTTGTGATTCGGTGCTGCCGTGCGCCGGTGGCCAAACGCTGCGGGTGCGGTGGCACGCGTCCCGGGACGCACACACACACATACACGCACACACACACGCACACACGCACACACACGCACGCACACACGCGCACACGCACACACGCACGCACACGCACGCGCACGCACACACGCACACACGCACGCACACACGCACGCACACGCACACACACACACACGCACACACGCACGCACACACGCACGNACACACGCACACACGCACGCACACACGCACGCACACACGCACACACGCACGCACACACGCACGCACACACGCACACATGCACACACACACACACGCGCACGTTGAACTCCCGTCGCGTGTACGGAGCGAACCGTCAGCTGATTGGAGGTTGTGAATCGCGGTCACTCACGGGGAGCCCTGTTGCACCGGCAGGCCCAGCGACTCCCTTGACGCCGGGAGGGCCCTGAAGAGATGTGAACACACATACACACACACACACAGACACACACACAGAAACACACATACACTCAGAAACACACACACAGACATACACACACACAGACACACACACACAGACACACACACAGAAACACACATACACTCAGAAACACACACACAGACATACACACACACAGACACACACACAGATACACAGACACACACACAGAAACACACACACAGACACAAAAAGACAAATATCCCCCATATATCCTTAACAGACTGTAGGGGCAAGTGCTGTTAGCGAGCACCTATAAAGGCCGGCACGGCACATGAGGGGATGGGTGGCCAACACCACGCCCGGCCGCCTTTGTCTCCCTAGTGGCGATGTTTACACATCGCACCAGTACTAATTTTGGGCTGAGTCAACCTAGGGGAGGCCCAGGACCGTTTCAGGTTAATAGTCACCGGTGTTGGCCGTGAACGGGAATCGAACCCGGGTCGCCAGGTTCGAAACGCAGTGCGCTAACCGCTACACCACCGCTCCCCAGACACACGACCTCCTGTATACCAGGCGAGGTGGTTAACATCTCGTGAGTCCCAGTGTATCCATAACGGGGGGCGGGGGGGGGGGCATCGCAGAGTAATCTCTGTGTGCTCAACCAACCCAGTGATTCATCTCTTGCGTGAATGCAGCGACGGGTCGCGTCCTCTCGCAACTCACCACGGCTCCCAGAGCTCCCGGCAGCCCGGGCTCGGCCTTCTCTCCCTGCGCCGACAAAGACACACACGGCGAGCGAGAGAGAAGGTAGAGTGAGAGAGAGTGTGTGAGAGTGAGTGGGAGAGTGAGAGAGAGTGTGTGAGTGGTAGAGTGAGAGTGAGTGGGAGAGTGAGCGAGAGAGAAGGTAGAGAAAGAGAGAGTGTGTGAGAGTGAGTGGGAGAGTGAGAGAGAGTGAGTGAGTGGTAGAGTGAGTGGAGAGTGAGCGAGAGAGAGAGAGTGTGTGAGAGTGTGTGAGAGTGAGTGGGAGAGTGGGAGCGAGTGGGAGAGTGAGCGAGAGAGAGAGTGTGTGAGAGTGAGTGAGAGTGAGTGGAGTGAGTGGGAGAGTGAGAGCGAGCGAAAGAGAGAGAACGAGCGAGCGAGAGAGAGAGTGTGTGAGAGTGAGTGGTAGAGTGAGAGTGAGTGGGAGAGTGAGCGAGAGAGAGAGAGTGTGTGAGAGTGTGTGAGAGTGAGTGGGAGAGTGAGAGAGAGTGTGTGAGAGTGAGTGGTAGAGTGAGAGTGAGTGGGAGAGTGAGCGAGAGAGAGAGACAGAGTGTGTGAGAGTGTGTGAGAGTGAGTGGAGAGTGAGAGAGAGTGTGTGTGAGTGAGTGGTAGAGTGAGAGTGAGTGGAGAGTGAGAGAGAGTGTGTGAGTGGTAGAGTGAGAGTGAGTGGGAGAGTGAGAGAGAGTGTGTGAGAGTGAGTGGTAGAGTGAGAGTGAGTGGAGAGTGAGCGAGAGAGAGAGTGTGTGAGAGTGAGTGGGAGAGTGAGAGAGAGTGTGTGAGAGTGAGTGGTAGAGTGAGAGTGAGTGGGAGAGTGAGCGAGAGAGAGTGTGTAAGAGTGTGTGAGAGTGAGTGGGAGAGTGAGAGCGAGCGAAAGAGAGAGAACGAGCGAGCGAGAGAGAGAGAGTGTGTGAGAGTGTGTGAGAGTGAGTGAGTGGAGAGTGAGTGAAAGAAAGAGCGAGTGAGGGAGTGAGCGGAGAGCGAGCGAGAGCGATGGTTAGACGAGTCGGCCACAGACACTCGTGTCCATCCGCGCGACAACTCGCCGATCCGTGTTGGTGATTTGATCCATCAGACACTGTCGTCTCAACCACCGCACTGCAAGTGTTACGTGAAGACGAGCACACCGATCAAGTCAGTGGCTCTGGATGAAGAGGAAAGACCCCAGCTGGGCCCCAAAGTGAGAGGGCCAGGAGGTATGCAGTCAACAATGCTTGACTCAGGGAGGAGGACGCCCCTGCCATGCATAGTCCCATGGGATGTTGGCTATCAACAACAAGTCAACTCCTATGACTAATTGGGAATGGGACGCAAGCGTAGGATTGATCACCCTGTCGCTGGCCACCTTTGGGGAGGGTGTATAGTATGAAAGGCCGAAACACCCTAGGAACCAAAGGTTCACTACTGACGATGCGCTCCCCAAATTTCACCAGGCTCACTGTTCATGAACTCTTGGAAGTGCTTGCACAAAGGATAGTAACATCTCATCCTGTGTTCTTTGGAATCTGAATCTCTACCCCGCGGAGCCTCAGAGAGCCTCCAGACGATTCTTGAGGTTGGATCTTGCCAAGTTTGCTAAGGAGCGCAGGGGCAGACGACTGCTCCCACTGTGTGTGTGCTCTGTGAGCGAGGAGCAGCAGGGACTATGAAGGCCAGCACGGCCGCATGGGAAGGCGGGTGGCCTGCACCACGGCCGGCCGTCTTTGTCTGCCCAGTGGCGATGTTGACTCACCGCACCGGTCACTGAGTCGACCTAGGGCAGAGGCCCAGCACCGGTTCAGATAATCGTGGCCGTGAACGGGAATCGAACTCGCGGGTCGCCTGGTTCGTAGCGCAGCGGTGCGCTACCTGCTGTGCCACCACTCCCACAACAGACGCACATAGCACGGAGTGGACAGCACGGAGTGGACAGCCACTCGCCTTGGGTCCTCGCTCGCCCTTTGGGCCGGCATCACCAACATCACCACGGTAGCCCTGTATGGAAGATGCCATCATCATCACCATCATCACCATCATCATCACAGCCATCATCACCATCATCGCCATCATTATCACCATCATCAGCATCGCTGTTAAAACCACTACTCCCATCATCATTATCACCATCTTGCTGTATCCCTCTGTGGTTCACCCTTAACACCCTGACAAACGAGAAGTTCCATCTCAAGGGAGTTTCAGACGTTTCAATGAATAAAGAATAAAATAAACCAAACTCACCTGGTCTCCCTTCTCTCCGGGTGGCCCTCTCTCCCCTTTGTCTCCCTGCGGTCCCTAGGGCACAAATAACCACCCGCACCACGCACCACACACACACACAACGTGTTCTGGACAGGATGGAGGCACCGGTCTTGAACCCTTCCCCGTGTGTCCAGGACGTCTGCAGTGTGGCTGGGTGGGGTCCTGTTCACCGCCGAGTCTCGCGATGCGGCAAGCGGCTCTAGAGAGGCGTAGTGGCGGTCAGCGCCGTTGTTTCTATAAGGACGTCGTTACTCGCCGCAGAGAACCGTGTCGACACGACCGCCGCCACTCTACCATAGCCGGTGCCAAAACTGTGCCGCGTGGCCGAGCGGGGGAGCCTCGGTACCGATAACGCAATTTTACGAACGTGTGTACGTCATCGGTAATGCATGACGTATGCCTGCATGTACGTCAAGGGAGTGGGAAAGGGTTATAAAAAGCAAGCGATACAATAAACAAATAAAACAGGCATTTTCTCACGGGCTCTCCGGGCGGCCCCACGGGTCCTTGCTCGCCGTCGTCGCCTTGGATACCGTCGGGCGCGGGCCGGCCTGCAGGCCCGGTGAGGCCTGGTAGGCCCGACTCTCCCTGCTCGCGCGGAACAGATCACATTAATCTTCTTGGTTCTTTCGGTAAAGTCATCACGTAGAAGGGAAGTAATAAAATAATGAAATAAAACATAATCAAATAATTCTCACGACGTTTCGGCCACAACGCAAGCAGCCGTCCTCAGGTGGAGAACAGGTCTGTCGATAAGACAGAGTCTAAATGACACGTCTTAGGCTTGGAGTGTCTATTTAAGCTGTGAGGGAGGAGGAAGAGAGCCTTGACAAAAGAATTTGCATTTGAAGAGGAATTTAGCATATTTATGGGAAATGCAGGAATGCGAATAGTGCTATTTGTGAAATGCGTGGGAGGTGGGCGGGGGTTTCAAAGTCATATTATGCCCGTGCAGTATGCAGGATTAGCAGCATCAAAGGGAGGGGCAGGAGCAGCACCAACAAAGGGAAGGAATGTGGCCGAAACGTCGTGAGAATTATTTAATGTTTTATTTTTATTATTTTATTACTTCCCTTCTACGTGACTTTACCGAAAGAACCAAGAAGATGAATCCCTGCAGTCACAAAAGTTTAAATCAAGATCATTAGGGTTTCAAATCGTCGTCATGAATGACAACAATTGTCACTTTGTCGGCTTAACCCAGTAGGCTCAAATACGTGTGGTTCAATCGCGTATTTAATGTGAACTCCACCACCACACGAATCGTAAAATGACGTTGAAAGCAATTACCAGCCCACCGGTGTACACAAATTTAAATTTGGTACGTTGTGGCTTCAACACACCGGTGGGCTAAAGCAGTGAACTGTTTGTCTTTTGTCAACGTGACACTTTTTTACTGATTGGCCGTGTCGGGTGGTGGAGGGTTACGACACATTTATAAATAACGCGATCTAAACCCAAAACGTTGATCATGAATAACATTGGTCGCGAAAGCCTGCTACGTGTTAAACTGACCTAGTAGGCTTTCGCGTCCAATATTATCCATAATTGAGGTTTTTGGGTTAGATCGCGTAAATATAAATGTTATTAAACCCGCCACCACCCAACACAGCCAATTAGTAAGGTTTATCACGTCAACAAAACATACCAATTCGTTACTAGTACAGTACAGCACACCTGTTGTGTGTTGGAGAGTAAACCCACGATATTTACAATTTCACGACACATTAATATTTCCGCGATGTAACCCAAAAACCTCTAATATGGTTTTTAATAGGTGGGCTGAGACAATTCGGCTCACCGGCCTGCCTCGCTCCCCCTTCTCTCCGTCGTTTCCCGGAATTCCCGGCGGTCCCTGAGGAAGAGAGAGAGAGAGAGAGTTGAGGGTCGTTAAGTCCACAACAAAAACAAAAACCCACCCGCGGGTGATTGTCCGACCTTTACATATGTAATAATCTTCCAGGAGACGGCTTCGGAATCAGTCCTTTTTATTTCCACTCCACCATACACTTTCCTCTCTCACTCTCCGTTGCTGGCAGACAACGGAGAGAGGACAGACTATGCACTAAGTCCCCTCCGCGCACGTGGCAACCCGAGGCCCCGTCCGCGCGTGACCATGCTCTCGTTAGTTTCAGTCTGCTCTCGATCGTTCCCTCTCGCTCGCTCTTAAGACCTTCGTCACGTGGTTCCCCCAGCCAATCGTGTATGGACAGCTTCGACCCTTCTCGATGGTTCCCTGTCAATCCCGGGACCACGCCCCTCATCCGGCTCCCCATTAGCTGGGGCCCCGAATGGCTAGGCCAATCACTTCTGATGACCTGTCGTGATGACGCATGGGCCATGGTCCCAATCTCAACCCTTATTGGCTACGAGCAGGACCGGCAAGCCAATCCCCACGTGAACCCTCTATGGCTGTTATTACACATATTTGAAAAACGGAGCGTTGGAACGCAGGTCACGGTCAGCCGAGAGCTGGCAACATTACCAACGGGGTGTGTGGCCCACAATGGTCCGCTCCGTGTTTGCACGAATTATAACCAAGACGGGCAGTTTAAACCGAGTGAGGAGGAGTCGCTAACAACCGGTACCGGAGCTTCTGAGACGTAGAGGCCTTTCGCGACCGATATTATTCTTCACAATTCGGGCAAATTCAACCTGACGAAGTTGGTTGTTGGAATCACTGGCAAAACGTCACGGTTACTCGAATTGGAAAATGCTGTTGGCTTCACTCTCCAACACACAACCGGTGTGCGCTTCAGTTAGTAACTGCGCCACGTTTTGTTCGCGAGACAAACCTTACTCATTTGGCCACGTCTGGTGGTTGGCGGGGTTAACGACACACATTTATGCTCGTGCGCTCTAACCCCAAACCTGCCCACACATACGGTATTGTTGTAAAGGGAAATTGAGTTTTCAGGTTCCTAAATCGTACAGCCGTTTCAATACGGACACATTTTATTGTCTATTTGTTTATGTTTCTCCCTTGTGATGGGACTCTGTAGGATGAACGTTGAGATTTAGAAAGGCTGGGTGACAAATAAGGTCTTAATTGGTCTGTAATAAGGTCGGCACGATAAGGGGTTGACGGGTATGTAGTTTAAATTCCAAACAAATAAAACCTCTACCATGAAGACAGCAGCGTGTAGCGTTCAAAGGAGGGCACAAATGAGTGCCGGTTAATTCGCAACCATGGATAAATCACCCGTGGGTAATCAAGGGCTAACGGCGTATACAGTTTTATTGGAAGTTTATCAGTCAGGCTGTCGATCATTCAGCACTCCCTACTCACTCCAGTCACCCACTCAGCGGTGGTCAGACACCTTCTTATCGCTCTGCTGCCGCTACGAACACGGCCACTGCTCACGGGAACTTGACCCGCCTTCACAGCAACACACCTCGACCATCACCCACCCACCCACTCAACTACTCGGTACCTCACCGACATGCCGCCGCCCGCCCGCCCACCCACCCACATGCCACACCGTGGCCCATAACACTTCCTGCCTCGTTTCTCGCCAAATCTCTTCAAACTCGATTCTATGAACGTGTCGCCCCTCGAGCAACTCCCGCGCCTTCATCGGCGCTGCTTTTCCTCGCCGCCACCGGGCCTGCGTCAGCAACCGTGAACGGTAAACCCCAACAGCACCAGGGGCATAAGAGCTCAATACTCACCCTGGAGCCTGCGTCCCCTGTCCTCCCCATGGGGCCCGTAGGGCCCTGATGTCTCTGTCGAGAAACACAAAACAGCGACGTTGAAAACGAGCGATTTACCCTTTCGCATTCTGCGCGCGTGCGCGTCACGTTTTCTTTTTTAATCTTCCCATTCCGTTCCGATGACGTACATGTCAAATAAAATCACTCTATTGGTACCGAGGCTCCACAAGCCCACGCGGGGGGGGGTGTGGCAATTTCGGCGCCGGCTATCGTAGAGTGGCGGCGTCGTGTTGCTGCAGTTTTCTGTGGGTGAGTAACGACGTCTTTAAACACAATGGCGCTGCCGCCGCTACGCCTCTCCAAATAAAATGAACGCTGAACCGCTTGCCGCGTTTTGAGATTTTCGCCGATGAACGGAAACCCACCCTGCAACTTGCAACATCCCGCAACACAGGAACGGGTTACCTCTCGTCTATATAGACATATATATGCACGTAAGATTTCACGGCCAATATTATGATTATACATTAGACCGTGCAGTATAATGTTTGTTGCTATTCATTCATCTATAAGTCTCCATCGGCCAACGACAGAGCCAATTAAACTTCAGTTTTCACGTCATGGGCAAATATGCGCCGGTAGGGGGCAGCACTTTCCACCATCGCTACCAACGCCACGTGCTTGATTCTCAGAGCTGAATTTATGCAAATTAAATGCGGAACCAAAAATGAACGTTACGTTTTTTTTCGCGTGTAGTCATTGGTCATCTGGCTGTTATCGTTGCTGCTGATGCTACCGCTGCTGCTGCTGATGATGTAATGGAAGATAAAGCTATTGTATGTATATCATGGGACCTTTTTGCCAGTATCAAAATATGAGAATAGGTTTTATCCTTTCGGCAATAAAACAGGCGTTAAGATGTTCAAACACCAAATAGAGACCTTTCGCACGGAATCAAGAATGTATGTATTATGATGAACTTTCGCACTGACGTAGTCGACCCTGACATATATAATCGAAGTGCAAATAATGCTGCTGGTACAGCTGCTGATGATCATCATGCCGCTGATGATGATGCGACAAAGAAGATAACACATCTGGGGGGTGATTATGATTATTCTGCTACTGCACCTGCTACTGATGATGATATAAAAAAATTAAATTCTTACCGGCCAATTGTCAATGAGCGTCTTGTAGAACTTGCTTTGCTGTGGAGAGATAAACAGAAAATAGACGGGAAGATATTTAATTATCGTAGACTCTCGATTATCCACGTGCAGTTTATCCGATTTGCAGATTAACTGCGCACCTGAGATTTTGACATAAATTAATAACTGATGGATTTGCCCTTAAGCCCAAATTAGTATTAAACAAAGTGATACAATGTTATGCTTTGAAATGTTTATTACAAGTGACATGCTTAAACCGAACAAATATATTGCTATGGTTAATCCGAAATCTACGTGATCGCCGCTCTACAGTACAGTAGTTTCAATATTTTTACAAGGGTGGGCGGAGTTTGATTGATGTTGATTGGCGTGGCTCTGCTGCCATCCACTTAGTGGCGTGGAGGCTTCTGCACTGGAGCAGATCAATGAGCACGTGCATTGATCGTTTGGTCGTTAGTTTTTGGCACAGAGATCCGCAGAATGATTATTTTTTGATTTTTAATTCTCCACGGCCGTCCTCCCCGTCGGTATGGATAATCGAGAGTCAACTGTACATAATCGAGTTTTTTTTGGGTGAGATCGCGTAAATATATAAATGTGTGGTTAAACCCGCCACCACCCGACACAGCCAACTAGTAAGATTTGTCACGTTAACAGAACATGCCAATTCATTACTAGTACAGCACTAGTGTGTAGTGTATAGTGTAGTAAACTAGTACATCACACCGGTGTGTTGGAGAACAAAGCCACAACATTTACAATCTGAGTACGACGTTTTGCCAGTAATTACAACTCGCTTCTTCATCAGGTGACAGCCAGATTTGTGGATAAATCCTCGTGTTACGTTCCTTAAATAGAGGGAGAGATGTGATGACGGATTAATGAATGCATATAAATGCATGTGGGTATTCATTGCCGTTTCAGTTATGTATATGGTAGTACTCAATGTACATTATGCATGGGGCATTATGCAAGCCCATTGTTCTTGTACTAAAACAACCGTACCAACTACTGAACTCTGGTGACCTGTAGAGGAATGCATTTGCAGTCGACTGCACAAGATTCTATTACCCGAAACAGACAGGGAAGTTCGTGCTCATTAGGTCCCTCCCTTTTCTGTTTATCCCCCACCCCATTACTCATTAGGCCCCTCCCCTTCCTGTTTATTCCCCGCCCCATTGCTCATTAGGCCCCTCCCTTTCCTGTTTATTCCCCACCCCATTACTCATTAAGCCCCTCCCCTTCCTGTTTATCCCCCACCCCATGACTCATCAGGCCCCTCCTCTTCCGGTTTAGGTCCCTCCCCTTCCGGTTTAGGTCCCGCCCCATTACTCATTAGGTCCCTCCTCTTCCTGTTTATTCCCACCCCATTACTCATTAGGCCCCTCCCCTTCCTGTTTAGGCCACACCCCATTACTCATTAGGTCCGCCCTTCCTGTTTATTCCCCGCCCCATTACTCATTAGGCCCCTCCCCTTCCGGTTTAGGCACCAATTGTCTCTTCCTTGTTTTTGGCTCCGCGCCTTTCCTTTTAAGGCCCCACCCGTCTTCTTTAGGCCCCGCCTTTCCGCGTCTCGGCCCCGTGCGCAGTAGCGGTAGGCACCTCACGACAACGGCCAAAATCCCTCTTGGAGCAGCAACAGAATAACAGAACTATGGTGGTGGTGAGGACGACGATAGGCATAATGATCACAATGATGATAATATCAAGGATGATGTGATCACGAAAAATTCCGGCAATGATGATGGTGACGAGAATGACTCTTGGCAAGGATGGCACCAATCTTCTTCCATATGGCTGATGTCGATGCAGAGCAACAACTACAATTTCACATGCTGGTGGCCAAGCTAGCAGGAGCCAGCGGAGTCGTTGTATCACGATCGTCATCGTCATCGTGATGTCTCCTTGGTATTCGTGTATCGGGGCATTGCGTCGTGCACTATGCCTCTGTTCTGGATGACCACCGTCGCCACACCACTACTGGAGAGTTTTAATTTCCCATCTGTGCATCATCAGCTATCGGCATCTAGTGCTGCCACGGTTTGCGCAGTGGGTGGTGCGGTGTATGGGGCGGACCATGAGAACGTTGTGGGAAATCAAACCACGCCAGGTGATCTTCTGTGTTGACTCTTTCACCAAACATGATGGTGGTGATAACGACGACGACGACGACGACGGCGATGGTGAAAATGATGATAGTGATGACGATGTGAAGGAGGTTCTGACCTTGATGGAACTCCAGTCGTCACCCGGCTCCCGGTGGACAACGATGATGGACGGAAGGCCGGGGGCCCAGGAGGGCCAGGGTCCCCCCAACACCAGCCCGGCCTAAGACCCAGTGTCCCCCTAAGACACACAAAGACAAAGATCCCCCCCCCCGTAACAGACTGTTGGGGCAAGTGCCGTTAGTGAGCAGCAGCGCCTATGAAGGTACAGGAGTGGAGTGGGTGGCCAACACCACACCCGGCCGCCTTTGTCTCCCCAGTGGCAAAATGTTTACTACACACCGCACCAGGTACTCGTTTGAGGCCACACACACACACAGATAAGGCACCCCCCCCAACTAGCCTGATCAGCAGCAAGTACTGTTAGCACAAGCACCAATGAACGCTGGCATGGCACACGAGTGGGTGGGTGGTCAGCAACACGCACGGTCACCTTTGTCTCCCCACACTGCCCAGGATGCTCGTTTAAGACTCGAGTCGGCAATCACGATGGTGATGACGGGGACAGCGATGACGATGACAGTGACGACCATCACGGCGATGACGAAGTCCTCTCACTCACCTTTTCACCTTTTATTCCAGGAAATCCTGAGGTCCCTGAAAGCCCTGGTGGTGGAGGTGGGTGGTGGGGGCGACGGAACACAGAGACACAGGATTACATCGGTTGCTATTTGTGGACCGATGTTACGAACACCTTGGCAAGGCTGCAGCAGGGCAATGGAACGGTTGAGATGAGACGTGAACGTGTGGCACATTGTGTGAGTCTATGGGTCTCTGTGTGAGTCTATGGGTCTCTGTGTGAGTCTATGGGTCTCTGTGTGAGTCTATGGGTCTCTGTGTGAGTCTATGAGTTTGTGAGTCTATGTTGGCCTAATGGTCTCTGTGCGAGTCTACGAGAGAAGATCAGCGGGGACCAGCCGGGATGTTCAAGGGGTGCGAGGGGATGAGGGAGGGTGGGGGGAGGGAGGGGATGAGGGCGGGTGGGGGGGGGGAGGATGGGGGGGGATCAGTACCGGGTCCCGCGGGGACCGGGGAGTCCAGGGATGAGGAAGATCTCCTTGCCCCACTCGATTCGGACAAAGTGCAGGTGGGGGTTCCTCTCCTCCGCCTCCTCCTTCGTGACCTGGCCCCCTACAAAGACAAAGATCCCCCGTGTAGCCTTCACAGACTGTTGGGGCAAGTGCTCTTAGCGAGTAGCGCCTATGGCCGGCATGACACACGAGGGAGTGGGTGGTGAGCACCACGCCCGACCGCCTTTCTCTCCCCAGTGACGATGTTTACACACCGCACCAGGTACTCATTTGAGGCTGAGTCGACCTAGGGTAGGCCCAGGACGATTCAGATAATCGTAACTGTTCTTGGCCGCGCGCTAATAATTGCACTACTGATCCCCACACAAACACACACACAACAACAACAACCGTCATTTACCACTAAGTGGCGGTGACGTCACACGGCGCTTGTGCCAGGCTATGTGCACGTTGAGGCCAAGTGAAGTGTCGAACGCCCACTGGCAGGAGGTCATGGGCAGACCCAGGTGCCACAGGTCGACTGACTGAGATGACCGAGATGACTGGCTGATGCACCACCTGTGCCCCCTAATGTGCCAACTTGCTGTGCTTTAGCCACCCGGCGCTCCGCTCGTTGTTGTGAGCGTCGCTCCTCCGCCCTCCGTTGTTGTTGGAGGGCGACTGCCTCCAACTGCCCAGTAGCGTCCTTCACGAGCTCCTCCACAGAGGCCAATCTTGACACCGCTGGTAGCAGTCATCGCAAGTCCACTCAGCTCCACGTCTTCCTGTACTACATCACTCCATCTCTNCTCTAGCCCGTGCCGCGCCCATTTAGCTCCCTCGATCCGGCCGAACAAAAGCTGTTTGGCATGCGGTGGCTGGGCATGCGGCTACATGACCCAGCCAACTCGACACTCACTCATACTCACTCACTCACTAATACACACCCACTCACACACTCACATACCCACACACACCCACACTCACACACACACACCCACACTCACACATTCACCAACACTCACAAACACTTTGACTCACACACCACACACTCACTCTCACAAACTCTCTCACTCACAATCAAACACTCACACACTCACACACTCACTCTCACTCAAATGCTCACACAAGCCCCCACCTGTGTCCACCCTAGTGGTCACCGTCGGATCGGTCCCTCCCTGAGGCCCGGCGCGGCGTGGCACCGGCGTCACCGCCACCGCAGCTGCGCCACCACCGCCACCAACACCGCCACCACCGCCACCACCGCCACCGCCGCCACCGCCGCCACCGCCACCACCACCGCCACCGCCGCTGCCACCGCCGGTCGTCAGCCGCTCGCTCGACTCGGTGATGACGGCCGTCCCGGTCATCGTGGTCGTGCCGGTGGGTCGCGTTGCCACCTCTGCGGTACAGAGCACCGGGGGCGTCTCAGCAGGCGGGAGAGGAAGTGGAAGAAGAAGGAGGAGGTGAATAAGAGGAGGAGGAGGAGGAGGTGGAGGAGGAGGAGGTGGGAGCCGTGTGAATGTGGTTGCCTCATCCCCCTGGCAGCAGGAGGATGACCCCCAGGTTGTTCCACGACAGGTGGCCACCCCCTACCGCTTGGCGGCGGTGTCCCTCCGGTCGGAGCAGCCGTGGCGTTCGCTCGTCCCGCGCCGTGGGGGGCCGCGCCGTGGGGGCCGTGCGGTGCGTCCCGCCGGCTCGCGCCGGTGGCCCAAAAGCCGCGGGGCCTGGCGGTGCGGACGGCGCGTGCACCGTCCGCACCGGCGGCACCACTGGAAGTGAGGGTGACGACGACGAGGACGATGTAGACGATGGTGACGATGGTGACGATGGTGACAATGGTGACAATGGTGAGGATGGCGAGGATGGCGAGGATGGTGAGGATGGCGAGGATGGTGACGATGGTGACGATGGTGAAGATGGTGAAGATGGTGACAATGGTGACGATGGTGATGATGCTGACGATGGTGACGATGGTGAGATGGTGAAGATGGTGAGGATGGTGACGATGGCGACGATGGCGACGATGGAAAGGATGGTGATGATGGCTTCCCGGCTGGACGTGCGAGGTCTTTGCGTCCCGGCTTGAGCGGGCGCGATGGGAGGGAAGGCGGCTGCTGCCGCTGCTGCCGCAGAGAACAGGAGGCGGATGGCGACGTGAGTGGGCGGCGAGGTGGTGGTAGCGCCCTGCCTCACGGCGAGAACAGGGGCCTGGTTCGACTCCCCACACAGAACGGGCCCAAGCAAGCGGATATCATAGAGCAAGTTCTGAGATGCATACTTCTTCAAGTGGCACTCTGGTCACACACGATAGGGGCAGCAGTTTCTCACTTGCCCTGCCACCGAGCACGATGTTTTATCGGGCGCCAGTCGAATCACTTTTCACGGATGTGAACAGCTCATACGAGGACCCAAGGCAGCATCATCATCAGCATCGTCATTAGCATAGTCATGAGCATCTCATCAGCATTATCAGCATGGTTATTCGCATCAGCAGTATCATCATTAGGATAATCATCAGTATCATAATTAGCATCGTCATTATTATCATTTACATAAGCATACTAATTTGCATAATCATCATCAGTAACAGCATCATCGTTATTAGCATCACCATCAATTGCATCAGCATCATCGTGATCATCATCAGAATCATCATTAGCATAATCAGAATCATCATTAGCATCATTGCATAAGCATCAGTATCATCTTCAGTATCACCATCAGTATCACCATCAGAATCATTTGCATGGAAATTATTATTAGCATCACCATTATCATTAGCATCATCATCCTTATCTTACGCATCATCGTTTACACTATCAGCATTATGTAACCATCATTATCAGCATCATCACCACCACCACTATCAGCGTCGTCATCATCGTCATCCCGACGGATGATGGTCGTCTCACCTTGTCCGTCCTCACCTTCGACGCGGCGTCCACCCGGCTGCCCCCTTCTTGCCGCCCCCACTCCGTGCGGGCCCTGGGAGGAGGTGCCGGTTGCCGTGCCAACCGCTCCCTTGCGGAGGAGCGGTCCAGCGCTCCCTGCACCGGGAGGTCTCGCCCCGGCAACCGTTCCCTTGACGACGGGAGGCCTGCCCGGCCCGAGTCCAACTCGTTGAGCAAAGTTCCGTTTCCGGCCTGAAATCGCCCATTGAAGGTCTGCGTTGAGACAACACCAAATCATCATCATCATCGTCGTCATCACCGCCAGCCATTGCCAATCCACTCGTCGTTTGTTGAGGTGCCATCACCCTGGCTCGCCAGGAAAAGGTGGTAGAGCAACTGTGGACTCCATCTGTTCCTTCTGTACGGGATAAACTCAACTATGATTGTTATTGTACCAGGTGTAAGGCTCTACTGAGCGAAGTGGCTCTTTCTCAGAAGCGACGTGGCCATCGCAGATGATAGCAGCTATAGGAGACACGCACTCGAACCGCGTGGTGATGATGATTCTAAATGCGGAGGGAAACACCCGGAGGACCCGGAGAAAACTCCACGCGACCACGGGAGACAGAGAACACGCAAACTCCAAATATACAACGGGCATCAGGACCAGGATCGAATCAATGACTTCCTGTGTACCAGGCGAGGCAGTTAACATCTCCTAGCCACCGTGGCGCCCTAAGAGTGTCACCCTGATCCCTCGTGTACCGTTCGGGCCTTCATAGGCGCTGCTGCTACTCACTAAAAGCACTTGCCCAACCGTTTAGTTAAGGCTATACGGGGGATCTTTGTGAGTGTGCAGAGTTTGTAGGTCCTACCCCTGTTCTGCGTACTGAATCGCACACTCACACACGAATGCTCACAGACACACAGGGTAAAGATGCCCCGTGTAAGCGTACATAATGTTTGGGAAAAGTGCTGTTAGTGAGCACCTATTAAGGCCGGCACGGCACGCGATGGTATATAGTGGTCAGCACCACGGTGGGTCACAGTTAGACCCCCAATACTGACAGTTACACAAACAGTTCCAGATAGGCCTGGAACAGTTTCAAATATCACTCGCCAATGATGTCATCGCCTTGGCCGAGATCGAATCCAGGGGGAGAGGGGGGCTGGGCTCGTAGCGTGGTGTGAGAACCGCAGTGCCACCACTCCCGCAGTGAATACACAAGGATAAAGATCCCCCGTATAGCCTTCACAGACTTTGGGGCAAGTGCTGTTAGCGAGCAGCACCTGTGAAGGCCGGCATGGCATACGAGGGGGTGGGTGGCCAGCACCACGCCCGGCCGCCTTTGTCTCCCAGTGGCGATGTTGAGGCTGAGTCGACTTAGGGAGGCCCAGAACCGGTTCATAGAATCGTCGCTGACCCTGAGCAGGAATCGAACTCGGGTCGCCGGTTCATAGCGAAGCTCAACCCCAGCTGCAAACGATGATACAATTCTCATTTGCAACCTTCATCAGCGAGCTGAGACCAGGCCACTGTGAGTTTGAATGGGGTCCAGATGGACACCCACCACCAGAGTGGAAGAATGGCTGATGCATCTTACAGATGACAAGCTGATAGTGAGTGGGCAGATCAGTTCCACAGTAGGTCCTGGTGTCAAGGACATGGGCCTGCAGCCGCTGTTCCGTCACTATAAAGTCCAGCAGATGTTCTTGCTTGGACCCGGCGTGCATCAATGATGTTGTGTGGATGCGTCGATGCCGAAACAGCATGTTGGTAGTTACAAGCCCATGGGCTGCACAGAAGTCTAGCAGCCTCCTACCGTTGTTATTGAGCTGATGTGGCCCATGCCTTCCAATCACTCCTGGCCAGGTGCTAGCTCATGACCAACTCAGGCATTGAAGTCACCCAACAAGATGACTGTCCCGAGGGGCCACTTTAGCTAGTACCTATGACAGGAGGTCATAGAAGGCATCTGACTCATCGGCCTTGCCTGCATCCCTCCACTCATGTTCATCTTTGGTGGGGGCGTAAGCACCACCACCATTCCACGCCTCCTGTTGATGGGGAGGTGAGCCCACAGTAGCCCGGGGCTTACAGCTTACCACACCTCACCGCCACGCTCCCAGGCCACTTCCATTCTTTTGTTCAGAAGACGAGCCACTCCCTGTCGTTCGGCAGTATCCTGCCCGAGTAGAGGACTGTCAACCCCTCAAGGTGATTAAAGCCAGAGCCAGTCCACTGCACCTCCTGAATATCGCAGATCCAGGCGGAACCGAGTGGCAGCCTCTCCTCCGCAGTGAGCGTTCGAACATTCCACGTGGCCACTCGCAGTGGCTTTTCGCCCTTTCTGGAGGAGCCCCGAGGGTGCAGGTTCAATCTCCCGGCTCTGCCAAATGGGGTTTGGCCAGGAGACGTCATAGGCGCCTGTCCTGACCCATAGTATCTCCTGCACAAGCTTAACTCGACATTTTTTGTCCGTAGTTTTGTGGAAATGAAATTGAAGGTGGAGGGGTGACCGGCCCCTCGCACCCCGTCCAGAGCCCACGTGGGCCGCTGCGGTGGCTACAAGTGCCATGGAGAAGGGGAGAAGAGGGGCGGGGGCGGGGGGAGAGCAGCCGATTGGAATCGGCCTTCCCATCCATGGCACTGCTCACTCACATCCACCACGGCGTTACCGTTGCCAGCACCACGAGGAGGTAGGGGGTTCATCTTTTGGTTCTTTCGGTAAAGTCACGTAGAAGGGAAGTAATAAAATAATAAAATAAAACATAATAAAATAATTCTCACGACGTTTCGGCCACAACGCAAGCAGCCGTCCTCAGGTGAAAACCAGGTCTGTCGAGGCGACAGCGTCTGAATGAAACAGCACACGAGCTTGGAGCATATATATAAGCTGGGCGCCTTGTGTTGTGGCCGAAACGTCGCGAGAATTATTTTATTATGTTTATTTGTATTATTTTATTCCCTTCTACGTGACTTTACCGAAAGAACCAAGAAGATGAATCCTGCAGTCACGAAAGCTTTAAATCAAAAGGTACGGGGGTTGTTTTTTTGCCGGAGCGACCTGGTCACAGACAGACAGACAAACATGCACGCACGCACCCTCGTGACCGCACCGCAGCTGTGCGTTCCCACAGCCGAGCGCGCTCCGCAAAGTCCGCGTCTCTCGCCTTCTCGGTTGGGGGGGGGGTTTGGCAACCGTTCAGAACTTTTCCTGCAGCTCCCTGAGAATTCTCCACTGTGGAGCGTTAAGGGCCCCTTTGTGCCACCACACGGGGAGTGAGAAGACTGGGGGGGGGGGCTGTGGGGGAGGCAGTGGGGGGGGGGGTCTGCTGCCATCGCCAGAATCATCATCAGCGCAATGAGCAGGATCAGTGGCATCGTCACCGGAGGTGGTAGCAGTCATCGCAATGGGCAGCAGCGTCGTCATCACAATCACCGGGAGCGGCATCACGGGTGACGATCGGCGCCGTCGCTTCTACGCGTGGCCACGACATTCGTTTGGCGACGTGGGTCAAGGTGGTGGAGGGCTTTCACCACAAATAGTGTTGGGGGGGGGGGNCTGATCGTGACCGAGGTGGGGAGGGTGCTACCCCAAGAATCAAACTTCTCTCCTTCATCGTCCGTGTGTTCGTCCCTGGCTCACGTTCAGAGAATTTCCTGCGCCTCAGTGACAAATCCCCCCCCTGGGCAGCCTTCTGTGTGTTACTGGCTCCCACTGGGCAGCCCTCTGAGGCTCCCTCTGTGTGTGGCCGGCTCCCTCTGAGGCTCCCCTCCGCTGAGGCTGGCTCCCATCGGCATTGCGATGTGGCGATAATAACAATGATCATAAACTATGCCTCGAGTTTCACACAGACACCCACAGTCACACAGACCACAGACTCACGCAGACCCACAGACTCACACAGAGACCCACAGACTCACACAGAGACCCACAGACTCACACAGAGAGACACAAAGACCCACACACAGAGACCCACAGACTCACACACAGAGACCCACAGACTCACACAGAGACCCACAGACTCACACAGCGACCCACAGACTCACACAGAGACCCACAGACTCACACAGAGACCCAACACAAAGACCCACACACAGAGACCCACAGACTCACACACAGAGACCCACACAGACCCACACACAGAGACCCACAGACTCACACACAGAGACCCACAGACTCACACAGAGACCCAGACTCACACAGAGACCACAGACTCAAACACAGAGACCCATGAAGTGACTGCGGTGTTTTTGTCTGCACGAGACGGCGTGAACGTGGCGAGGGAGACGTCTTGCGTGCTGTGGCCGTGCCCCCCCCCCCCCGTACCTGGGCACGTGGGAGCGGTGCTGATGCCCCCCCCACCTGGGCACGTGGGAGCGGTGCTGATGCCCCCCCCAAGACCCCCCCCCACCTGGGCACGTGGGGGCGGTGCTGATGCCCCCCCNACCACCTGGGCACGTGGGAGCGGTGATGAGCCCCCCCCCNACCTGGGCACGTGGGAGCGGTGAAGATGCCCCCCCAAGACCCCCCCCCACCTGGGCACGTGGGGGCGGTGCTGATGCCCCCCCCCCACCTGGGCACGTGGGAGCGGTGCTGATGCCCCCCCCCCACCTGGGCACGTGGGAGCGGTGATGATGCCCCCCCAAGACCCCCCCCCACCTGGGCACGTGGGGGCGGTGCTGATGCCCCCCCCCCACCTGGGCACGTGGGAGCGGTGCTGATGCCCCCCCCCACCACCTGGGCACGTGGGAGCGGTGCTGATGCCCCCCCCACCACCTGGGCACGTGGGAGCGGTGCTGATGCCCCCCCCCCTGGGCACGTGGGAGCGGTGCTGATGCCCCCCCNACCACCTGGGCACGTGGGAGCGGTGCTGATGCCCCCCCCCACCTGGGCACGTGGGAGCGGTGCTGATGCGCCCCCCCCACCTGGCCGTGGGAGCGGTGCTGATGCCCCCCCCCCACCTGGGCACGTGGGAGCGGTGCTGATGCCCCCCCCNACCACCTGGGCACGTGGGAGCGGTGCTGATGGGGTCTGTGGCAGCCCGCGGAGCCAGAACCCAGATCGATCACTAGGGGAGCGCTCCCCGTGACAGCTCGAACTCGCTCGCACGTGCCGCACCTGCATCTCATGCAGCTCGCTCCCCAGGGCACCACCGGGTGGCAGGGGGGGGGGGTTGTGTGTTCCTGTCTGTGTGTGCGTGTTCCGTGTGTGTGTGTTCCGTGTGTGTGTGCTGCGTGTTAACTGTGTGTGTGTGTTCCGTGTGTGATGTGTTCCCCGTGTGTGTGTGTGTGCTCACGTGTGTGTGTGTTCCGTGTGTGTGTNCTGCGTGTTATTTGTGTGTGTGTGTTCCGTGCATGACTGTGTGTATGNTGTATGTTCCGTGTGTGTTGTGTGTTCCGTGTGTATGCTGTGTGTTCCCCGTGTGTGTTCCGTGCATGTCTGTGTGTATGCTGTATGTTCCCCGTGTGTGTGTGTGTTCCGTGTGTGTGCTGTGTGTCCCCGTGTGTTTCCTTGTGCGTCGGTGTGGCCGGACCTGTGTCGGTGTGGCCGGTCCCCTCTCGCGACCCTCGCCCGCACCCGTCGCTGCGTAGGCACTGCCTGGCAGCCGCACTCAGGTCCCCTCGACAAACACCAGCTGCTGCAGGGAGCCCTGCGGTGCGGCACACATCACCACCATCACCAACACCAACATCACCATCATCACTAACATCATCACCATTATCACTACCATCATCATCATCATCACTACCATCATCATCATCAACTACCACCATCATCATCATCACCATCACTAACATCATCATCACCATCATCATCACCATCACTACCATCATCACCACATCACTAATCATCACCATCACTACCATCATCATAACCACACCATCATCATCATCATCACCAATATCACCACCACCATCACTACCATCATCATCATCATCACTACCATCATCACCACCATCATCATCACCACCATCACATCATTACTATCACTAACATCATCAGCATCACATCATCACTACATCACCGCCACCATCATCATCNCACACCACTACCATCACTATCATCACCATCACTAACATCATCATCACCATCATCATCACTAACATCATCATCACCATCACCATCATCATCACCACCACCATCACATCACCATCNCTACCATCATCATCNCACCATCACATCACATCATCACTAACATCATCATCACCATCACTACCATCATCATAGCTACCGTCATCATCACCATCATCACCATCATCACCACCATCACCACCATAACCACCATCATCACCATCACCGCCATCATCGTCACCACCGCAATCACCATCACCAGCCTTTATCAATCCACTGCTGGATTTAAGGCCCCCTCTCTCCCCGCCATCAGCAGCAGCCACCGGCTGAGCGCACGCCACGAGCTCGGGTTGTCGCCACATCTCCCCGGGAGCGCCGCTCCACTGGCACGGGTTACGCACGTGCGGTGCGAAAGAAATCCCAAGTACGTGCAGCGTGCAGAACAACACTTTGCTCACATCACTGTGTGACAGAATCACATTGTCCCTGCGTAGTAAGTGTTGTTATCACAATTGCTTATGCCTCGAAAGTACAGACAACGTCGATGATTCCCCACAAACTTTGCTTTTGATGCAGTTCCCTCACTCTGTGACTCTCTAACACAGTGACTCTTCACCAGGGATGGAGGGGAGGGGTCACGTGGTGCAGGCCCCTCTCTCTGTGACTCTCTAACACAGTGACTCTTCATCAGGGATGGAGGGGGGGTCACGTGGTGCAGGCCCCTCACTCTGTGACTCTCTAACACAGTGACTCTTCATCAGGGATGGAGGGGAGGGGTCACGTGGTGCAGGCCCCTCTCTCTGTGACTCTCTAACACAGTGACTCTTCACGGGGGATGAGGGGGGGGTCACGTGGTGCAGGCCCCTCTCTCTGTGACTCTCTAACACAGTGACTCTTCATCTGGGATGGAGGGGGGGTCACGTGGTGCAGGCCCCTCTCTCTGTGACTCTCTAACACAGTGACTCTTCATCTGGGATGGAGGGGGGTCACGTGGTGCAGGCCCCTCTCTCGTGACTCTCTAACACAGTGACTCTTCATCAGGGATGGAGGGGAGGGGTCACGTGGTGCAGGCCCCTCACTCTGTGACTCTCTAACACAGTGACTCTTCACCTGGGATGGAGGGGAGGGGTCACGTGGTGCAGGCCCCTCTCTCTGTGACTCTCTAACACAGTGACTCTTCACCTGGGATGGAGGGGAGGGGTCACGTGGTGCAGGCCCCTCACTCTGTGACTCTCTAACACAGTGACTCTTCACCTGGGATGGAGGGGGGGGTCACGTGGTGCAGGCCCCTCTCTCTGTGACTCTCTAACACAGTGACTCTTCATCAGGGATGGAGGGGGGTCACGTGGTGCAGGCCCCTCACTCTGTGACTCTCTAACACAGTGACTCTTCATCAGGGATGGAGGGAGGGGTCACGTGGTGCAGGCCCCTCACTATGTGACTCTCTAACACAGTGACTCTTCATTAGGGAGGTGGGGTCACGTGGTGCAGGCCCCTCACTCTGTGACTCTCTAACACAGTGACTCTTCATTAGGGATGGAGGGGGGGTCACGTGGTGCAGGCCCCTCACTCTGTGACTCTCTAACACAGTGACTCTTCATCAGGGATGGAGGGGAGGGGTCACGTGGTGCAGGCCCCTCACTATGTGACTCTCTAACACAGTGACTCTTCATTAGGGAGGTGGGGGTCACGTGGTGCAGGCCCCTCACTCTGTGACTCTCTAACACAGTGACTCTTCATCAGGGATGGAGGGGGGTCACGTGGTGCAGGCCCCTCACTCTGTGACTCTCTAACACAGTGACTCTTCACCTGGGATGGAGGGGGGTCACGTGGTGCAGGCCCCTCACTCTGTGACTCTCTAACACAGTGACTCTTCATCAGGGATGGAGGGAGGGGTCACGTGGTGCAGGCCCCTCACTCTGTGACTCTCTAACACAGTGACTCTTCATCAGGGATGGAGGGGGGTCACGTGGTGCAGGTCCCTCACTCTGTGACTCTCTAACACAGTGACTCTTCATCAGGGATGGAGGGGGGGTCACGTGGTGCAGGCCCTCACTCTGTGACTCTCTAACACAGTGACTCTTCACCTGGGATGGAGGGGAGGGTCACGTGGTGCAGGTCCCTCACTCTGTGACTCTCTAACACAGTGACTCTTCACCTGGGATGGAGGGGAGGGTCACGTGGTGCAGGCCCCTCACTCTGTGACTCTCTAACACAGTGACTCTTCATCAGGATGGAGGGGAGGGGTCACGTGGTGCAGGCCCCTCACTCTGTGACTCTCTAACACAGTGACTCTTCACCTGGGATGGAGGGGAGGGGTCACGTGGTGCAGGCCCTCACTCTGTGACTCTCTAACACAGTGATTCTTCATCAGGGATGGAGGGGAGGGGTCACGTGGTGCAGGCCCCTCACTCTGTGACTCTCTAACACAGTGACTCTTCACCTGGGATGGAGGGGGGTCACGTGGTGCAGGCCCTCACTCTGTGACTCTCTAACACAGTGACTCTTCATCTGGGATGGAGGGGGGTCACGTGGTGCAGGCCCCTCACTCTGTGACTCTCTAACACAGTGACTCTTCACCTGGGATGGAGGGGGGGGTCACGTGGTGCAGGCCCTCACTCTGTGACTCTCTAACACAGTGACTCTTCACGGGGGATGGAGGGGAGGGGTCACGTGGTGCAGGTCCCTGGCTCTGTGACTCTCTAAGCCAGTGACTATTATTATTCTTCTTCTTAACCTGGCGTGCACGCCACCCCCTGGGGAGGAGGGATGCGACACCCGGCCAGATTTATTTGGAAGGTAAATAATTAAGCATGGCACGCTAAGTAACAATTTACTTTGTTTCATCAAACCCTTTGTGTTCATTAACGTTCTACATTTGTTTACGATTGAGAACCAGAGGCTGCAAGGCTGCAGTGAAGGTCACAACACCACTGATCGCCTCTCTCTCTCTCTGGGATGAACATTTACCAAATCAATATGACGGCGTCATCATCATCAACATCATATCAGACCAAGTGGATCAGCGCTAGAGCAGCCGATAGGCCGCGAGTTCACATCCTGGCTTGTAGGGCGATTGACTCAAGCCATCATCCACCGGGGCCGTAAAACGCGGACCGCTTTGGTGGGAGAATTCAACAGCAGTCATCCTACGGAGAGACATAGCACACCCCGCCCGCCATAGGAACGTGGAATTGCCATCTACTGTGGCTCTGCGCGGCTGTTAAACGGACGACCGAGGCGCGATGCCTCCAATGCTCACGTGAGCAGCAGGCGATCATAAAACAGCACACAGGGCAGAGAATCTGCTGGGAGATGGGGGGGGGGNTAGCGAGGGCGGTGGTGGTGGCGGTGGGTAGCTCGTGTTTGTACAACACCCTGTTGCCACATTCACGCCGCCGAGAAGTATTCCACGACTCGTCATCCTCCGATCAAACGTCTGCCAGGCGCGGTCCCAGCCCTGGAGCTGCGTAGGGGTGGGGTAGGGGGGGGCTAAGCCCCCCAGGCCCCTTCTATAGGCTCAGGGCACCCGCTTCTGTGCGGGATGATTGAGAACGATCTCAGCGTGGCCGCTCGCGCCTGAGGCACAAGACAAAGGCTGCCCCTGGAGCCTCTCACGGCCCATCGGGGCAAGTGCCCTTGGGTGCGGGTAGCACTCGTGAAGGCCGACACGGCAACACGTAGCGCCCGCCTTTGTCTCCCCGCCAGGTGGTCATTTGAGGCTCAGTGGACCTAGGGGAGGTAGTGGACCGGTTCAAGATTATCGTCGCTGGGGTTGGTGGCCGTGAGCGGGAAGCCACCACTCCCACACAAAGACAAAGATCCCCGTATAGCCTTAACAGACTCTGGGGCAAGTGATAGCGAGCACCTATGAAGGCCGGAACGGTACACGAGGGGGTGGGTGACCAGCACCACGCCCGACCGCCTTTGTCTCCCCGTTGCGATGTTTACACACCACACCGAGTACTCATTTGAGGCTGAGTCGACCTAGTGGAGGCCTAGGACCGGTTCAAATAATCGTCACTGATGTTGGCCGTGAGCGGGAATCGAACCGGAGCGCATATGCACGCACACAGTAACACACACGGTGACACACACAGTGACACACACATGCACACACACCCAAGTGACACACACAGTGACACACACAGTGACACAACAACAACCGCCATTCGCCATAAGTGGCGGTGACGTCACCACGACGCTTGTGCCAGGCTATGTGCACCTTGAGGCCACGTGAAGTGTCGAACGCCCGCTGGCAGGAGGTCACGGGCAGACCCGGTGCCACGGGTCGACTGACTGAGATGACCGAGATGACTGGCTGATGCACCACCTGTGCCCCTTCTGTGCCAACTTGCTGTGCTTTAGCCACCCGGCGCTTCGCTCGTTGTTGTGAGCGTCGCTCCTCCGTTGTTGTTGGAGGGCGACTGCCTCCAACTGCCCAGTAGCGTCCTTCACGAGCCTCCTCCATAGAGGCCGATCTTGACACCCTGGTACCAGTATCGGCAAGTCCACTCAGCTCCACATTCTCCTGTACCACATCACTCCATCTCTTCTCTAGCCCGTGCCGCGCCTGTTTAGCCCTCAATCCGGCCGAACAAAAGCTGTTTAGGCATGGGTGGCTGGGCATGCGGGCTACATGACCCAGCCAACGCAGCCTTGCCTGCCGGAGGAGTCACCGATGGGACTTTGCCCAGATATTTAAAGGATTTGTGAGCTCCTCACACAATCCAGCCTGGTTAAACCCAGGATGGATCGTAGGCAGGCCAGAATAAATGTTTCTAACTGGCGAAGATGTTCCATTAGGGGGTACACGTTTCCCAAGCGTAGAGAAGGGAGGGAATGACTGTGGCCGAGAAGACCCGAAGCTTCGTGCGGAGCGTCAGACCAGGCAGCTTCCACACAGCGTTACGCAGCTGATGGAAAGATAATGCCGCTCGACTGATTCAGAGTGAGACCTCTGCTGTTAAGCCGGAGCCGGTCATGAGCACACTGCCCAGGTATGGGAAACTCTCCACTCACCACGACCACAGTGACAGACACATAGTGACACACACAGGTATGATCATCACCGCACCATCTATTGATCGGGATGGTCATCACCGCACCATCTATTCATCCCCCCCCCACCCCTACCAACAGTTACAACATTCACCAAAGTACAAGCGAGTCGTTTAAGTTTAAGGACGTATTTGACGGCGTTGCAATGAAGGGCCATTGCCTGAAACGTCGCCTATTGCATTTAGCCGACGGCGATTAACAAACTCCAAACGATGTCCGCAACGTACGCTAGCGCGAACCACGGATGGACCCCCCCCCCAACTCGAGAGGGATGTCGATGCCGTGCGCGAGTACCCGGTACTCACGATGCAGACGGCGGCCCACAGCGCGCGCAGAGTCCACATGCGACACGCGACTCTCACGCAGCCAATGCCAATGCCGCAGTAGCAGCAGCAGCCTCCAAAGCCGCAGCAGCAGCAGCAGCCTCGCGGAGCGCTCCCACGAGACGCCGCCTCCAACGCCGCCTCGCGTGTCACCTCGCAGAGTCGCGGCGACTTCCAACGTCAAGTCCCACCACCACCACCAACTCACACCACCACCACCGTCAACTCCCACCACCACCACCACCAACTCACACCACCACACCAACTCCCACCACCACCACCAACTCCCACCACCACCACCACCAACTCACACCACCAACTCCCACCACTACCACCACCGTCAACTCACACCACCACCACCAACTCACACCACCACCACCAACTCACACCACCACTACCGTCAGGTCCCACCACAACTCCCACCACCACCGTCGTCAGGTCCACAACCACCACCACCACCGTCGTCAGGTCCCACGACCACCACCACCACCGTCGTCACGTTGTGTGCCCCGAGCGAGTGCTGAGCGCGGCTGGCACGAGGGGCGAACCGATACACAGACGCGCGCGTGGCCACAGAGGTGGACGTGCGTGTGTGTGTGCGTGCGCGGGTGTGTGTGTCTGTACGTGTGTTTGTGTGTGTATGTACGTGTGCATGTGTGTGTATGTACGTGTGTGTGTGTATGTACGTGTGCGTGTGTGTGTATGTACGTGTGTATGCGTGTGTGTGCGCGTGTGTACGTGTGTATGTACGTGACTTCACACCACCCACCGAACAATCGGTGATTTTAACGGCAGGCAGTGCGGAGAGACAGACGCACACGTGAGCAGATGTGCAAGTGCGCGTGTGTCTGTCTGTGTGTGTGTCTGTGTGTGAGAGTCTGCGACACTCACACACACAGACACACACACAGGCTCACACACGGGTACGCACAGACACACACACAGGTACGCACAGACACACACACAGGTACGCACACACACACGGTACGCGNCCACACACAGGGANGCACGAAAACACACACGGGTCGCACAGACACACACACGCGACGACACACACACACGGGTATGGACAGACACACCACCACGGGTAGCNCAGACACACNCACACNGGGTACGCACAGACAAACACAACNCGGGTAGCACAGCAACACACACNCGGAGCAAGNCAANCACACACACTACGCACGACAAACACCGGGTAGCACAGACACACACACACGGGTACGCACAGCAACACACACACGGGTACGCACAGCACACACACGGGTACGCACAGCACACACCACGGGTACGGACAGACAAACATACACAAGGGTACGCACAGACACACACACACACACGGGTACGCACAGACAAACACACACACGGGTACACGACAAACACACACAAGGGTGCACAGACNCACACACACACAGGCACGCACAGACACACACACAGGCACGCACAGACACACACACAGGCACGCACACACACGGGCACGCGCCTCACGCTGCGAGCACGAAGAGGTATGGGGGGTGGGGGGGTACAAAACGACGTCTCAAAGACAAAGGTCCCTCCCCCCCGCTACGTGTAGCCTGATCAAGCTGTCGGGGCAAGTGCGGTGAGCGAGTAGCGAGCAGCAGCAGCGCCTACGAAGGCCGGCACGGCACACGATGGGTGGGTGGCCAGTACTGCGCCAAGCCGCCTTTCAAATACACACACACGTGTACATGATCACACACACACGTGTACATGATCACACACACACACGCGCGCGCACATCACACACACACGTGTACATGATCACACACACACACACGTGTACATGATCACACACACACACACGTGTACATGATCACACACACACACACGCGCACATCATCACACACACACACGTGTGTACATGATCACACGCACACACACACACACACGCGCACATCATCACACACACGTGTACATGATCACACGCGCACATCATCACACACACACACGTGTGTACATGATCACACGCACACACACACACACACGCGCACATCATCACACACACACACGTGTACATGATCACACGCACACACACACACGCGCACATCATTACACACACACACGTGTACATGATCACACGCACACACACACACGCGCACATCATCACACACACACACGTGTGTACATGATCACACGCACACACACACACACGCGCACATCATCACACACACACACGTGTACATGATCACACGCACACACACACACGCGCACATCATCACACACACACACGTGTACATGATCACACGCACACACACACACACGCGCACATCATCACACACACACACACGTGTACATGATCACACGCACACACACACGCGCACATCACACATACACACGTGTACATGATCACACACACACACGTGTACACGATCACACACACACGCGCACATCACACACACGTGTACATCATCACACACACACACGTGTACATGATCACACGCACACACACGTGTACATGATCACACACACACGCACACACACACACGCACACACACACACACACGCCCACATCATCACACACACACGCACGTGCACATGATCACACGTGCGCAGGCACGCGATCACGTGACCATGTTCACCTTTCGAACAAAAACACCTGAAAAGCGCCCTCCGCTTCCAGACATCACACCCTCCCCCACACCCCCCCACACCCCCCCCACGGCCTCCACCCCTCCCTACCCCAGCCCCCCCAGCAGCCATCCTGACTCACCACAACACGTGGCCCCTCCCAGGTCCTCCCCCCCCCCACCAAATGTGTTTTGAGTGAACAGATCAGCGTGGGCACGGTGAGCGATGGGAGGGGGGGNTATTTAACATCACAGCCAATGGAGGTGTGGGNTGGGGTGGGGTGGGTGGGGGTGGGGTGGGGTGGGGGTGGGGTGGGGNTGGGNTGGGGGTCAATCTCACTGCGTAAATCTTGAGCGTGGCGAGCGGCCGAGGGGGGTGTGGGGGTGTTGGGGGGGTGGGGTATTGGGGGGNTGTGGGGGTGTTAGGGGGGGTGTGGGGGTGTTAGGGGGGNTGTGGGGGGTGTTGGGGGGTGTTAGGGGGNTGTTGGGGGGTGTGTGGGGGATGTTGGGGGGGGGTGTGAGGTGTGTTGGGGGGGGNTGGGGGGGATGTTGGGGGGGGGTGGGGGTGTTGGGGGGGGGGGGGGTGTGGGGGGTGGGGGTGTTGGAGGGGTGGGGGGTGTTGGGGGAGTGGGGGNTGTTGGGGGGGGTGTTGGGGGGGTTGTGTGGGGATGTTCGGGGGGTGTTGGGGGGGGGTGTGGCGGATGTTGAGGGGGTGTGGGGGGATGTTGGGGGGATGTGGGGGGATGTGGGGGTGTTGGGGGGTCTTAGGGGTGTGGGGGTGTTGGGGGNTGTGGGGGTGTTGGGGGGTGTGTGGGATGTTCGGGGGGTGTTGGGGGGTGTGGGGGGATGTTGGGGGGGATGTTGGGGGGTGTGGGGGGGTGTGGGGGAGTGTGGGGAGTGTTGGTGGTGGTGTTTGGGGTGGTGTTTGGTGGTGGTGTTTGGTGGTGGTGTTTGGTGGTGGTGTTTGGTGGGGTGTTTGGTGATGGTGGTGGTGATGCAGTGTTGGTGGTGCAGTGGTGGTGTTTGGTGGTGGTGTTTGGTGATTGGTGGTGGTGGTGGTGTTTGGTGGTGGTGTTTGGTGATTGGTGGTGGTGGTGGTGCAGTGGTGGTGTTGGTGGTGGTGTTTGGTGGTGGTGTTTGGTGGTGGTGTTTGGTGATTGGTGGTGGTGGTGGTGCGTGGTGGTGCTTGGTGGTGGTGTTTGGTGATTGGTGGTGGTGGTTGGTGTTTGGTGGTGGTGTTTGGTTTGGTGGTGGTGTTTGGTGGTGGTGTTTGGTGATTGGTGGTGGTGCAGTGGTGGTGCTTGGTGGTGGTGTTTGGTGGTGGCCCACGTGCGTCCCAGCGAGAAGGGACCTGGGTTCGATTCCCGATGGTGGCGTCTCTCTGCGCGCTGTTTGCTGTCGCCGTTCCAGCGAGTGGAGGGAGTGAGCGGATAGCGAACAGCCACACGAGCCCGAGTTCGATACCAGATCACGGCCATCACCGGTGATGATATATCTGCACCAGTCCTGGGCCTCCCCAGGTCGACTCAACTCAAAAGAGTTCCCGGTGCGACGTCTATATATCGACACCTGGGGAGCGTGGTGCTGGCCACCCACACCCTCGTGTACCCTCCTGGCCTTCATAGGTGCGACTCGCTAACACCACTTGTCCCAACAGTCTGTTCAGGCTAGACGGGGGATCTTTGTCTTTGCTCGCGCTGATCCATCAGAGGTTCGCGGTTCGTATCGGACAGGCCGCCCTGGTTATCACTGCGGTGTGTGTCAAGCGTTATGATGATGATGATGCCCCCACGACCTCCACGCGACGTCTGTGTCACTCGCAGTGGACGTGAAAGACCCCACAGCCAGGTGAGGCGATGCGGGTGACCGTCGTCTTCGTGTGGGAGCGTGCAGCGTTTGTGTGTTCTCTCCCCCGCTCTGCGTGAGTTCCCTCTGGGTTCTCTGTTTCCTCTGACAGCTAAAACAACAAACGACCCCACGTCCAATGTCACTGGCATCGTAACATTGGCCAAGGAAGTTGCGTTCTGAGAGAGGAGATGGATACCACAACACGCCATTGGTCCCTCCCGTCCCTTAGACACTCACAGAGGGGTCTCTCACTCACAGAGGGGTCTCTTAGTCACAGAGGGGTCTCTTAGTCACAGAGGGGTCTCTTAGACACAGAGGGGGTCTACACAGTGGGGTCTCTAAGCCACCGCTAGACTCGCTTGGTCTCTGAGTGTCTGGACACACAGAGGAGCTGTTTGCCTGCGCTCCCTCCCCTCTGCACCTATCCCCGTCAGCAGCAGCGGCATCAGTGCTGCTGCTGCTGCTGCTAATGCTGCTGCTGCTGCTAATGCTGCTGCTGCTGCTAATGCTGCTGCTGCTAATGCTGCTGCTGCTGCTGCTAATGCTGCTGCTGCTGCTAATGCTGCTGCTGCTGCTGCTAATGCTGCTGCTGCTGTTAATGCTGCTGCTGCTGCTAATGCTGCTGCTGCTGCTAATGCTGCTGCTGCTGCTAATGCTGCTGCCGCTGCTGCGAATGCTGCTGCCGCTGCTGCTAATGCTGCTGCCGCTGCTGCTAATGCTGCTGCTGCTAATGCTGCTGCTGCTGCTGCTACTGCTGCTGCTGCTAATGCTGCTGCTGCTGCTAATGCTGCTGCCGCTGCTGCTAATGCTGCTGCCGCTGCTGCTAATGCTGCTGCTGCTAATGCTGCTGCCGCTGCTGCTAATGCTGCTGCTGCTGCCGCTGCTGCTAATGCTGCTGCTGCTAATGCTGCTGCCGCTGCTGCTAATGCTGCTGCTGCTGCTGCTGCTGCTGCCGCTGCCGCTTGATGGATGTGCCAGAGACCTGAGCCACTGGCCCCCTTCTCGGGGAGTCTTTGATGAGCCCCGTCCCCCCGGGAGCTGCGCCGCGCCCCTTCTGATGTCAAAACGAGAAGAGAACAAATCCCCCCCCCCTTCCAGTCTCTTTTTTTTACGATCAGTGGAAACAAGAAGATGCTCGGTGTAGTCGGCACTTTGCTTCGTTCATCATTTCGTAAAAAAATTTTGAACTTTGCTTCATGTAAACCCCCACCTCTCGCTCACTCTCTCGCTCACTTTCTCGGTCTCTCACTCTGTCTCTCTCTCTCTCGTGTCTCACTCTGTGTCTCTCTGTCTCTGTGTCTCTCTCTGTGTCTCTCTCGTGTCTCTCTCGTGTCTCTCTCGTGTCTCTCTCTGTGTCTCTCTCGTCTCTCGGTCTCACTCTCTCTCTGTCTCTGTGTCTCTCTCTGTGTCTCTCTCGTGTCTCTCTCGTGTCTCTCTCGTGTCTCTCTCTGTGTCTCTCTCTGTCTCTCGGTCTCACTCTCTCTCTGTCTCTGTGTCTCTCTCTGTGTCTCTCTCGTGTCTCTCTCGTGTCTCTCTCGTGTCTCTCTCTGTGTCTCTCTCTGTCTCTCGGTCTCACTCTCTCTCTGTCTCTGTGTCTCTCTCTGTGTCTCTCTCGTGTCTCTCTCTCTGTGTCTCACTCTGTGTCTCTCGGTTTCACTCTCTCTATGTCTCTGTGTCTCTCTCTGTGTCCCTCTCGTGTCTCTCTCTGTGTCTTTCTCGTGTCTCGGAGTCACAGATCGAGGCCGCGTCCCTGCCTCGAGCCCCCCCCCNTTCTTGACCAACCGCGCACAATCCCTACCACCCCCCCCCTTGGGCACAACGGGGGAGCGGTGGCGCAGCGGTTCCGACTCGGCGAGCCGAGTGGGTGGAGGAAGTGGGGTGAGGGAGCGGTGGAGGGGGGTGAGGAGTGAAATGAGGAGGGAGTCGTAAGAGGGAGAGTGGGGGATGATGGGAGCGGGGGGCAGGGAGTGGAGGGAGTGAAGGAGGGAGTGGGGGGGGGGAGTGGGGGAGTGGAGTGAGGGAGTGGGGGACGAAGGAGTGGGGGGGAGTGGAGAGAGTGGGGAGGAGGTAGGGAGGGAGTGGAGGGAGTGGAGGGAGTGGGGAGGAGGTAGGGAGGGAGTGGGGGGGAGGGAGTGGAGGGAGTGGAGGGAGGTAGGGAGGGAGTGGGGAGTGGGGGGGAGGGAGTGGAGGAGTGGGGGGGTGGAGGGGGGGGATGAGGACTTCTCGAACCGGGGAGCTCCGACACGAGACGACTACTTAGAGGGGCAGTTCCCGCGGGGAATTCCGAGACGAAGTCGCCGGCCGGCGCTCGTTCATCAGCCACGAGTGGAAGCAGCTGAGAGCGGCCGAGGAGGAGGAGGAGCTTCATCAAGAGGCGTTACAAACTAGGCGCGTTTGTTGAACTTCTTACCCACCGTACGTAGCCAACAATGATTGTCGGAGGTGCAGTGTCAGTCTATGGTGCAGTGTTGAGTCTATGGCACTGACACACACACACTGGCACGCACACACTGGCACACACACACTCACACACACACTGGCACGCACACACTGGCACACACGACACACACACATTGGCACACACACATTTACACACACACACTGACACACACACACACANTGACACACACACACACACTCACACACACTGACACACACACACATTGACACACACACACTGGCACGCACACACTGGCACACACACACATTGACACACACACACATTGACACACACACACATTGACACACACACACACATTGGCACACACACATTTACACACACACATTGACACACACACACACTGACACACACACACATTGACACACACACACATTGACACACACACATTGCACACACACACACTGACACACACACACACACACACACACATTGACCACACACTGACACACACACACACGCATTGACACACACACACACACATTGACACACACACACGTGCACACTGACACACACACACTGACACACACACACACTGACACACACACACACATTGACACACACACACATTCGGACACACACACACANTGCACACACACACACTGACACACACGCACACTGACACACACACACTGACACACACACACACACTGACACACACACACACATATTGACACACACACACACACTGACACACACACACTGACACACACACACACACATTGACACACACACACATGACACACACACACACTGACACACACACATTAACACACACACACTGACACACACACATTGACACACACACACATGACACACACACTGACACACACACTGACACACACACACACACACTGACACACACACACACTGACACACACACACATTGACACACACACACTGACACACACACATTGACACACACACACTGACACACACACATNTGACACACACACACTGACACACACACACTGACACACACACACTGACACACACACACATTGACACACACACACANTGACACACACACATTTACACACACACATTGACACACACACACACTGACACACACACACATTGACACACACACACTGACACACACACATGACACACACACACACTGACACACACACACTGACACACACACACATTGACACACACACACACATTGACACACACACACACACATTGACACACACACACACTGACACACACACACTGACCACACACACACTGACACACACACACACATTGACACACACACACATTGACACACACACACANTGACACACACACACACTGACACACACGNACACTGACACACACACACACATTGACACACACACACACACTGACACACACACACACATATTGACACACACACACACTGACACACACACACTGACACACACACACACACACACACACACACTGACACACACACACTGACACACACACACATTACACACACACACACTGACACACACACTGACACACACACACATTGACACACACACTGACACACACACTGACACACACACACACACTGACACACACACACTGACACACACACANTGACACACACACACTGACACACACACACATTGACACACACACACTGACACACACACATTGACACACACACACTGACACACACACACTGACACACACACACTGACACACACACACATTGACACACACACACTGACACACACTGACACACACACATTGACACACACACTGACACACACACACTGACACACACATTGCACACACACATTGACACACACACACACACTGACACACACACACTGACACACACACACANTGACACACACATTGACACACACACACATTGACACACACACACTGACACACACACACATTGACACACACACACGCGTGAGATGCTCTCCACAGCCGCCCCTCTGTGGATTTCAGGCCCTGGGCGACTGCTTTACAGCTCAATAATGAAGCCACTTTTGTTTTACTGCCGCGAAGCGAGTTCCCTCCTTAACGGGGGGGCTACAAAGCCTCCCCGGCTGTCAACCCCCCNTCTCAACCCCCCCCCTCTCAACCCCCCCCCCTCTGAACCCCCCCCCCTCTCAACCCCCCCTCTCAACCCCCCTCTCAACCCCCCCCCTCTCAACCCCCCCTCTCACCCCCCCCCTCTGAACCCCCCCCCTCTCAACCCCCCNTCTCAACCCCCCTCCAACCCCCCCCCCATCTGAACCCCCCCCCCTCTCAACCCCCCCTCTCAACCCCCCCCCTCTGAACCCCCCCCCCCTCTCAACCCCCCCTCTCAACCCCCCCCTCTCCATCTCCCTGCAGCGCTCACCGGCCATGCCGACCGCTCACCTTCTTCATCACGACTCAGAGAGTCGTCCTCTCTCTCGCAGAGCCACACGTCTGGCTCGCAGAGCCACACGTCTGGCTCGCAGAGCCGCCCGCCGCTGGAGCAATCGCAACACGACGGTGTAACGGACGGGAGGGCTCGCACGTGGCGCGATTGAAACATCTTGCGCGCCAGACACAGATGCAGCGGTCGTGCCGCAGGACACGAGAAGCCAGCTCGGAGTGCGCTAGCCTCAGGAGAGGTTGATCAGATTTCACAGCCCGTGGACGCTAATTCTCGACGCGGCTGCGCGCGCGCTTTGTAATTGTCCGGTAGTTTCTTGGTGCTGTGTCGTAAACATCGTCACTGGGAGACAAAGGCGGCCGGCGTGGTGCTGCTCACCCACCCCCTCGTGTGCCGTGCCGGCCTTCACAGGTGCTCGCTAACAGCACTTGCCCCACAGCCTGTTGAGGCGATACAGACAGAACCGGCCCTAGACCTTTGGGGGCCCTAAACAAAATTTGGTTGGAGGCCCCTTTGATGTATGATTTTTACAGGGAGGAACAATGTTCCACACTGCCCACCAGGGATTATTTAGCTGTCTGTCTGACTGTCTGTCTGTCGTGCATAAATAAATATTTAATACACACAGCTCTTTGATTGGTGGAGACCTTACAAACAGCTCTTTGATTGGTGGAGACCTTACAAACAGCTCTTTGATTGGTGGAGACCTACTGCCGGGTACGGAGAGGGGAGGGCCTAAGGAAGGGGGAGTCAGGAGAGGGGCCTGAGGGGGGGGGGGTTCAGGGGAGGGCCTGAGGGGGGGTCAGCGGAGGGCCTGAGGGAGGGGGGTCAGGGGAGGGGCCTAAGGATATGGGGGGGGGTGCTCAGGGGAGGGGCCTAACAGAAGGGGGGTCAGGGGAGGGGCCTGAGGATATGGGGGGGGGTGGTCAGGGGAGGGGCCTAAGGGAAAGGGGGTCAGGGAGGGGCCTAAGGAAGGGGGGAGTCAGGAGAGGGGCCTGAGGGGGGGGGGTTCAGGGGAGGGCCTGAGGGGGGGTCAGCGGAGGGGCCTGAGGGAGGGGGGTCAGGGAGGGGCCTAAGGATATGGGGGGGGGGGTGCTCAGGGGAGGGCCTAACAGAAGGGGGGTCAGGGGAGGGGCCTGAGGATATGGGGGGGGTGGTCAGGGAGGGCCTAAGGGAAAGGGGGTCAGGGGAGGGGCCTAAGGGGGAGGGGCCTAAGGGGGGAGGGCCTAAGGGGGGGGCCTAAGGGGGAGGGGCCTAAGGGAGGGGGGGCGATAGTTAAGGGGGCTGTCTGCCTGGCGGCTACCTAAAGTCAAGTTATCTTGTATACATACAGGTAGGAACAACAGGTTCCACACTGCCCACCAGGGATTATTTGTCTGTCTGTCGTGCACGAATGCACTATCCAACCAAGTTCCTACCTGCCCACTCCGAAGGAACGTGTTTTCACCCACGAGCTAGCAGTGACTCTAGGGGGCCCTCTGCTGGCCACGGGGCCCTTTGCAATTGCAAGGGTCGCTTAGTGGCTGGGCCGGCTCTAGATACAGAGGATCGATGTCTTTGTGTGTTTTCTTATCGTCAGTCCGGGTTGATGGAATATCGCGTTAGGAAAACGGCTGAGCAATGCAGGAAGTGTGCTGCTTCGTGTGGCGTGTGCCTCGTTGCTCAAACTTTGTATCATAGAGTTTGTTTCGTGCGCGTTGAAAGTTGTCGACGCTGTTGCTATTTCCGTGACCGCCCAACCCACTCCTGCAAACGTTGCTCCTCTTTCCCGCTCCTCTTCTGAGCGTCGAACGCGGCTGAAGACCATCTGACCCCGGGCTCGTTGTGGGGGTGCCTGCACCCCCAGAGGGTGCCAGATGCCCTTTGTGGAGGGCGGCGAGACACGGCCAGGTTTAGAAGGTAAATCATCGAAAACACAAATTAAAGCGGGGGCACCCTGAGTTACGACTTAATTTGTTTCATCAAGCCCCATGTATTTATAAACATTGTAACAAAAAGTCAAGATTGAGAACCAAAGGGATTGCAAGACTGCAGTGAAGGTAAAGAACTACTGTCGTCGAATCTAATTAAACATTCACACATGGAGAGAGCGAGAGAGACGCCTTCACTCAAGGCCCGTGACAAAGCCGTGACGCACTGCCAGCTGATGTCGCCAGCAGCGGCCGTGCCACGAGGAATCGAGGAATGGGCAGCAGAGAGAGAGGGGGGGGGGCTAGGGGATCAGTAGAGGGGCGATCGGGGAGGGAGAGGAAGAGAATGCGCGGCGGAGAAGAGGTGGCAGTGTTGAGTCTATGGGCAGTGTTGAGTCTATGGGCAGTGTTGAGTCTATGGGCAGTGTTGAGTCTATGGCAGTGTTGAGTCTATGGGCAGTGTTGAGTCTATGGGCAGTGTTGAGTCTATGGGCAGTGTTGAGTCTATGGGCAGTGTTGAGTCTATGGCAGTGTTGAGTCTATGGGCAGTGTTGAGTCTATGGGCAGCGTTGAGTCTATGGGCAGTGTTGAGTCTGGGCAGTGTTGAGTCTTTCGGCAGTGTTGAGTCTATGGGTATTGTTGAGTCTATGGGTAGTGTTGAGTCTGTGGGAAGTGTTGAGTCTATGGGCAGTGTTGAGTCTATGGGTAGTGTTGAGTCTATGGGCAGTGTTGAGTCTATGGGCAGTGTTGAGTCTGGGCAGTGTTGAGTCTTTCGCAGTGTTGAGTCTATGGGTATTGTTGAGTCTATGGGTAGTGTTGAGTCTGTGGAAGTGTTGAGTCTATGGGCAGTGTTGAGTCTATGGGCAGTGTTGAGTCTATGGGCAGTGTTGAGTCTATGGGCAGTGTTGAGTCTATGGTATTGTTGAGTCTATGGTAGTGTTGAGTCTGTGGGAAGTGTTGAGTCTATGGGCAGTGTTGAGTCTATGGGCAGTGTTGAGTCTATGGGCAGTGTTGAGTCTATGGGCAGTGTTGAGTCTATGGGCAGTGTTGAGTCTATGGGCAGTGTTGAGTCTATGGGCAGTGTTGAGTCTATGGGCAGTGTTGAGTCTATGGGCAGTGTTGAGTCTATGGGCAGTGTTGAGTCTATGGGCAGTGTTGAGTCTATGGGCAGTGTTGAGTCTATGGGCAGTGTTGAGTCTATGGGCAGTGTTGAGTCTATGGGCAGTGTTGAGTCTGGGCAGTGTTGAGTCTTTCGGCAGTGTTGAGTCTATGGGTATTGTTGAGTCTATGGGTAGTGTTGAGTCTGTGGGAAGTGTTGAGTCTATGGGCAGTGTTGAGTCTATGGGTAGTGTTGAGTCTATGGGCAGTGTTGAGTCTATGGGCAGTGTTGAGTCTGGCAGTGTTGAGTCTTTCGGCAGTGTTGAGTCTATGGGTATTGTTGAGTCTATGGGTAGTGTTGAGTCTGTGGAAGTGTTGAGTCTATGGGCAGTGTTGAGTCTATGGGCAGTGTTGAGTCTATGGGCAGTGTTGAGTCTATGGGCAGTTATGAGTCTATGGGTATTGTTGAGTCTATGGGTAGTGTTGAGTCTGTGGGAAGTGTTGAGTCTATGGGCAGTGTTGAGTCTATGGGCAGTGTTGAGTCTATGGGCAGTGTTGAGTCTATGGGCAGTGTTGAGTCTATGGGCAGTGTTGAGTCTATGGGTAGTGTTGAGTCTATGGCAGTGTTGAGTCTATGGGCAGTGTTGAGTCTGTGGGCCGTAGACTCAACACCGCACCTCCTATTAGCACGGTTGGCACGTACGGTGCGAAAGAAGTTCAACAAGCAGTAGACATCTCTTGCGGTGTAAAGCTGAACCCCCCCGCCGACTCGACCCCCCCTCCTCCCTCACCCCCTCTCCGCTCCCCGCTGGTGCCTGGACGTTCACTTTACAGGCGGCGCGTGTTACAGGCGGCGCGCGTTACAGGCGGCGCGTGTTACAGGCGGCGCGTGCTACAGGCGGCGCGTGCTACAGGCGGCGCGTGTTACAGGCGGCGCGTGTTACAGGCGGCGCGCGTTACAGGCGGCGCGCGTTACAGGCGGCGCGTGTTACAGGCGGCGCGTGTTGCAGTCGGCGCGTGTTACAGGCGGCGCGCGTTACAGGCGGCGCGCGTTACAGGCGGCGCGTGTTACAGGCGGAGCGTGTTACAGGCGGCGCGTGTCACAGGCGGCGCGTGCTACAGGCGGCGCGTGCTACAGCGGCGCGTGTCACAGGCGGCGCGTGTTACAGGCGGCGCGTGCTTCGTGTTAAGCGGCGTTCACGTCGCGGCCACGTTTCATCTCCACAGGGCCGACGACGCGCCCTGTCTGTTTCTTAGCCCCCCCCACCACCACCTCCCCCACTTAGAGACGAGCGTGGCTTTGATTTGGGAATTTGGATCCGCACGCACGCGGCCCACTCTGCAGCCCCCACCCCACCCAGAACTCCTTCCCTGAATCTTATCTCGTACACCCCCTCAGCTACCCTTACCCCCACCTCTCTCTCCCTCACCCCCCTCATCTACCCTTACCCCCACCTCTCTCTCCCCACCCACCTTTACCCCTCATCTACCCTTACCCCCACCTTGTCGGAAGGTGGGAAGGGGAGGATGGCAAAGGGTGGTTGACAAGCGGAGGGCAGCAAGGGAGGCTCTGGGCTGGGCAGGGGCTGCCCCGATGCGTGGAGAGCGCTGCCTCTGCTGGCGAGTGACGACACAGATCTCCGCGCACGCGGTCGTCAGCGTCGTTGGGCTTCACTAACGTGACCATTATGACCCCCCCACCATCCCACCCCCTTGTGGCCGTGGGTGGGTGGGTTTGGTGATGTTTGGGACTTCAGCCGCTTGGGAACCGACTTATCTAGTGACCACCCAATCAACACATCANGCCAACGGTCCAATTTATCGCCTGGCCGACTGTCCTACCACCTGTCCACGACCGACCGACCAATCAAATGACTGACTGCCCTACCACCTGTCCCACCGACGGACCAATCAAATGGCCGACTGCCCTACCACCTGTCCCACCGACCGACTGACCAATCAAATGACCGACTGCCCACCACCTGTCCCACCGACCGACCGACCAATCAAATGACCGACTGTCCTACCACCTGTCCCACGACCGACCGACCAATAAAATGGCCGACTGCCCTACCACCTGTCCACCGACGACCGGCCAATCAAATGACCGACTGCCCTACCACCTGTCCCACCGACCGACCGACCAATCAAATGACTGACTGCCCTACCACCTGTCCCACCGACCGACCGACCAATCAAATGACGACTGCCCTACCACCTGTCCCACCGACGGACCGACCAATCAAATGACCGACTGCCCCACCACCTGTCCCACCGACGGACCAATCAAATGACCGACTGCCCTACCACCTGTCCCACCGACCGACCAATCAAATGACCGACTGCCCTACCACCTGTCCCCGACGGACCGACCAATCAAATGACCGACTGCCCTACCACCTGTCCACCGACCGACTGCCTGACAGAGCCTCACCCTGAAGGGCGTCTCGAAGGGCTCGATGATGCCCCCGACCACGAGGAGTCCGTCCGTGGTGACCCCGAGGCCCGGGTGGTTGCTCCAGACGACGCTCTCCAGCAGGACGCAGTCCACGTGGACGTCGAGGCGCTGGGCCCCCACCGCCAGCGCCACGCGGTGCCAGCGGCCGTCGCTTAGCGACGGCGCCGGGAACCTGAGGAGTTGGGGGGGGGGGGAACCGGCGTTAGCCACGAACAGGGGAAGAGAACAAACATAGTTCACTCACACTCACTCACTCTCACACTCACTCTCACACTCACTTCACACTCACTCTCACACTCACTCACACTCTCTCTCACTCTCTCTGTGCAGGGGAGAGAACGTACAAACTCCAGACGCAGAGAAAGGCGCCCGAGACAGGAATCGAACCCATGGGTTTTGTGGCTGCGAGCCACGCGTCAACGTCACTGCCACCAGAGCATGTGAACAGGAAGCGTGGAGACCTCCGCCGGCGATGCGTTGGGTGGTGGATTCGTGTTGTTGCGGTAATTGTTAAACTGAGAAAAACTGGGACTTGAGATGTCCCGGGAATGGTGACAGGTCTCCCCTGGAGAGCTACCAGCCAAATTACGATGCAGCTGTACACACACACACACCACACACGCACCACACACACACACTCACCCACACACTCCACTCACACACACACCACTCCACTCACACACCACACACACACACTCACCACACACACACCACACACACACCACACACACACCACACACACACACAACTCACACACTCCACTCACGCACACACCACTCACACACACCACACACACACACTCACCACACACACACCACACACACACCACACACACACACAACTCACACACTCCACTCACGCACACACCACTCACACACACCACACACACACACAAAGACAAAGTTCCCTAGTATAGTCTGAATAGACTGTTGGGGCAAGTGCCGTTAGGGAGTTGCACCTAGCACGGTAGACGAGGGGAACTCACCGATGGGACTTTGTCCAGATCTTTCAAGGATTTGTGAGCTCACACAATCCAGCCTGGTTAAACCCAGGATGGATCGTAGGCAGGCCAGCCTAAATGTTTATAACCAGCGAAAACACAGACACACCCATAGACACACACACAGGCACAAGGACACAGACACACAGATACACACAGACACACACACAGACACACAGAAACACACTTCGCTCGCTCGCAGGAGACGCACAGAGAGACACCGAGAGACTCACGGGAGATACAGAGAGACACAGAGAGACACAAGGGGACAGAGGGCCAACACACAGCGGAGACTCACAGGAGACACGCTGGAGACACAGAGAGACTCACGGACACGAGTGACACGGGCACTGGGGGTGGTGTGGGGGGGTGTCTCACGCACAGAGAGACACCGAGAGACTCAAGGGACATACAGAGAGACACAGAGAGACACAGGGAGACACAAGGGGACAGAGGGTCAACACACAGCGGAGACTCACAGGAGACACGCTGGAGACACAGAGAGACTTACGGACACGAGTGACACGGGCACTGGGGTGGTGTGTGGGGGGGGTGTCTCACGCACAGAGAGACACCGAGAGACTCAAGGGACATACAGAGAGACACAGAGAGACACAGGGAGACACAAGGGGACAGAGGGTCAACACACAGCGGAGACTCACAGGAGACACGCTGGAGACACAGAGAGACTCACGGACACGAGTGACACGAGCACTGGGGGTGGTGTGGGGGGGGNTGTCTCACGCACAGAGAGACACCGAGAGACTCAAGGGACATACAGAGAGACACAGAGAGACACAGGGAGACACAAGGGGACAGAGGGTCAACACACAGCGGAGACTCACAGGAGACACGCTGGAGACACAGAGAGACTCACGGACACGAGTGACACGGGCACTGGGGGTGGTGTGGGGGGGGGGTGTCTCACGCACAGAGAGACACCGAGAGACTCAAGGGACATACAGAGAGACACAGAGAGACACAGGGAGACACAAGGGGACAGAGGGTCAACACACAGCGGAGACTCACAGGAGACACGCTGGAGACACAGAGAGACTCACGGACACGAGTGACACGGCACTGGGGGTGGTGTGGGGGGGTGTCTCACGCACAGAGAGACACCGAGAGACTCAAGGGACATACAGAGAGACACAGAGAGACACAGGGAGACACAAGGGACAGAGGGTCAACACACAGCGGAGACTCACAGGAGACACGCTGGAGACACAGAGAGACTCACGGACACGAGTGACACGGGCACTGGGGGGTGGTGTGGGGGGGGNTGTCTCACGCACAGAGAGACACCGAGAGACTCAAGGGACATACAGAGAGACACAGAGAGACACAGGGAGACACAAGGGGACAGAGGGTCAACACACAGCGGAGACTCACAGGAGACACGCTGGAGACACAGAGAGACTCACGGACACGAGTGACACGAGCACTGGGGGGTGGTGTGGGGGGGGGTGTCTCACGCACAGAGAGACACCGAGAGACTCAAGGGACATACAGAGAGACACAGAGAGACACAGGGAGACACAAGGGGACAGAGGGTCAACACACAGCGGAGACTCACAGGAGACACGCTGGAGACACAGAGAGACTCACGGACACGAGTGACACGGGCACTGGGGTGGTGTGGGGGGGGGTGTCTCACGCACAGAGAGACACCGAGAGACTCAAGGACATACAGAGAGACACAGAGAGACACAGGGAGACACAAGGGACAGAGGGTCAACACACAGCGGAGACTCACAGGAGACACGCTGGAGACACAGAGAGACTCACGGACACGAGTGACACGGGCACTGGGGGTGGTGTGGGGGGGGGGTGTCTCACGCACAGAGAGACACCGAGAGACTCAAGGGACATACAGAGAGACACAGAGAGACACAGGGAGACACAAGGGGACAGAGGGTCAACACACAGCGGAGACTCACAGGAGACACGCTGGAGACACAGAGAGACTCACGGACACGAGTGACACGAGCACTGGGGGTGGTGTGGGGGGGGGTGTCTCACGCACAGAGAGACACCGAGAGACTCAAGGACATACAGAGAGACACAGAGAGACACAGGGAGACACAAGGGACAGAGGGTCAACACACAGCGGAGACTCACAGGAGACACGCTGGAGACACAGAGAGACTCACGGACACGAGTGACACGGGCACTGGGGGGTGGTGTGGGGGGGGTGTCTCACGCACAGAGAGACACCGAGAGACTCAAGGGACATACAGAGAGACACAGAGAGACACAGGGAGACACAAGGGGACAGAGGGTCAACACACAGCGGAGACTCACAGGAGACACGCTGGAGAAACAGAGAGACTCACGGACACGAGTGACACGGGCACTGGGGGTGGTGTGGGGGGGGGTGTCTCACGCACAGAGAGACACGAGAGACTCAAGGGACATACAGAGAGACACAGGGAGACACAAGGGACAGAGGGTCAACACACAGCGGAGACTCACAGGAGACACGCTGGAGACACAGAGAGACTCACGGACACGAGTGACACGGGCACTGGGGGGTGGTGTGGGGGGGGGGGTGTCTCACTCGTAGTGGCGTCTCCGCGTGGTCACGAACACGAGGCCTCTTTCTCCCACGCGCAGCTGCATGAGCACCTGGCCCCGGGGGCTGAGCAGCGTGAAGAGGGGGGCGTCCTGGCCCCCCCGCTCGGCGTCGTCATCGTCCTCGTCACGATGGCCGTGGCGAGGAGCCACTCGGAACTTCGTCAGCACGCTCACCTCCTCCGAGAAGCTGGCGACGGGGGGGGGGGGACACGCGGGTAGACACGGGGAGACATGCGGGGAGACACGGGGAGGGACACGGGGAGACACGGCGGGACACGTGGGGACACGCGGTAGGACACGGGGGGACACGTGGGGGAGACGTGGGGGAGACACGCGGGGAGACACGGGAGACAGCGGGGGACACGCAGGGAGACACGCGGGGGGAGACACGCGGGAGACATGCGGGGAGACACGAGGAGACACGTGGGGAGACACGCGGGGAGACACGGGAGACAGCGGGGGACACGCAGGGAGACACGCGGGGGGAGACGCGGGAGATGCGGGAGACACGAGGAGACACGCGGGGGACACGCGGGGGGGGGAAAGGGGGAGACACGGGGGAGACACGCGGGGAGACACGGGGGAGACACACGCAGTGACCACCCCGACCGCGTCTTTGCCTCTGTAGCCCTCCCGTGACGCCGGGTGGGTGAGAGCGCTCCCCACGTGACATTTGCAAAAGGGGGCACCCCCAGTGGCAGCTGCCCTTACCCCCGCCCAGCACGAGGTGAGTCCGCACAGAGCAGGCCGGGTGCGTCTGTCAGTCGGGGGCAGATGATTGCAGCTGATGCTGTCGTCTGTGTGTTGATGCCACACGGATCGACTTGTGGGTCACATTTCAGCATTGCGATGTGTCTGGCCAATAGCACTTAGATTGACTGATTGAGATTGTGCATTTGTGGTTGTTGCTTTTTACAAACTCATCGCCGATGTTAGCCTTGAGTGGTAAGCTAACTCGGTCCTAGAGGAGTCTGCTAACCACCGTGCCACCGCTCCCCACGCAGATACATAAAGATCCCCCGTATAGCCTTAACAGACTGTTGGGGCAAGTGCTGTTGGCGAGTATGCATGTTGGAATTCTTTCGCACCGTACGTAGCCACCTATGAAGGCCGGCATGGCACACGAGAGGGGGTGGTGGCCAGCACCACGCCCGGCCGCCTTTGTCTCACCAGTGGCAATTTTAACAAATCCCACTTGGTACTCAGTTTGAGGCTGAGTCGACCTAGGGGAGGCCCAGAACCGGTTCAGATATATAATCGTCGCTGTTGTTGGCCGTGAGTGGGAATTGAACCCGGGTCGCCAGGTTCGTAGTGCATGGCGATAACCGCTAAACTACCGCTCTCCATTCCCATATACACACACACACGCACTCCCACACACACGCACTCCCACACACACACACGGGCACACACATGCACACACACACGCACACACACACTCCCACACACACGCACTCCCACACACACACACTCCCACACACGCACACACAGACGCACGGGCACACACATGCACACACACACGCACACACACACTCCCACCCCCCCACACACGCACACACTCCCACACGCACACACGCACACACTTCCACACACACACACACTCCCCCCCACACACAAGGGATTCATTCCGCGAGGCTCCGTGTTCTTCGTTGGCGAACATGCGGCTCAGATGAACGAACCCCAAACCTGCGCTCCGCTAAGCCACGGTAACTCTCTCCAGGAAGACGAAGAGCAGACGGCCGGACGGACAGGGCAAGTGCCCCCAGGGCACCTTCTAGAGGGTCTCTGCCCTCAGGGCACCTTCTACAGAGTCTCTGCCCCCGGGGCACCTTCTAGAAGGTCTCTGCCCTCAGGGCACATTCTAGAGGGTCTCTGCCATCGGGGCACCTTCTAGAGAGTATTTGCACCTTCTAGAGGGTATCTGCCCTCGGGGCACCTTCTAGAAGGTCTCTGCCCTCGGGGCACCTTCTAGAAGGTCTCTGCCCTCAGGGCACCTTCTAGAGGGTCTCTGCCCCCGGGCAGAGGAGGGCCGTGCCACGTTGTCGCAATAGGGGGGGACCGGGCGCTCATTCCCATTGATCTACCTGCAGGATGGACATTACATGATCTACCTGCAGGATGGACATGACATGATCTACCTGCAGGATGGACATTACATGATCTACCTGCAGGATGGACATTACATGATCTACCTACAGGATGGACATGACATGATCTACCTGCAGGATGGACGTGACATGATCTACCTGCAGGATGGACATTACATGATCTACCTACAGGATGGACATGACATGATCTACCTGCAGGATGGACGTGACATGATCTACCTGCAGGATGGACATGACATGATCTACCTGCAGGATGGACATGACATGATCTACCTGCAGGATGGACATGACATGATCTACCTGCAGGATGGACATGACATGATCTACCTGCAGGATGGACATGACATGATCTACCTGCAGGATGGACATGACATGATCTACCTGCAGGATGGACATGACATGATCTACCTGCAGGATGGACATGACATGATCTACCTGCAGGATGGACATGACATGATCTACCTGCAGGATGGACATGACATGATTTACCTGCAGGATGGACGTGACATGATCTACCTGCAGGATGGACATGACATGATTTACCTGCAGGATGGACATGACATGATTTACCTGCAGGATGGACATGACATGATCTACCTGCAGGATGGACATGACATGATCTACCTGCAGGATGGACATGACATGATCTACCTGCAGGATGGACATGACATGATCTACCTGCAGGATGGACATGACATGATCTACCTGCAGGATGGACATGACATGATCTACCTACAGGATGGACATGACATGATCTACCTGCAGGATGGACATGACATGATCTACCTGCAGGATGGACATGACATGATCTACCTGCAGGATGGACATGACATGATTTACCTGCAGGATGGACATGACATGATCTACCTGCAGGATGGACATGACATGATCTACCTGCAGGATGGACGTGACATGATCTACCTGCAGGATGGACGTGACATGATCTACCTGCAGGATGGACATGACATGATCTACCTACAGGATGGACATGACATGATCTACCTGCAGGATGGACATGACATGATCTACCTGCAGGATGGACATGACATGATCTACCTGCAGGATGGACATGACATGATTTACCTGCAGGATGGACATGACATGATCTACCTGCAGGATGGACATGACATGATCTACCTGCAGGATGGACGTGACATGATCTACCTGCAGGATGGACGTGACATGATCTACCTGCAGGATGGACATGACATGATCTACCTGCAGGATGGACATGACATGATCTACCTGCAGGATGGACGTGACATGGTCTACCTGCAGGATGGACATGACATGATCTACCTGCAGGATGGACATGACATGATCTACCTGCAGGATGGACATGACATGATCTACCTGCAGGATGGACGTGACATGATCTACCTGCAGGATGGACGTGACATGATCTACCTGCAGGATGGACGTGACATGGTCTACCTGCAGGATGGACATGACTTGCTTACGTCGATTTTTTTTACGAATTCCACCAACCTCGAGTAAATGTAGTAATATTTATTTATTTATATCCACCCCCTCCCCTCCCCCCTCCTCTCTCCTCGGTTGGGACTTTGCAGCTGCATCAATACGGGGTTCTGCCGCTTCCTGTGGGTGACAGCTCTCTCCCTCCCTGTCTCTCTCCCTCTCTCATTCCCTATCTCCCCCCCCCCCCCCTCTCTCTCTAGCTCTCTCCCTGCCTCAGCCTCCCTGCCTCTCCCCCTCTCTCTCTCGCTATCTCTCTCCCTGCCTCAGCCTCCCTGCCTCTCCGTCTCTCTCTCTAGCTATCTCTCTCCCTGCCTCAGCCTCCCTGCCTCTCCCCCTCTCTCTCGAGCTATCTCTCTCCCTGCCTCAGCCTCCCTGCCTCCCCCCTCTCTCTCTCGCTATCTCTCTCCCTGCCTCAGCCTCCCTGCCTCTCCCCCTCTCTCTCTCGCTATCTCTCTCCCTGCCTCAGCCTCCCTGCCTCCCCCCTCTCTCTCTCGCTATCTCTCTCCCTGCCTCAGCCTCCCTGCCTCTCCCCCTCTCTCTCTAGCTATCTCTCTCCCTGCCTCAGCCTCCCTGCCTCTCCCCCTCTCTCTCGAGCTATCTCTCTCCCTGCCTCAGCCTCCCTGCCTCTCCGTCTCTCTCTCTAGCTATCTCTCTCCCTGCCTCAGCCTCCCTGCCTCTCCCCTCTCTCTCGAGCTATCTCTCTCCCTGCCTCAGCCTCCCTGCCTCCCCCCTCTCTCTCTCGCTATCTCTCTCCCTGCCTCAGCCTCCCTGCCTCTCCCCCTCTCTCTCTAGCTATCTCTCTCCCTGCCTCAGCCTCCCTGCCTCTCCCCCTCTCTCTCGAGCTATCTCTCTCCCTGCCTCAGCCTCCCTGCCTCTCCCCCTCTCTCTCTAGCTATCTCTCTCCCTGCCTCAGCCTCCCTGCCTCTCCCCCTCTCTCTCTCGCTATCTATCTCCCTGCCTCAGCCTCCCTGCCTCTCCCCCTCTCTCTCTAGCTATCTCTCTCCCTGCCTCAGCCTCCCTGCCTCTCCGTCTCTCTCTCTAGCTATCTCTCTCCCTGCCTCAGCCTCCCTGCCTCTCCCCCTCTCTCTCTAGCTATCTCTCTCCCTGCCTCAGCCTCCCTGCCTCTCCCCCTTTCTCTCGAGCTATCTCTCTCCCTGCCTCAGCCTCCCTGCCTCTCCCCCTCTCTCTCTCGCTATCTATCTCCCTGCCTCAGCCTCCCTGCCTCTCCCCCCCTCTCTCTAGCTATCTCTCTCCCTGCCTCAGCCTCCCTGCCTCTCCCCCCCTCTCTCTAGCTATCTCTCTCCCTGCCTCAGCCTCCCTGCCTCTCCCCCTCTCTCTCGAGCTATCTCTCTCCCTGCCTCAGCCTCCCTGCCTCTCCCCCTCTCTCTCTAGCTATCTCTCTCCCTGCCTCAGCCTCCCTGCCTCTCCCCCTCTCTCTCTCGCTATCTATCTCCCTGCCTCAGCCTCCCTGCCTCTCCCCCTCTCTCTCTAGCTATCTCTCTCCCTGCCTCAGCCTCCCTGCCTCTCCGTCTCTCTCTCTAGCTATCTCTCTCCTTGCCTCAGCCTCCCTGCCTCTCCCCCTCTCTCTCTAGCTATCTCTCTCCCTGCCTCAGCCTCCCTGCCTCTCCCCCTTTCTCTCGAGCTATCTCTCTCCCTGCCTCAGCCTCCCTGCCTCTCCCCCTCTCTCTCTCGCTATCTATCTCCCTGCCTCAGCCTCCCTGCCTCTCCCCCCTCTCTCTAGCTATCTCTCTCCCTGCCTCAGCCTCCCTGCCTCTCCCCCCTCTCTCTAGCTATCTCTCTCCCTGCCTCAGCCTCCCTGCCTCTCCCCCCCTCTCTCTAGCTATCTCTCTCCCTGCCTCAGCCTCCCTGCCTCTCCCCCCTCTCTCTAGCTATCTCTCTCCCTGCCTCAGCCTCCCTGCCTCTCCCCCCTCTCTCTAGCCATCTCTCTCCCTGCCTCAGCCTCCCTGCCTCTCCCCCTCTCTCTCTCGCTATCTCTCTCCCTGCCTCAGCCTCCCTGCCTCGCCCCCTCTCTCTCTCGCTATCTCTCTCCCTGCCTCAGCCTCCCTGCCTCTCCCCCTCTCTCTCTAGCTATCTCTCTCCCTGCCTCAGCCTCCCTGCCTCTCCCCTCTCTCTCTCGCTCTCTCCCTGCCTCAGCCTCCCTGCCTCTCCCCCCCTCTCTCTAGCCATCTCTCTCCCTGCCTCAGCCTCCCTGCCTCTCCCCCCCTCTCTCTAGCTATCTCTCTCCCTGCCTCAGCCTCCCTGCCTCTCCCCCCTCTCTCTAGCTATCTCTCTCCCTGCCTCAGCCTCCCTGCCTCTCCCCCCTCTCTCTAGCTATCTCTCTCCCTGCCTCAGCCTCCCTGCCTCTCCCCCCCTCTCTCTAGCTATCTCTCTCCCTGCCTCAGCCTCCCTGCCTCTCCCCCCCTCTCTCTAGCCATCTCTCTCCCTGCCTCAGCCTCCCTGCCTCTCCCCCTCTCTCTCTCGCTATCTCTCTCCCTGCCTCAGCCTCCCTGCCTCGCCCCCTCTCTCTCTCGCTATCTCTCTCCCTGCCTCAGCCTCCCTGCCTCTCCCCCTCTCTCTCTAGCTATCTCTCTCCCTGCCTCAGCCTCCCTGCCTCTCCCCCTCTCTCTCTCGCTATCTCTCTCCCTGCCTCAGCCTCCCTGCCTCTCCCCCTCTCTCTCTAGCTATCTCTCTCCCTGCCTCCGCCTCCCTGCCTCTCCCCCTCTCTCTCTAGCTATCTCTCTCCCTGCCTCAGCCTCCCTGCCTCTCCCCCTCTCTCTCTAGCTATCTTTCTCCCTGCCTCAGCCTCCCTGCCTCTCCCCCCCTCTCTCTAGCTATCTCTCTCCCTGCCTCTCCCCCCCTCTCTCTAGCTATCTCTCTCCCTGCCTCAGCCTCCCTGCCTCTCCCCCCCTCTCTCTAGCTATCTCTCTCCCTGCCTCAGCCTCCCTGCCTCGCCCCCTCTCTCTCTAGCTATCTCTCTCCCTGCCTTAGCCTCCCTGCCTCTCCCCCCTCTCTCCCTTTCTCCATCCCTCTCCTCCACCCCTCCAGTATAGAAGGGGTGGGTTGGCTAACAGGGAGGTCGATACAGCAATATCGGGGGGCGGGGTGGCGGTGTTAGGGGAGCTGTGTGGTGTTCGTTGTGTCACTGTGTGGTGTGACGTCACCGTGTGGTGTGACGTCACTGTGGTGTGACGCGTCACCGTGTGGTGTGACGTCACCGTGTGGTGTGACGCGTTACCGTGTGGTGTGACGTCACCGTGTGGTGTGACGTCGCCGTGTGTTGTGATGCGTCACTGTGTGGTGTGACGTCACCGTATGGTGTGATGCATCACCGTGTGGTGTGACGTCAGTGTGGTGTGACGTCACCGTGTGGTGTGACGCGTCACCGTGTGGTGTGACGTCACCGTGTGTTGTGACGCGGCACTGTGTGGTGTGACATCACTGTGTGGTGTGACGTCACCGTGTGGTGTGACGCATCACCGTGTGGTGTGACGTCACCGTGTGGTGTGACATCACCGTGTGTTGTGATGCGTCACTGTGTGGTGTAACGTCACCGTATGGTGTGATGCATCACCGTGTGGTGTGACGTCAGTGTGGTGTGACGTCACCGTGTGGTGTGACGCGTCACCGTGTGGTGTGACGTCACCGTGTGTTGTGACGCGGCACTGTGTGGTGTGACATCACTGTGTGGTGTGACGTCACCGTGTGGTGTGACGCATCACCGTGTGGTGTGACGCATCACCGTGTGGTGTGACGTCACCGTGTGGTGTGACGCATCACCGTGTGGTGTGACGTCACCGTGTGGTGTGACATCACCGTGTGTTGTGATGCGTCACTGTGTGGTGTAACGTCACCGTATGGTGTGACGCATCACCGTGTGGTGTGACGCGTCACACCGTGCGGTGCGGCGTGCCTCACCGGTATCCGAAGGCCCTCCGGAGCGGCAGGGCGAGCACCGCCCACTGGCCCACGTGGTAGGCCGGGCAGCCCACCTCGTCACGTGTCCTCGTCACGTTGGGCGGCCACGACAGGCCCAGACGCAGCCCGGCCAGCACGTCCACCTCGTCTATCGGGGGGGTCACAGGTCACAGGTCACGGGGTAGCGGTGAGCAGGGTCAGTGTCTAGGTGGCTGTGTACGTGATCGTGGGGGGGGGGCGGGGAGCGGTGGTGCAGGGGTAACACCAATGACGATTATCTGTACCGGTCCTGGTCTGCCCTAGCTCGACTCAGCCTCAAATGAGTACCTGGGGAAACAAAGGCGGTCGGGCGCGGTGCTGGCCACCCACCCCACCCCCCCTCGTGTGCCACCGTGCCGGCTTTCATCGGTGCTGCTACTCGCGAACAGCACTTTCCCCAACAGTCTGTTCAGGCTACACGGGGATCTTTGTCTTTGCTCGCGCTGATCCATCAGTCGGCACTCGGGGCGGGTGACGCGGCTCAGCGATGACTTTTAGGAGGTTCGTGGTTCGAACCAGGCAGGCCGTCCTGGTTATCACTGCGGTGTGTGTGTGTCAACCGTGATGATGATGATGATGCCACCACTACCCACTACGACTACGCGCCGTCTGCTTCACTCACAGTGGACGTTAAAGACCCCGGGGACGTCGTTGGCAAGAGCCGGGCCGTCGAATTTGTTCAATGTGAGAAAACCTGAATATTGATCCTGCCGGAGGAATTCTCTGAAGCTCTTTTTTCACAGATTTCCAGGGGTCACGGGTCAAAGCGTGACAACGACAAACACAGTTAAAGGAAATTCAAACAAAAGTTTAAACAAATGAATGAAAAGAGATATACAAACAAAACTCAACGATTCATTTTTATCTTACCAGGTGTAAAGCCAACTGAGAAGCCACCTGCCCACAAATGATTGCTCAACGTGGGAATCGACGATGAGTGTGGCTCATCATCATCATGATCATGATCGCCATCATCGCCATCATCGCGTGGAGCATTTATGGCGGCAGTAGCGCAATACGTCTCGCGAGGAGGAGAAAGCACGGCGTGACATGTTTTGAAAAGTAAGACTCATTTGTTTTGACCTTTTCTGGCAATAAAACAGGAGTTGCGTTAAGATGGTCAAACACCAAATAAACGGCTGTCGCAAGGCATCAAGTTGCCGCATTCGCCACACACACACACAGTACTTGCGGTGAACAGACCAACACGCTCTGATGATAACCAATGGGCATTGTCTTCGATGGGCCTACACCAGAGCCGGCGGCCTTCTTCATGGCCGAGCCACACCCCGACTGTCAGGACAGAGCACAACGCCACGAGGCGGACACTCAAAGACAACGCCACGAGGCGGACACTCAAAGACAACGCCACGAGGCGGACACTCAAAGACAACGCCACGAGGCGGACACTCAAAGACAACGCCACGAGGCGGACACTCAAAGACAACGCCACGAGGCGGACACTCAAAGACAACGCCACGAGGCGGACACTCAAAGACAACGCCACGAGGCGGACACTCAAAGACAACGCCACGAGGCGGACACTCAAAGACAACGCCACGAGGCGGACACTCAAAGACAACGCCACGAGGCGGACACTCAAAGACAACGCCACGAGGCGGACACTCAAAGACAACGCCACGAGGTGGACAGCGGGGGGGGGGGGTGCTGAGGGGCAGGGGGGGGCGGGACTAAATTGAAGCTGTCTCGGCAGTCCGCCTGTCTGTCGACATCTCGCCCGGTCTCGTTCTGTGTCAGTCTGTGGGCAGTGTTGAGTCTGTGGGCAATGTTGAGTTTATGGGCAGTGTTGAGTCTGTGGGCAGCGTTGAGTCTGTGGGTAGTGTTGAGTCTGTGGGCAGTGTTGAGTCTATGGGTAGTGTTGAGTCTATGGGCAGTGTTAGTCTATGGGTAGTGTTGAATATATGGGTAGTGTTGAGTCTATGGGCAGTGTTGAGTCTATGGTAGTGTTGAGTCTATGGGCAGTGTTGAGTCTATGGGCAGTGTTGAGTCTATGGGCAGTGTTGAGTCTATGGGCAATGTTGAGTCTATGGGCAGTGTTGAATCTGTGGGCAGTGTTGAGTATATGGGCAGTGTTGAGTCTATGGGCAGTGTTGAGTCTATGGGTAGTGTTGAGTCTATGGGCAGTGTTGAGTATATGGGCAGTGTTGAGTCTATGGGCAGTGTTGAGTCTATGGGCAGCGTTAGTCTATGGCAGGGTTCGGAACCTTTTTGACTGGGAGAGCCATAAAAGCCAAATATTTCTAAATATATTTCATTGAGAGCCATATAGTATTTTTAACGTATAATAAATTAAATATGTCTTACTTTTAATGCGACTTCTGTTGCTGCATGGTTTTGCTGATGGCCTTGTAGTCTGGTTCATACGTGGTGAGGTTGAGCTTCATGCAGGCGTGACCCGTGAAATTTATTTAAGTATTTTTTTAAATCAGTTCCAAACTGATTTTATTTTTCAACTCAAAATTGTCTGGGAGCCATATGCCGTCACTGGAAGAGCCATATATGGCTCGCGAGCCATAGGTTCCCGACCGCTGGTCTATGGGCAGTGTTGAGTCTATTGGGCAGTGTTGAGTTTATGGGCAGTGTTAGTCCATGGGCAGTGTTAGTCTATGAGCAGCGTTGAGTCTATGGGCAGTGTTCAGTCTATGGGCAGTGTTGAGTCTATGGGCAGTGTTGAGTCTATGGGCAGTGTTGAGTCTATGGGAAGTGTTGAGTCTATGGGCAGTGTTGAGTCTATGGGCAGTGTTGAGTCTATGGGCAGTGTTGAGTTTATGGGCAATGTTAGTCCATGGGCAGTGTTAGTCTATGAGCAGCGTTGAGTCTATGGGCAGTGTTAGTCTATGGGCAGTGTTGAGTCTATGGGCAGTGTTAGTCTATGGGCAATGTTAGTCCATGGGCAGTGTTGACTCTATTGGCAGTGTTGAGTCTATGGGTAGTGTTGAGTCTATGGGCAGTGTTGAGTCTATGGGCAGTGTTGAGTCTATGGGCAGTATTGAGTCCGTGGGTTGTGTTGAGTCTGTAGGTTGTGTTGAGTCTATGGGCAGTGTTGAGTCTATGGGCAGTGTTGAGTCTATGGGCAGTGTTGAGTCTATGGGTAGTGTTGACTCTATTGGCAGCGTTGAGTCTATGGGCAGTGTTAGTCTATGGGCAGTGTTGAGTCTATGGGTAGTGTTGAGTCTATGGCAGTGTTGAGTCTGTGGGCAGTGTTGAGTCTATGGGTAGTGTTGAGTCTATGGGCAGTGTTGAGTCTATGGGCAGTGTTAGTCTATGGCAGTGTTGAGTCTGTGGGCAGTGTTGAGTCTATAGGCAGTGTTGAGTCTATGGCAGTGTTAGTCTATGGGCAGTGTTGAGTCTGTGGGCAGTGTTGAGTCTATAGGCAGTGTTGAGTCTATAGGCAGTGTTAGTCTATGGGTAGTGTTGAGTCTATGGGCAGTGTTGAGTCTATGGGCAGTGTTGAGTCTATAGGCAGTGTTGAGTCTATAGGCAGTGTTGAGTCTATGGGTTAGTGTTGAGTCTATGGCAGTGTTGAGTCTATGGGTAGTGTTGACTCTATTGGCAGCGTTGAGTCTATGGGCAGTGTTAGTCTATGGGCAGTGTTGAGTCTATGGGCAGTGTTGAGTCTATGGGCAGTGTTGAGTCTATGGGCAGTGTCGAGTCTATGGGCAGTGTTGAGTCCATGGGCAGTGTTGACTCTATTGGCAGTGTTGAGTCTATGGGTAGTGTTGAGTCTATGGGTAGTGTTGAGTCTATGGGCAGTGTTGAGTCTATGGGCAGTGTTGAGTCTATGGGTAGTGTTGAGTCTATGGGTAGTGTTGAGTCTATGGGCAGTGTTGAGTCTATGGGTAGTGTTGAGTCTATGGGTAGTGTTGAGTCTATGGGCAGTGTTGAGTCTATGGGCAGTGTTGAGTCTATGGGTAGTGTTGAGTCTATGGGCAGTGTTGAGTCTATGGGCAGTGTTGAGTCTATGGGCAGTGTTGAGTCTATGGGCAGTGTTGAGTCTATGGGCAATGTTAGTCTATGGGTAGTGTTGAGTCTATGGGCAGTGTTGAGTCTATGGGCAGTGTTGAGTCTATGGGTAGTGTTGAGTCTATGGGCAGTGTTGAGTCTATGGGTAGTGTTGAGTCTGTGGGCAATGTAAGTCTCTGGTCAATGTTAGTCACACTGCACGCAATGAGTTTGTGTATATATGTATATAGTATGTATGACGTGGTGGAGGAGGAGGTGGTGGAGGTGGTGGAGGAGGTGGAGAATGAGGTGGAGAATGAGGTGGTGGTGGTGGTGTTAGGGGAGGTGGTGGAGGTGGTGGAGAATGAGGTGGAGAATGAGGTGGTGTTAGGGGAGGGGGTTGTGGGGGAGAGACGCGCGCGGGGCCATGCGGCGCTGCGACTTGAGCGGAGCCGCCCTCGTGAAGAGTCGCGACGTCTTCGCCGTCAGCCTGCCCCCTCATCCCGTGCAGGGAGGGAGGGGCAGGGAGGGAGGGGCAGGGAGGGAGGGGGGGGAGGGGGNCAGGGAGGGAGGGGAGGCAGGAGGGAGGGAGGCAGGGAGGGAGGGGAGGCAGGGAGGGAGGGAGGGGGAGGGGGGAGGGAGGGGGGCAGGGGCAGGGGGAGGGAGGGGAGGCAGGGGGAGGGGGGGAGGCAGGAGAGGGAGGGAGGG
>MU249702.1:0-103344 GCA_018977245.1 Lethenteron camtschaticum | reverse complement strand
ACCGGCACCTCCTCCCAGGGCCCGCACGGAGTGGGGGGCGGCAAGAAGGGGGCGGCCGGGTGGACGCCGCGTCGAAGGTGAGGACGGACAAGGTGAGACGACCATCATCCGTCGGGGATGACGATGATGACGACGCTGATAGTGGTGGTGGTGATGATGCTGATAATGATGGTTACAATAATGCTGATAGTGTAAACGATTATGCGTAAGATAAGGATGATGATGCTAATGATAATGGTGATGCTAATAATGATTTTTTCCATGCAAATGATTCTGATGGATACTGATGGTGATACTGATGGTGACCGATGGTGATACTGAAGATGATACTGATGCTTATGCAATGATGCTAATGATGATTCTGATTATGCTAATGATGATTCTGATGATGATCACGATTATGCTGATGCAATTGATGGTGATGCTAATAACGATGATGCTGTTACTGATGATGATTATGCAAATTAGTATGCTTATGTAAATGATAATAATGACGATGCTAATTATGATACTGATGATTATCCTAATGATGATACTGCTGATGCGAATAACCATGCTGATAATGCTGATTGAGATGCTCATGACTATGCTAATGACGATGCTGATGATGATGCTGCCTTGGGTCCACGTATGAGCTGTTCACGTCCGTGGAAAGTGATTCGACTGGCGCCCGATAAAACATCGCGCTCGGTGGCAGGGCGAGTGAGAAAGTGCCGCCCCTATCGTGTGTGACCAGAGTGCCACTTAAAGAAGTATGCATCTCAGAACTAGCTCTATGATATACGCTTCCTTGGGCCCGTTCTGTGTGGGAGTCGAACCAGGCCCCTGTTCTCGCCGTGAGGCAGGGCCTGCCACCACCCCGCCCCCACTCACGTCGCCATCCGCCTCCTGTTCCTGCGGCAGCAGCGGCAGCGGCCACCTTCCTCCCATCGCGCCCGCTCAAGCCGGGACGCAAAGACCTCGCACGTCCAGCCGGAAGCCATCATCACCATCCTTACCATCGTCGCCATCGTCGCCATTGTCACCATCGTCACCATCCTTACCATCCTCACCATCCTCACCATCGTCACCATCATCACCATCGTCACCATCATCACCATCCTCGCCATCCTCACCATTGTCACCATTGTCACCATCGTCACCATCGTCACCATCATCCATCCTCGCCATCCTCACCATTGTCACCATTGTCACCATCGTCACCATCGTCACCATCGTCTACATCTCCTCGTCGTCGTCACCCTCACTTCCAGTGTGCCGCCGGTGCGGACGGTGCACGCGCCGTCTGCACCGCCAGGCCCCGCGGCTTTGGCCACCGGCGCGAGCCGGCGGACGCATCGCACGGCCCCCACGGCGCGGCCCCCCACGGCGCGGGACGAGCGAACGCCACGGCTGCCCCGACCGGAGGGACACCGCGCCAAGCGGTAAGGGGTGGCCACCTGTCGTGGAACAACCTGGGGTCATCCTCCTGCTGTGAGGGGATGAGCAACCACATTCACATGGCTCCCACCTCCTCCTCCTCCACCTCCTCCGGTGTTGTGAGATCTTCACCTCCTCCTTCTTCTTCCACTTCCTCTCCCGCCTGCTGAGACGCCCCCGGTGCTCTGTACCGCAGAGGTGGCAACGCGACCCACCGGCACGACCACGATGACCGGGACGGCCATCACCACCGAGTCGAGCGAGCGGCTGACGACCGGCGGTGGCAGCGGTGGTGGCGCTGGTGTGGTGGTGGCGGTGGCGGCGGTGGTGGCGGTGGCGGTGGGGCGTTGGTGGTGGCGTAGTGGTGGCGGTGGCAGTGGTGGCGGTGGTGGTGGCGTTGGTGGTGGTGTTGGTGGTAGCGTTGGTGTGGCGGCATTGGTGGTGGCGGCATTGGTGGCATTGGCGCAGCTGCGGTGCGGTGACGCCCGTGCCACGCCGCGCCGGCCTCAGGGAGGACTGATCCGACGGTGACCACCAGGGTGGACACAGGTGGGGGCTTGTGTGAGCGTTTGAGTGAGAGTGTTTGTTAGAGTGTTTGATTGTGAGTGAGAGTATTTGTCAGAGTGAGTGTGTGGGTGTTTGATCGTGAGTGAGAGTGTTTGTGAGAATGAGTGTGTTTGTGAGAGTGAGTGTGTTGTGAGAGTGAGTGTGGGTGTGTGAGTGTGTGTGAGTGTGTGAATGAGAGTGTTTGTGAGAATGAATGTGTGTGTTTGTGAGAGTGAAGTGTTGAGTGAGAGTGAGTGTGTGGTGTGTGAGTCAGAGTGTTGTGAGTGAGTGTGTGAGTGGGTGTGTGTTAGTGTGGAGCGCTATGAGTGAGTGAGTATGAGTGAGTGTCGAGTTCGCTGGGCCATGTAGCCCGCATGCCCAGCCACCGCATGCCTAAACAGCTTTTGTTCGGCCGATCGAGGGCTAAACGGGCGCGGCACGGGCTAGAGAAGAGATGGAGTGATGTGGTACAGGAGGACGTGAGCTGAGTGGACTTGCCGATGACTGGTACCAGCGGTGTCAAGATCGGCCTCAGTGAGGAGGCTCGTGAAGGAAGCTACTGGCAGTTGGAGGCAGTCACCCTCCAACAACAACGGAGGGCGGAGGAGCGACGCTCACAACAACGAGCGGAGCGCCGGGTGGCTAAAGCACAGCAAGTTGGCACAGTAGGGGCACAGGTGGTGTATCAGCCAGTCATCTCGGTCATCTCAGTCAGTCGACCTGTGGCACCTGGGTCTGCCCCGTGACCTCCTGCCAGCAGGCGTTCGACACTTCACGTGGCCTCAACGTGCACATGGCCTGGCACAAGCGTCGTGGTGACGTCACCGCCGCTTAGTGTGAATGGCGATTGTTGTGTTGTGTGTGTGTTTGTGTGGGGATCAGTAGTGCAATGATTAGCGCGCGGCCAAGAACAGTGACGATTATCTGAATCGGTCCTGGGCCTACCCTAGGTCGACTCAGCCTCAAATGAGTACCTGGTGCGGTGTATAAACATCGCCACTGGGGAGACAAAGGCGGTCGGGCGTGGTGCTCACCACCCACTCCCTCATGTGTCGTGCCGGCCATAGGCGCTACTCGCTAAGAACACTTGCCCCAACAGTCTGTGAAAGCTACACGGGGATCTTTGTCTTTGTAGGGGGCCAGGTCACGGAGGAGAGGAACCCCCACCTGCACTTTGTCCGAATCGAGTGGGGCAAGGAGATCTTCCTCATCCCTGGACTCCCGGTCCCCGTGGGGACCCGGTACTGATCCCCCCCCCCCGTCTCCCACCGCCACCCCCACCCTCCCTCATCCCCTCCCCCTCACCCTCCCTCATCCCCTCGCTCCCCCTTGAACATCCCGGCTGGTCCCTCTGATCTTCTCTCGTAGACTCACACAGAGACCATTACACCAACATAGACTCACACAGAGACTCAAAGCTCACACAGAGACCCATAGACTCACACAGAGATCATTAGACCAACATTGACTCACAGACCCATAGACTCACACAGAGACTCATAGACTCACACAGAGACTCATAGACTCACACAGACCCATACTCACACAGAGACCCATAGACTCACACAGAGACTCATAGACTCAGAGACCCATAGACTCACACAGAGACTCATAGACTCACACAGAGACCCATAGACTCACACAGAGACCCATAGACACAATGTGCCACATGTTCACGTCTCATCTCAACCATTCCATTGCGCTGCTGCAGCCTTGCCAAGGTGTTCGTAATATCGGTCCACAAATAGCAACCGATGTAATCCTGTGTCTCTGTGTTCCATCGCCCCTCCCCCACCTCCACCACCAGGGCTTTCAGGGACCCTCAGGATTTCCTGGAATAAAAGGTGAAAAGGTGAGTGAGAGGGCTTCATCATCGTCGTGATGGTCGTCACTGTCATCGTCATCGCTGTCCCCGTCATCACCATCGTGATTGTCGACTCGAGTCTTAAACGAGCATCCTGGGGCAGTGTGGGGAGACAAAGGTGGCCGTGCGTGTTGCTGACCACCCACCCACTCGTGTGCCATGCCAGCGTTCATTGGTGCTTGTGCTAACAGCACTTGCGCTGTTCAGGCTAGATGGGGGGGGGGGGGNTCCTTGTCTGTGTGTGTGTGTTTGGCCTCAAATGAGTACCTGGTGCGGTGTGTAGTAAACATTTTGCCACTGGGGAGACAAAGGCGGCCGGACGTAGTGTTGGCCACCCACTCCACTCCTGTACCTTCATAGGCGCTGCTGCTCACTAACAGCACTTGCCCCAACAGTCTGTTACAGGGGGGGATCTTTGTCTTTGTTTGTCTTAGGGGACACTGGGTCTTTAGGCCGGGCTGGTGTTGAGGGGGACCCTGGCCCTCCTGGGCCCCCGGCCTTCCGTCCATCATCGTTGTCCACCGGGAGCCGGGTGACGACTGGAGTTCCATCAAGGTCAGAACTCCTTCACGTCGTCATCACCATCATCATCATCATCGTCGTCGTTGTTGTCACCACCATCATGCTTGGTGAAAGACTCAACACAGAAGATCCCCTGGCGTGGTTTGATTTCCCACAACGCTGATCGTGGTCCGCCCCATACACTGCACCAACCACTGCACAAACCATGGCAGCACTAGATGCCGATAGCTGATGATGCACAGATGGGAAATTTAAAACTCTCCAGTAGTGGTGTGGCGACTGTGGTCATCCAGAACAGAGGGCGTAGTTCAACGCGTAACGACGCAATGCCCGATACACGAATACCAAAGAGACATCACAGCGACGACGACGATGACGATCGTGATACGACTCCGCTGGCTCCTGCTGCCTTGGCCACCTGCATGTGAAATTGTAGTTGTTGCTCTGCATCGGCATCAGCCATATGGAAGAAGATTGGTGCCATCCTTGTCAAGAGTCATTCTCGTCACCATCATCATTGCCGGAATTTTTTGTGATCACATCATCCTTGATATTATCCGCGTCATCATTGTGATCATTATGCCTATTGTCGTCCTCACCACCACCATAGTTCTGTTATTCTGTTGCTGCTCCAAGAGGGATTTTGGCCGTTGTCGTGAAGTGCCTACCGCTACTGCGCACGGGGCCGAGATGTGGAAAGGCGGGGCCTAAAGAAGACGGGGTGGGGCCTTAAAAGGAAAGGCGCGGAGTCAAAAACAAGGAAGAGACAATTGGGCCTAAACCGGAAGGGGAGGGGCCTAATGAGTAATGGGGCGGGGAATAAACAGGAAGGGAGGGGCCTAATGAGTTATGGGGTGGGCCTAAACCGGAAGGGGAGGGGCCTAATGAGTAATGGGGTGTGGCCTAAACAGGAAGGGTGGGGCCTAATGAGTAATGGGGAGGGCCCTAAACCGGAAGGGGAGGGACCTAAACCGGAAGGGAGGGGCCTAATGAATAATGGGGTGGGGCCTAAACAGGAAGAGGAGGGGCCTGATGAGTAATGGGGTGGGGAATAAACAGGAAGGGGAGGGGCCTAATGAGTAATGGGGTGGGGATAAACAGGAAGGGGAGGGCCTAATGAGTAATGGGGTGGGGATAAACAGGAAGGGGAGGGGCCTAATGAGTATTGGGGTGGGGGATAAACAGGAAGGGGAGGGGCCTGATGAGTAATGGGTGGGGAATAAACAGGAAGGGGAGGGGCCTAATGAGTAATGGGGTGGGGAATAAACAGGAAGGGGAGGGGCCTAATGAGTAATGGGTGGGGAATAAACAGGAAGGGAGGGGCCTAATGTGTAATGGGGTGGGGAATAAACAGGAAGGGGAGGGGCCCAATGAGTAATGGGGTGGGGAATAAACAGGAAGGGGAGGGGCCTAATGAGTAATGGGTGGGGAATAAACAGGAAGGGGAGGGGCCTAATGTGTAATGGGGTGGGGAATAAACAGGAAGGGAGGGGCCTACAGAGCACGAACTTCCCTGTCTGTTTCAGGTAATAGAATCTTGTGCAGTCGACTGCAAATGCATTCCTCAACAGGTCACCAGACTTCAGTAGTTGGTACGGCTGTTTAGTACAAGAACAATGGGCTTGCATAATGCCCCATGCATAATGTACGTTGAGTACTACCATATAAATAACTCAAACGGCAATGAATACCCACATGCATGTATATGCATTCATTAATCCCCACTTGGCGCAAGAAGAGCACACAAGTGTTGTCATCACAACTCTCCCTCTATTTAAGGAACGTAACACGAGGATTTATCCACAAATCTGGCTGTCACCTGATGAAGAAGCGAGTTGTAATTACTGGCAAAGCGTCGTACTCCGATTGTAAATGTTGTGGCTTTGTTCTCCAACACACCGGTGTGATGTACTAGTTTACTACACTACAGGGGCGGTTTCTTCATTAGGGCGATTGGGCGACGCACCACCAATGTCATTCAACCACAGAGTCACGCTAGCCGTCACTGTCAGCCTCTGGATATAGTCCAATCAGCGTCATGTCACGTTCTGTGGAGTACCGCCTCTTTTTGGGCGATTTCACTCCGGCTGAGAATCGCCCAGAGTGTTCCCATAGAGGCATAGACTTACATTCAAAGATGTTTTTTTTCGAACGGGGGGCGCTGCAATGCATTCTCTATGGCTTCCGGGAGGGCTCGCACTAACGTGCTTACGTCATCATACGTAAGCACGTTTCAGTCAACAATTTTATTTGTCGCCACCTAGTGGAATCTTTAATAAAAGAAACTTGAGTGGATTGTATTAATAGTGAGTATAAGAGTCACTTTATTTTTCATTAATATTAAAGAAGTGAAGTTGCCTTTACATGCTTAAGCTGTTAATTTATCCTTTGCATGGGTGGACCTTATCCTTATCAATCATCCAGACATTTCCCCCCTGAGAGATTTTGCAGGAGCCGCCACTGCTACACTATACACTACTATACACTATACACTACACACTAGTGCTGTACTAGTAATGAATTGGCATGTTCTGTTAACGTGACAAACCTTACTAGTTGGCTGTGTCGGGTGGTGGCGGGTTTAACCACACATTTATATATTTACGCGATCTCACCCCAAAAAAACTCGATTATGTACAGTTGACTCTCGATTATCCGCACCGACGGGAGGACGGCCGTGGAGAATTAAAAATCGCGGATAATCCAAAAAACAATAATTCTGCAGATCTCTGTGCCAAAAACTAACGATCAAACGATCAACGCACGTGCTCATTGATAACACTTCTCTGCTCCAGTGCAGAAGCCTCCACGCCACTAAGTGGATGACAGCAGAGCCACGCCAATCAACATCAATCAAACTCTGCCCACCCTTGTAAATATATTGAAACTACTGTACTGTAGAGGCGATCACGTAGATTTCGGATTAACCATAGCAATATATTTGTCCGGTTTAAGCATGTCACTTGTAATAAACATTTCAAAGCATAACATTGTATCACTTTGTTTAATACTAATTTGGGCTTAAGGGCAAATCCATGAGTTATTAATTTATGTCAAAATCTCAGGTGAGCAGTTAATCTGCAAATCGGATAAACCGCATGTGGATAATCGAGAGTCTACGATAATTAAATATCTTCCCGTCTATTTTCTGTTTATCTCTCCACAGCAAAGCAAGTTCTACAAGACGCTCATTGACAATTGGCCGGTAAGATTTTTTTTTTTATATCATCATCAGTAGCAAGTGCAGTAGCAGAATAATCAAAATCACCCCCAGAAGTGTTATCTTCTTTGTCGCATCATCATCAGCGGCATGATGATCATCAGCGGCATGATGATCATCAGCGGCATGATGATCATCATCAGCGGCATGATGATCATCATCAGCGGCATGATGATCATCATCAGCGGCATGATGATCATCATCAGCGGCATGATGATCATCAGCATAATTCGCACCTCGGATTATATATCAGGGTCGACTACGTACAGTGCGAAAGTTCATCATAATACATACATTCTTGGTTCCGTGCGAAAGGTCTCTATTTGGTGTTTGAACATCTTAACGCCTGTTTTATTGCCAGAAAGGATAAAACCTATTCTCATATTTTGATACTGGCAAAAAGGTCCCATGATATACATACAATAGCTTTATCTTCCATTACATCATCATCAGCAGCAGCGGTAGCATCAGCAGCAACGATAGCAGCCAGATGACCAATGACTACACGCGAAAAAAAACGTAACGTTCATTTTTGGTTCCGCATTTAATTTGCATACATTTCAGCTCTGAGAATCAAGCACGTGGCGTTGGCAGCGATGGTGGAAAGTACTGCCCCCTACCGGCGCATATTTGCCTATGACGTGAAAACTGAAGTTTAATTGGCTCTGTCGTTAGCCGATGGAGGCTTATAGATGAATGAATAGCAACAAACATTATACCTGCACGGTCTAATGTATAATCATAATATTGGCCGTGAAATCTTACGTGCATATATATGTCTATATAGACGAGAGGTAACCCGTTCCTGTGTTGCGGGATGTCTGCAAGTTGCAGGGTGGGTTTCCCGTTCATCGCCGAAAATCTCAAAACGCGGCAAGTGGTTCAGCGTTCATTTTATTTGGAGAGGCGTAGCGGCGGCAGCGCCATTGTGTTAAAGACGTCGTTACTCACCCACAGAAAGCCGCAGCAACACGACTGCCGCCACTCTACGATAGCCGGCGCCGAAACTGCCACACCCCCCCCCCGCGTGGGCTTGTGGAAACCTCGGTACCAATAGAGTGATTTTATTTGACATGTACGTCATCGGAACGGAATGGGAAGATAAAAAAGAAAACGTGACGCGCACGCGCGCAGAATGCGAAAGGGTAAATCGCTCGTTTTCAACGTCGCTATTTTGTGTTTCTCGACAGAGACATCAGGGCCCTACGGGCCCCATGGGGAGGACAGGGGACGCAGGCTCCAGGGTGAGTATTGAGCTCTTGATGCCCCCTGGTGCTGTTGGGGTTTACCATTCACGGTTGCTGAGCGCAGGCCCGGTGGCGGCGAGGAAAAGCAGCGCCGATGAAGGCGCGGGAGTTGCTCGAGGGGCGACACGTTCATAGAATCGAGTTTGAAGAGATTTGGCGAGAAACGAGGCAGGAAGTATTATGGGCCACGATGTGGCATGTGGGTGGGTGGGCGGGCGGGCGGGCGAGCATGTCGGTGTTGTACCGAGTAGTTGAGTGGGTGGGTGGGTGGGTGATGGTCGAGGTGTGTTGCTGTGAAGGCGGGTCAAGTTCCCGTGAGCGGTGGCCGTGTTCGTAGCGGCAGCAGAGCGATAAGAAGGTGACTGACCACCGCTGAGTGGGTGACTGGAGTGAGTCAGGGAGTGCTGAATGATCGACAGCCTGACTGATAAACTTCCAATAAAACTGTATATGCCGTTAGCCCTTGATTACCCACGGGTGATTTATCCATGGTTGCGAATTAACCGGCATCATTCGTGCCCTCCTTTGAACGCTACACGCTGCTGTCTTCATGGTAGAGGTTTTATTTGTTTGGAATTTAAACTACATACCCGTCAACCCCTTATCAGTGCCGACCTTATTACAGACCAATTAAGACCTTATTTGTCACCCAGCGCCTTTCTAAATCTCAACGTTCATCCTACAGAGTCCCATCACAAGGGAGAAACATAAACAAATAGACAATAAAATGTGTCCGTATTGAAACGGCTGTATGCTTTATGAACCTGAAAACTCAATTTCCCTTTACAACAATACCGAATGTGTGGGCAGGTTTGGGGTTAGAGCGCACGAGCTTAAATGTGTGTCGTTAACCCCACCAACCACCAGACGTGGCCAAATGAGTAAGGTTTGTCTCGAGAACAAAACGTGGCGCAGTTACTAACTTAAGCGCACACCGGTTGTGTGTTGGAGAGTGAAGCCAACAGCATTTTCCAATTCGAGTAACCGTGACGTTTTGCCAGTGATTCCAACAACAACAACCAACTTCGTCGGTTGAATTTGCCCAAATTGTGAAGAATAATTCGGTCGCGAAAGGCCTCTACATCTCAAAAGCACCGGTACCGGTTGTTAGCAGCTCCTCCTCACTCGGTTTAAACTGCCCGTCTTGGTTATAATTCGTGCAACACGGAGCGGACCATTGTGGGCCACACACCCCGTTGGTAATGTTGCCAGCTCTCGGCTGACCGTGACCTGCGTTCCAACGTTGCGTTTTTCAAATATGTAAATGTCTGACAATCACCCATGGGTGGGTTTTAGGTTTTTTGTGGACTTAACGACCCTCAACTCTCTCTCTCTTCCCCAGGGACCGCCGGGAATTCCGGGAAACGACGGAGAGAAGGGGGAGCGAGGCAGGCCGGTGAGCCGAATTGTCTCAGCCCACCTATTAAACACCGTACTCGAGGTTTTTGGGTTACATCGCGGAAATATAAATGTGTCGTTAAATTGTAAATATCGTGGGTTTATTCTCCAACACACAACCGGTGTGCTGTACTGTACTAGTAACGAATTGGTATGTTTTGTTGACGTGACAAACCTGACTAATTGGCTGTGTCGGGTGGTGACGGGTTTAATGACGCATTTATATTTATGCGATCTAACCCAAAAACCTCAATTATGGATAATATTGGTTGCGAAAGCCTACTAGGTGTTAATCCGACAAAAAAACGATTGACAAGTTGTTGTCATTCATGACGACGATTTGCTAAATCTCTCATGCTAAATGTGATCTGTTCCGCCGCGCGAGCAGGGGAGTCGGGCCTACCAGGCCTCACCGGGCCTGCAGGCCGGCCCGCGCCCGACGGTATCCAAGGCGACGACGGCGAGCAAGGACCCCTGGGGCCGCCCGGAGAGCCCGTGAGAAAATGCCTGTTTTATTTACTTATTGTATCACTTGCTTTTTATAACCCTTTCCCACTCCCTTGACGTACATGCAGGCATACGTCATGCATTACCGATGACGTACGCACGTTCGTAAAATAGCGTTATCGGTACCGAGGCTCCCCCGCTCAGCCACGCGGGGAGGGGCACGCGGCACAGTTTTGGCGCCGGCTATGGTAGAGTGGCGGCGGTCGTGTCGCTACGGTTCTCTGCGGCGAGTAACGACGTCCTTATAGAAACAACGGCGCTGACCGCCACTACGCCTCTCTAAAGAAAATTAACGCCGAGCCGCTTGCCGCGTCGCGAGACTCGGCGGTGAACAGGACCCCACCCAGCCACACTGCAGACTTCCTGGACACACAGGGATGGGTTCAAGACCGGTGCCTCTGTCCTGTCCAGACCACGTGGTGTGTGTGTGTGTGGTGCGTGCGTGGTGCGGGTGGTTATTTGTGCCCTAGGGACCGCAGGGAGACAAAGGGGAGAGAGGGCCACCCGGAGAGAAGGGAGACCAGGTGAGTTTGGTTTATTTTATTCTTTATTCATTGAAACGTCTGAAACTCCCTTGAGATGGAACTTCTCGTTTGTCAGGGTGTTAAGGGTGAGCCGCAGAGGGATACAGCAAGATGGTGATAATGATGATGATAGTTGCGGTGTTCATGATGATGATGGGAGTAGTGGTTTTAACAGCGATGCTGATGATGATGGTGATAATGATGGCGATGACGATGGTGGTGATGATGATGGTGATGATGGTGGTGATGATGATGGTGATGATGGCTGTGATGATGATGATGGTGATGATGGTGATGATGATGGCATCTCCCACACAGGGCTACCGTGGTGATGTTGGTGATGCCGGCCCAAAGGGCGAGCGAGGACCCAAGGCGAGTGGCTGTCCACTCCGTGCTGTCCACTCCGTGCTATGTGCGTCTGTTGTGGGGAGTGGTGGCACAGCAGGTAGCGCACCGCTGCGCTACGAACCAGGCGACCCGCGAGTTCGATTCCCATTCACGGTCACGATTATCTGAACCGGTGCTGGGCCTCTGCCCTAGGTCGACTCAGTGACCGGTGCGGTGAGTCAACATCGCCACTGGGCAGACAAAGACGGCCGGCCGTGGTGCAGGCCACCCGCCTTCCCATGCGGCCGTGCCGGCCTTCATAGGCGCTGCTGCTCCTCGCTCACAGAGCGCACACACACAGTGGGAGCAGTCGTCTGCCCCGCACTCCTTAGAAAACTTGGCAAGATCCAACCTCAAGAATCGTCTGGAGGCTCTCCGAGGCTCCGCGGGGTAGAGAGGTTTATACTCGATCGGTGTGCTCGTCTTCACGTAACACTTGCAGTGCGGTGGTTGAGACGACAGTGTCTGATGGATCAAATCACCAACACGGATCGGCGAGTTGTCGCGCGGATGGACACGAGTGTCTGTGGCCGACTCGTCTAACCATCGCTCTCGCTCGCTCTCCGCTCACTCCCTCACTCGCTCTTTCTTTCACTCACTCTCCCACTCACTCACTCTCACACACTCTCTCTCTCGCTCGTTCTCTCTCTTTCGCTCGCTCTCACTCTCCCACTCACTCTCACACACTCTCACACACTCTCTCTCTCTCGCTCACTCTCCCACTCACTCTCACTCTACACTCACTCTCACACACTCTCTCTCACTCTCCCACTCACTCTCACACACTCTCTCTTTCTCTACCTCTCTCTCGCTCGCCGTGTGTCTTTGTCGGCGCAGGGAGAGAAGGCTGAGCCCGGGCTGCCGGGAGCTCTGGGAGCCGTGGTGAGTTGCGAGAGGCCGAGACCCGTCGCTGCATTCACGCAAGAGATGAATCACTGGGGTTGATTGATCACACAGAGATTACTCTGCGATGCCCCCCCCCGCCCCCGTTATGGATACACTGGGACTCAGTTGGTGAATGCTACCCACCACCACCACCACCCCCCCCCCCGAAAGACGAGATGTTAACCACCTCGCCTGGTATACAGGAGGTCGTGTGTCTGGGGAGCGGTCGTGTAGTGGTTAGCACACTGCACTTCGAACCTGGCGACCCGGGTTCGATTCCCGTTCACGGCCAACACCGGTGACTATTAACCTGAAACGGTCCTGGGCCTCCCCTAGGTTGACTCAGCCCAAAATTAGTACCTGGTGCGATGTGTAAACATCGCCACTAGGGAGACAAAGGCGGCCGGGCGTGGTGTTGGCCACCCATCCCCTCATGTGCCGTGCCGGCCTTTATAGGTGCTCGCTAATAGCACTTGCCCCTACAGTCTGTTAAGGATATATGGGGGATCTTTGTCTTTTTTGTGTCTGTGTGTGTGTCTGTGTGTGTCTGTGTATCCGTGTGTGTGTCTGTGTATCCGTGTTTGTGTCTGTGTGTGTATGTCTGTGTGTGTATGTCTGTGTGTGTGTTTCTGTGTGTGTGTGCGTTTCTGTGTGTGAGTATGTCTGTGTGTGACCGGCTCCGGTTTGGCAGCGGAGGTCTCACTCCGAATCAGTCGAGCGCCAATTTCTTTTCATCGGTTGCGTAATGCTGTGTGGAAGCTGCCTGGTCTGTCGCTCCGCACGAAGCTTCAGGTCTTCTCGGCCACAGTCATTCCCTCTCTTCTCTATGCTTGCGAAACGTGGACCCCCAAAATGGAGCATCTTCGCCGGTTAGAAACATTTAGGCTGGCCTGCCTACGATCCATCCTGGGTTTAACCTGCAGGCTGGATTGTGTGAGGAGCTTACAAATCCTTGAAAGAGCTGGGCAAAGCCCCATCGGTGAGCTCCTCCGGTAGGCAAGGCTGCGTTGGCTGGGTCATGTAGCCCGCATGCCCAGCCACCGCATGCCTAAACAGCTTTTGTTCGGCCGGATCGAGGGGGCTAAACGGGCACAGCTAGAGAAGAGATGGAGTGATGTGGTACAGGAGGACGTAGAGCTGAGTGGACTTGCCGATGACTGGTACCAGCGGTGTCAAGATCGGCCTCAGTGGAGGAGGCTCGTGAAGGACGCTACTGGGCAGTTGGAGGCAGTCGCCCTCCAACAACAACGGAGGGCGGAGGAGCGACGCTCACAACAACGAGCGGAGTGCCGGGTGGCTAAAGCACAGCAATTGGCACAGTAGGGGGCACAGGTGGTGCATCAGCCAGTCATCTCGGTCATCTCCGTCAGTCGACCCGTGGCACCTGGGTCTGCCCCGTGACCTCCTGCCAGCGGGCGTTCGACACTTCACGTGGCCTCAAGGTGCAGGCCTGGCACAAGCGTCGTGGTGACGTCACCGCCACTTAGTGGCGAATGGCGGTTGTTGTTGTTTGTGTGTGTGTGTGTGTTCAAATCTCTTCAGGGCCCTCCCGGCGTCAAGGGAGTCGCTGGCCTGCCGGTGCCACAGGGCTCCCCGTGAGTGACCGCGATTCACAACCAGCGCGGCTAATCCTCCTCCTCGTCCCCTCACCCCCCTCCACGCACCTCCAATCAGCTGACGGTTCGCTCCGTACACGCGACAGGAGTTCAACGTGCGCGTGTGTGTGTGCGTGTGTGTGTATGCATGTGTGCGTGTGTGTGTGCGTGTATGTGTGTGTGCGTCCCGGGACGCGTGCCGCCGCACCCGCTGCGTTTGGCCACCGGCGCACGGCAGCACCGAATCACAAACTCGCTCGGCACGACCACGGCGCTGCTGACGTGCGCGTGGAGCCGTTTTAGGTTCAATGCATTCGAATGCTCGGTTACCTCCATTGCCTGGTGTACAGGAGGTCGTGGGTTCGATCCCGACCCTGACGCCTGCTGCTGTATATTGGAGTTTTCGTGTCTCTCTTTCCCTCTCCACCACGGACACGTGGATTATTCCGCCCGGGTCCTGCCGGTTTTTTCCCTCCACATGTAATAATGGACGTCACACGATGATGACGACGATTATTTGGCCCCGCTGTGAATGTCCACGCGGTGACGATGAGCCACTTCGTCGAGCCATCGCTTGTGGCGGGAGCCAGGTCGCTTTTGAGAGAGCGCCACGTCACCGCTCAGTGGGGCCTTGCACCCGGCAAAATATAAATTAGTGGTGAGCCTGAGTTCCCACCACCGCCATCACCGACAACAAAACCGCCACCACCATCGCCACCACCGCCGCCATCACTGCCACCACCATCACTACCACCGTCACCACCAACGTCACCGCCACCACCACCGTCACCGCCACCACCGCGCCAACCTCAGCCCAACCTTTCCCAGAAAAGCGCAGATTCCTGGAAATGCCAATTGACGAACGAGCGGGAGACCGCAGTGGCAGCAGTGACAGCCACTGCGTGTGTCCGCCCGCCTGCCTGTGTGTGCGTGTTTGTGTGTGTGTGCGTGTGTGTGCGTGTGCGTGCGCGTGCGTGCGCGTGCGTGCGTATGTGTGCGTGTGTGTGCGTGCGTGTTTGTGTGTGTGCGTGCGCGTGCGTGCGTGTGTGTGCGTGTCTGTCTGTCTCTCCCGCCACGTGCCCGTGGCTATGAAAGGACAATTTTCTCTTCCCACGTCCACGCCACTCACCATGGGGCTGGCGTGCCCGTGGCTTGACGCGAGTCTCTCGTCTGCCCGGCTCACTCAGTTCGTGTGGGAGGTGGTGGTGGGGACGCGGAGGGGATGGGGTCGAGGCGGGGCGAGGGTTTCTCTTCCAACGTTAATGACATTCATTTGTTCCCCAGGGGGATTACGGATTCGTGGGTTTGCAGGGTCCCGCCGGAGTTGAGGTGAGTCCTTCCTGCCCCTTGGTGCCAATGTGTCGTGCATGACGCCGATTCATTCCTCTGGTCGTTCGTTCGATGCAGTCATTCTTTCTGATCGTTTGGTCATTCTTCCCGTTGAGTCGTTCATTGCCTCGGATGATTCATTCAATTCCTTTGGTCATTCATTTATTTGGTCATTTATTTAATTCTTCAATCGTTTTGTCATTCGTTTAGACACATGCATTGAGATGATTTAGGTTATTCTGGCTGCTATAAATGTCCAAACGATGGGCCACTTTGTTGAGCTATCATTTGTGGTGGCCAGGTCGCTTCTGGTAAATAAGTTCATGCCTCAGTGGGCTTTGCCTGGTAGGATGGGGTGGTTTAGTGTGGTGTTGTGTTTGTGTGTTGGGTGAGTTGTTCACCTTACGTGTACTCGGCACTGCTGTCGTGTTGATTGTTGTAACGTTCTTGCCCGTGCCCCGACTTTATGACTCATCGGATTCCTCCTGCAGTGTAAATACAATAGTCTGATTCTGATTATTTTGTCAAATACTGTGTATGTTCATTCATTCATTGAGATCAGTCTTGCTCAGGTTTGTTTTGTGTCCATCGGAGATGCGATGTGTTGGTTGGTCCTGAGAAGGCGTTGACGCTTTGCCCGTGAGTTGTGTGTCGCGTGATTTGAGTGTGCGGTGCTGGCCACCCACCCCGCCTACCCCACCCACTCCATCCACCCACCCCACCAACCCACCAACCCACCAACCCACACCACCCACCCACCCACCCCACCCACCCACCCACCAACCCACACCACCCACCCCACCCCACCAACCCCACCCCACCAACCCACACCACCCACCCACCCACCTCACCTTACCACCCACCACACCAAACCCAGCTGACCCACCCACCCCACCGACCCACCCACCGACCCACCCCACCGACCCACCCACTGACCCACCCGACCAACCCACCCACCCACCCACCCAACCCACACCACCCACCCCACCCACCTCACCTTACCCACCCAACACACCAAACCAGCTGACCCACCCCACCCCACCGACCCACCCCACCGACCCACCCGACCTGCTATAAATGTCCACACGATGACGACGACGATGATGGCGGCGGCGGTGGAAAATCGCCCCTTCCGTTGGGCTGTCATCTGTGGCCAGGTCGCTTCTGATAAAAAAANCTATTTTACTTAGCAGCTCAGTGGGCCTGACACCCAGTAAACATAAATAGTAAATAGTTGGTCGAGTTAGTCCCTGCGTGTGTCTTGTCTCTCCCACCCGTGCCCCTCTGCGTGGTCTCTGTGTGTCCGTCGCCTCGTCCGCAGGGCATGATGGGGCCCCCCGGTCCAGCCGGGGACCCCGGGTCAACGGCTCGCAGGTGCGGGTCACCGCTGCTGACCTCAACCATCGCCCCCGACCCCCCCGTCCGCCCCCTCCACCACCTGCCTCCTATCGCTGCCTCCTATCGCTGCCTCCTACCTGCAAATCAGTCGTCTTCGTTTCACTCGCATAGCTCCCCAAACACACGTGAGAGCTCTTCTCTGACACAGCGGCGGGGAGCTCGCCATTGTCCCGGGAGGCTCAGTGGGACACGCGGTCAGATGGCAGCCCCCCACGCTGTCAGTCAGCCCTCCACTACCCACATAGCCCCGCCCACTACCCAGGTGCCCCCCACTACCCACGTAGCCCCCCCACTACCCACGTAGCCCCCCCACTACCCAAGTAGCCCCCCACTACCACGTAGCCCGCCCACTATCCAGGTGCCCCGCCCACTACTCATGTAGCTCCACCCACTACTCAGGTGGCCCTCCCACTACTCAGGTAGCTCCTCCCACTACTCAGGTGGCCCGCCCACTACCCAGGTGGCCCCTCCCACTACTCAGGTAGCTCCACCCACTACTCAGGTAGCTCCTCCCACTACTCAGGTAGCTCCTCCCACTACTCAGGTAGCTCCTCCCACTACTCATGTAGCTCCACCCACTACTCAGGTAGCCCTCCCACTACTCAGGTGCCCTCCCACTCAGGTGGCCCCTCCCACTACTCAGGTGGCCCCTCCACTACTCAGGTGGCCCCTCCCACTACTCAGGTGGCCCCTCCCACTACTCAGGTGGCCCCTCCCACTACTCAGGTGGCCCTCCCGCTACTCAGGTGGCTCCTCCCGCTACTCAGGTAGCTCCTCCCGCTACTCATGTAGCTCCACCCACTACTCAGGTGGCCCTCCCACTACTCAGGTGGCCCCTCCCACTACTCAGGTGGCCCCTCCCACTACTCAGGTGGCCCCTCCCGCTACTCAGGTGGCCCTCCCGCTACTCAGGTGGCCCCTCCCACTACTCAGGTGGCCCTCCCACTACTCAGGTGGCCCCTCCCACTACTCAGGTGGCCCCGCCCACTACTCAGGTGGCCCTCCCACTACTCAGGTGGCCCCTCCCACTACTCAGGTGGCCCCTCCCACTACTCATGTAGCTCCACCCACTACTCAGGTAGCTCCTCCCACTACTCATGTAGCTCCACCCACTACTCAGGTGGCCCCTCCCACTACTCAGGTGGCCCCCCACTACTCAGGTAGCTCCTCCCACTACTCAGGTAGCCCCTCCCACTACTCAGGTAGCCCCGCCCACTACTCAGGTAGCTCCTCCCACTACTCAGGTAGCTCCTCCCACTACTCAGGTAGCCCCTCCCACTACTCAGGTAGCCCTCTCACTACTCAGGTGGCCCCGCCCACTACTCAGGTAGCTCCTCCCACTACTCAGGTGGCCCTCCCACTACTCAGGTGGCCCCTCCCACTACTCAGGTGGCCCCTCCCACTACTCAGGTGGCCCCTCCCACTACTCAGGTGGCCCCTCCCACTACTCAGGTAGCCCCTCCCACTACTCAGGTGGCCCCTCCCACTACTCAGGTGGCCCTCCCACTACTCAGGTGGCCCCTCCCACTACTCAGGTGGCCCCTCCCACTACTCAGGTGGCCCCGCCCACTACTCAGGTAGCCCTCCCACTACTCAGGTAGCCCCTCCCACTACTCAGGTAGCCCCGCCCACTACTCAGGTGGCCCCTCCCACTACTCAGGTAGCTCCTCCCACTACTCAGGTAGCCCCTCCCACTACTCAGGTAGCCCCTCCACTACTCAGGTGGCCCCGCCCACTACTCAGGTAGCTCCTCCCACTACTCAGGTGGCCCCTCCACTACTCAGGTGGCCCCTCTCACTACTCAGGTGGCCCCTCCACTACTCAGGTAGCTCCTCCACTACTCAGGTAGCCCCTCCCACTACTCATGTAGCTCCTCCACTACTCAGGTGGCCCCTCCACTACTCAGGTGGCCCTCTCACTACTCAGGTGGCCCCTCCCACATCAGGTAGCTCCTCCACTACTCAGGTAGCCCCTCCCACTACTCAGGTAGCTCCTCCCACTACTCAGGTAGCTCCTCCCACTACTCAGGTGGCCCCTCCCACTACTCGGTAGCTCCTCCCACTACTCAGGTAGCCCTCCCACTACTCAGGTAGCCCTCCCACTACTCAGTAGCTCCTCCACTACTCAGGTGGCCCCTCCCACTACTCAAGTAGCCCTCCCACTACTCAGGTGGCCCTCCCACTACTCAGGTAGCTCCTCCCACTACTCAGGTAGCTCCTCCCACTACTCAGGTAGCCCCTCCCACTACTCAGGTGGCCCTCCCACTACTCAGGTAGCCCCTCCCACTACTCAGGTAGCCCCACCACTACTCAGGTGGCCCCTCCACTACTCAGGTAGCCCCTCCCACTACTCAGGTAACTCCTCCACTACTCAGGTAGCCCTCCCACTACTCAGGTAGCCCCTCCCACTACTCAGGTAGCCCCTCCACTACTCAGGTAGCCCTCCCACTACTCAGGTGGCCCCTCCCACTACTCAGGTGGCACCGCCCACTACTCAGGTGGCCCCGCCCACTACTCAGGTAGCTCCTCCCACTACTCAGGTGGCCCCTCCCACTACTCAGGTAGCCCCTCCCACTACTCAGGTGGCCCCTCCCACTACTCAGGTAGCCCCACCCACTACTCAGGTGGCCCCTCCCACTACTCAGGTAGCCCCTCCCACTACTCAGGTAGCCCCTCCCACTACTCAGGTAGCCCCTCCCACTACTCAGGTAGCCCCTCCCACTACTCAGGTAGCCCCTCCCACTACTCAGGTGGCCCTTCCCACTACTCAGGTGGCCCCGCCCACTACTCAGGTGGCCCCGCCCACTACTCAGGTAGCTCCTCCCACTACTCATGTAGCTCCACCCACTACTCAGGTGGCCCCTCCCACTACTCAGGTAGCTCCGCCACTACTCAGGTGGCCCCGCCCACTACTCAGGTGGCCCCGCCCACTACTCAGGTAGCCTCTCCCACTACTCAGGTGGCCCCGCCCACTACTCAGGTAGCCCCGCCCACTACCAGGTGGCCCCTCCCACTACTCAGGTGGCCCGCCCACTACTCAGGTGGCCCCGCCCACTACTCAGGTGGCCCCGCCCACTACTCAGGTGGCCCCGCCACTACTCAGGTGGCCCGCCCACTACTCAGGTGGCCCCGCCCACTACCCAGGTAGTTCTGCCCGTGTCAATTAGACAATGTTTTTTTGGAGATTGTTAAAACATTTACATTCAAATATATATAAATATATACCGTTCGTTGTATTTTCTCTGGCTGTCACAGGGCGACAGGGGCAGCCCTGGGCCTCAAGGACCCAAAGGACCCCAGGTGAGATGCAACCTTCCCAAAGGACTCAACCGCCCACCCCCGCCGTGCTTATAGGAGGTGGTACATCCATCGGTGCCATCGGTTCCATCGGTTCCATCGGTTTAGTCGAGGGACTGCAGCGCAGTGGCGACGCTTACGCACGTACGTACACACGCACGTACGTACACACGCACGTACGTACGTATATACGTATTATGTTGAACTTCTTTCGCACCGCATGTAGCCACCCCTGCTAATCAGAGGCGCGGGGAAGGAACAGCAAACAAAACTAAAACACGTCCTCTGTGAGTGAAGCAGACAGCGACGTAGTGACAGCAGCAGCAGCATCACGGTCGACACGCGCTGCGGGATTCACCAGGGCGGCTGAGCGATTCGAACCACGGACCCCCATCCGTATATATACACACATAGATACACACACATGTATGTATATATATATGACGTGTTTTTTTTCACACCGTTGCATGTTGTGGTTTTTCCCCCCTGATGTCTCCCCCTTTAATTTTTGTCATTTCACTTCCAGGGTCCGCTGGGAATTATGGGAGAAACGGGGCCACGTGGGGCGACAGGGAAACAGGTTCGTTAAACCCTTTCCGCTCCTGAAGACGTTACACGTGTACGTACGTGCGTGTGTGTACGTACGTGCGTGTGTGTACGTACGTGCGTGTACGTACGTCATCGGTACCGAGGCCCCCACAAGGTCACGCACGGGGGTGAGGGGGGCGCGTGCGCCACGGTTTTGGCGCCGGCTACGGTAGAGTGGCGGCGGTCTCGTCGCCACGGTTCTCTGCGGCGAGTAACGACGTCTTAATAGAGTCAACGGCGCTGACCGCTGCTACGCCTCTCTGAAGAAACCCACGCTGAGCCGCTTGCCGCGTTCTGGGACTCGGCGGGGCACGGGACCCCACCCAGCCACCCACCCCGCAACTTGCAGACGTCTTGGAATCGCAGGGGAAGGGTTCAAGACCGGCGCCTCCATCCTGTCCCACCATCGAATCGGTTCCTCGCAGGCCCCGGCCCTCTGCTGCCCGTGTGCCACGGGGCAGTTGCACCGCCTGCACACTCGGCAGCCGCGCCACGGTTCCTGACTCGGGCGATCGAGCGAGTGAGCGGAGTTCAACTCCACGCATTGAGATTAATTACTTTTCTGCTGTAAATGTGCAAATGATGAGGCCACTGGTTTGAGCTATCATTTGTGATTGCCAGGTCGCTTCTGAAAGAGAAGTGAATCACCTCTGTGGGCTTGCCTGGTTAGGATGGAGATGGTGAAGTTATATTTGCACGTGGTTGGGTGATGTGTTCACCTTTCTTGCACTTTGCACTCCTGTAGTGTTGTTGTCACGTTCTTGCCCCGTGCCCCCAACTGGAAATCTGAGAGAAAGAGATTCATAGCCCATCGGATTCCTCCATTGTAAATAAATATTCTCATTTTGATTTTGACTTAGCCCATCATCTCGGTGGGGGTGGACAAAACGAGAGTACCACCTTTTTTTGGGGCGGAAGTCAACGACGGTTGTCCGATGGATGGACTCGCCCCCGTCGTAGGAATGTGGAATGCCTGCGAGAGTGAACGAATGCTGGGTGGCGGGCACGTTACGAGTTGAAGCAGTAATATAACAACTCGTTTTTATTCTCGATTTCGCTTCTGCAGGGCAGGGGCGGCAGCGATGGCCCGCCTGGTCTCAGAGCGGACGAGGTGGGTGGCCAGGGAAACCCTCGGTTTGAGCATCTTCACACAACTGCTGTGTTATTGCCTGAAAGGCTCAACACGTGTTGTTATGTTTTCATACTTTGATACTGGCAGAAAAGCTCCAAGGTGCAGCTGCTCACCCCGAGCTACAAATGCCCCGACACGTGTGGCATTGCCCTGGTGCTGTTCTCTGGTCTGACACTGGGAGTGAGATCTAGGCCATCAAGATAACGCATTATATAAATATCAGATTCGTCTACACTATGGGAACCTTATTTGCCAGTAAAAATATGATAATTGCTTTTTTACCCTTCTATCTGGCAACAAAACTGACACCTTTTGGCGTCATCTGGTCTAACCCATGTGAGACTAGGCTCTAAGGAAAGCTGTCTCGGGTGTGGACCAATCAACTTCAAGGACAGTGCACATTATCAGAGTTGTGTCTTTTGTTTGTATTATGACTGCAGGTATTGCGGTCTATGCAAACATGACTCCTTGTAAAAAGGTGTCAGTTTTGTTGCCAGATAGAAGGGTAAAAAACAAATTATCATATCAGATTCGTGTTTTTGTTCGCCTGTTCACCACAAGCACTGCGTGTGGTTAATGCAGTAATTATTCCTTGCAAAAGGTTTCTATTTGGTGTTTGAACATCTTCACACCTATTGGTTAGATACAGTGTCGAGTTATTTGAGGTTGCCTGTCGCCTATTCTCGAAGCAGCCAATTGGTTGATCAGCCGATTGAACGACTCATTAGCTGACTGATGAACAGGCAGATTTATTTACCAATTCACCAATTGACCAACTGGTCCATTGAATCGCCGATTGATTCGTGAACTGACCGAGCGACTGATCGAATGATTGGCATCGCTCGGTGACCGATTTGCCCGACATGTATCGAACGATTTGTCTCCCCCCGTCTCGGTTGTCACCCAGGGCCCACCCGGGGTCACGGGAGAGCGAGGCGAGGATGGTCCTGAGGGCTACAAGGTGGGTGGGATGCCAACGGTGTCCCTCGAAAGAGCTTTGCGGCTCATCGGATTCCTCCAGACTCGAGAAAAGATTCTGACTGGCAAACCTCTATCCGGCACGGCACGACCCCTCCGCTCGGTGCACGTGTGGACCAGCCTCTCTGTCTGTCCATCGACATGTCCGTCCATCTGTACATTCATTTGTCTACATGTCTACCCATCCGTCTGTCTATCTGTCCATCCATCTGTCTGCCCATCTGTCTGTCTACCTGTCTGTCTGTCCATCCATCTGTCTGCCTGTCTATCTGTCGATCTGTCCTTGATCTGTTTGCCAGCCTGTACGTCCATCCATTAATCTGCCCATCATCCGCTCGCCTGTCCGTCCATCTCTCTGTATGCACAGCCATCGGTCTGTCCAGCCTACCCATCACACTGTCCATTTGTCCGTGCGAATTTCTGTCCGTCAAGGGGCCATCCATGGAGTCGGTACGCACAAATCTGTCACAACTTGACCCCTGCCCCCTCCCTGTAGGCACGTGGACTGTTTACCCCCCCACCACCTGTGTAGGTTCGCTTGACGCACCCCCCCCCCCGAATCCTATAGAACGGCCGATATTTAATCCACGCAAAAACGATCAAGGGTTAATAATATTGACGTGTTTAAGCAAACATAGTCCACCGCCGGACTATCTAACTCATTTGAAGGCCAATGTAGACAAATTATTATCGAGCCTTCACCCCCCCCCCCCCCCGTTTCCTATGCATACATTGTCAGTAGACCACCCATACGCAAGCTAAACATTTGGGTTGACCTCCCCCCTCCATGCGTACGGACTCAATGGACGTCCCCTAATATCCCCGTGTGTCCCCCAGCAGCTACCCCAGCAGCACCCCGTCTGTCTGTGTGTCCCCGCGTCTGTCCTCACGCCCACGTGGTCGCCCTGCACTCGCCCACGTGGTCGCCCTGCACATGCCCACGTGACGCTGCCTCGCTCACGTGATGCAGCTGTCTCTGCTCAGATGTCCATGTTGGCCCCTTGCTGCTACTTTCATTTTGAACACTTAACAGCAGCAGTAGTAGCAGCAGTAGCAGCAGCAGTATCATGGCAACAGTATCATCATCAGCAGCAGTATCATAGCAGCAGCAGTATCATCAGCAGCAGTATCAGCATCATCAGTATCATGAGCAGCAGTATCATCAGCAGCAGTAGGAGCTGACGTGGCACGCGCTGTGGCTGTTTGTGCGCCGCTGGCGTGCAGGGCGTGTCCGGCTTGTCTGGCGTCACCGGGCCACGTGGCGACAAGGTGAGAGACACACACACACTCTCACACTCTCACACACGGGGGGGCTGGGGGTCGAGGGGTTCCTGAGCAAGCACCGATCGCCCCTCCCGGTTTGATTCCGGGTCACACCGGCGCCTCGTTTTCGAGCGCGGCACAGAAACTAAACAGTCGGTTCGGCTACTGCGGAAGGCACGCGGAGCGAAACGTCTGACACCGTACCCGAGCGACACGCGGCACAACCAGGAAAACGTCGCCGACCATACCTCTTTGGTTTTCCTTTTATGGCCAAACGGTGTTTTTGATGAATGTGTTCACTTGATGTTGGTCACGGGGTTCTTGATACCTCTCTCTGTCTCGCTCTCTCCCATGTCCCCCCCCTCTCTCCCCCCCCCCTCTCTGTCGCTTCCCCCTCTCTCCGTCTCCCCCCTCTCTGCCTGCCTCTCTGCGTGTCCCCAGGGCCTCAAGGAAAGGAGCGGCCACCGTGGCGACGTGGGAGAGAAAGGCGATCAGGTGAGTGGCCCCAACGCACGTGGCGCTCCCGGCACCCGCCCGCCTGGGTTCCCTTCCTGCCTGTGGGCATCGCCATTCGCGGTGGCCGACTCCCGCTACCGACATTTGAGTCACTCTGAGTTCTACCAGGCGCAAACAAAGAAGGGTTATAAAGGGACGCCGCAGTGGCTCGGAGATGTCAACTCCCTCGCCTGGTGCGCAGGAGGTCGTGGGTTCTTCGTTCCCGGCCCTGACACCTGCTGCTGTATATTTGGAGTTTGCGGTGTCTCTCTCCCCGTGGTCGCGTGGATTTCTCTCCGGGTCCTCCGGTTTTCCCCGTCCACATTTGGAATCGACATTACGCGTTTAGAGTGTTTGGGTTCTACACATTTCCACGTGGTGATGATGATGATAAGCCACTTCGTTGAACTATCATTTGTGATAGGTCGCTTATGAAAAAGATTTACACAGCTCAGTGGGCCGTACACCTGGTACAATAAACGTGGTCGTAGTTTAATCCAGAGATTACAACTTGGTGAGTGCATTGAATGAGTGGGTGAGTGAACGAATGAGTGAGTGGGTGAGATGGTGGTGGGTGAGTGAGATGGTGGTTGGGTGAGATGGTGGGTGGTGAGATGGTGGGTGGGTGAGATGGTCGATGGATGAGATGGTGGGTGGGTGAGATGGTGAGTGAGATGGTGGGTGGGGGAGATGGTGGGTTGGTGAAATTGTGGGTGGGTCAGTGAGTTGGTGAGATGGGGGGTGGGTGAGATGGTTGGTGGGTGAGATGGTGGGTGGGTGATATGGTGAGTGAGATGGTGGGTGGGTGAGATGGTGGGTTGGTGAGATCATCCACCGCGTAACCCGCTCAAGTCTCCGCTCCTTCACCGCGTGTGATCTCGGTGGCACGGCGCAGTTTCCCCGTTGGATAACGAAGCGCTCTGTGCCCCCCCCCCCTCTCCCAGGGTGTCCCTGGCTGGAGGGGCGCCAAGGGATTCTCCGGCTTCCGGGGTCCGGCCGGCCACCAGGGATTCCCGGGGCCCAAGGGGAGGTCGGGCCCAGTGGGCTCCACGGTGAGGAGCTGTGTGAGCGTGTGTGGTGTGAGTGGTGTGTGTGTGTGGTGTGAGTGTGGTGTGAGTGTGTGGTGTAAGCGTGTGTGAGTGTGTGTGTGGTGTAAGCGTGTATGGTGTGAGTGGTGTGTTTGAGTGTGTGTGTGTGGTGTGACATAACAACAGTCTGGACCACTGGACGGGTTCCGCAGGATTGGAAGGATGCCCTGGTGGTCCCCTCTTTAAGAAGGGGGACCGCACAGACTGTAACAACTATAGGGGCATCTCACTCCTCAGTGTGCCGGGAAAGGTCCTGGCAAGGATTCTTCAACATCGCCTTGCCAGGCACCCTGAGGAGAGGCTTGCGGAGCCCCAATGCGGTTTCAGGAAAGGCGGTCCTGCACAGATGCCATATTATCCGTCCGTCTGCTACAGCAGAGGTGTAGGGAATTCCAACAAGACCTACATCTCTGCTTTATTGAGCTGGTCAAGGCCTATGATACCATCAGTAGGCCTGGGCTCTGGGTTGTTCTTCGTGCTTTCAGAGTCCCTGACCCTCTGCTCACGATCATTAAGGACCTTCATGATGGTGAGCGGGCCCGGGTAAAACTACGTGGCCGGGAGTCAGAGCCATTCCCTGTACACCTTGGGGTGCGACGGGGATGTCCTCTGGCTCCCACATTATTTTACATCTATTTTGACCACGTAGTTCGTGAAGCCTTCAATAGCTGTACCGAGGGAATTTCCATTTGGTACGGATATAATGGGAGGCTGATCGATCAAGGGATGGCTCCCTATTGGTCAACCACGTTATGTATGCAGATGAATTGGTAATAGCTGCTCATTCAGAGGAGGAGTTGGAGACGCTGCTGCTGAGACTGGAGCGTGCCACTAAGAGGTGGGCCTTACCATCAGCCCCACCAAAACTAAGCACCTGCCTGGGTATTTTGTACCATCGGACACTCCACCCACACAACTCCCAATCTGTTACTACCGCTGCTGCTTCCACTGCTGCCACCACTGCTGCTGTGCTAACTTTGGTGTTTCTCTTTTTCCAGGGCTGGAGGGGCCCATGGGGGCGCAGGGAAGGAAGGGGAAATTGGGCCCCAAGGTGAGCATCACCACCACCTTCGTCATCATGCTCGCCACACGTGTGTGTACACGTGTGGCGAATCTGTGCACGTGTGTGCATGCATGTGAATTTGCGAGCGGTGGCGTAGCGGTTAGCGCTCCGAACCCGGCGGCCTGAGTTCGATTCCCGCTCACGGCCATCTCCAGTGACAATCATCTGAACCGGCCCTGGGCCTCTGCTATGTCGACTCAGCCTTAAATGAGTACCTGGGCATGGTGTGTAAATATCAGCACTGGGGAAGCAAAGGTGGCCGGGCGTGGTGTCGGCCACACCACCCCCTCGTGTGCCTCATTGGTGCTGCAACTCGCTAACGGCACTCGCCCCAACAGTCTGTTACAGGCTAGTGTAGTGGTTAGCGCGCTACGAACCTGGCCACCCGAGTTCGATTCCCGCTCATGGCCAACACCAGTGACAATTATCTGAACCATTCCTTGCTCTCCCCTAAGAAGACTCAGCCTCAAATAAATAGCTGATGCGATGTGTATACATCGCCACTGGGGAGACAAAGGCAGCCGAGCGTGGTGTTGGTCTGTGTGCCGTACCGGCCGTCATAGGTGCTCGGTAACGGCACTTGCCCCAACGGTGTGTTAAAGGCTATACGGGGGATCTTTGTGTTTTTGTTCATCCATTAGGGAGACCAGGGCGTGATTGGCTCAAAGGGCATCTCAGGATCTCGAGGCGTCCGTGTAAGTGGCTCTGCGATCGCTTCCCGACAACCGGACATGCGCACACACACACACAGACACACACACAGACACAACAAGAACAACCGCCATTCGCCACTAAGTGGCGGTGACGTCACCACGACGCTTGTGCTAGGCCATGTGCATGTTGAGGCCACGTGAAGTGTCGAACGCCCGCTGGCAGGTCACGGGGCAGACCCAGCAGGTGCCACGGCTCGACTGACTGAGACGACTGGCTGATGCACCACCTGTGCCCCCTACTGTGCCAACTTGCTGTGCTTTAGCCACCCGGCGCTCCGCTCGTTGTTGTGAGCATCGCTCCTCCTCCCTCCGTTGTTGTTGGAGGGCGATTGCCTCCAACTGCCCAGTAGCGTCCTTCACGAGCCTCCTCCACAGAGGCCGATCTTGACACTGCTGATATTGTCATCGCCAAATCCACTCAACTCCATGTCCTCCTATACCACATCACTCCATCTCTTCTCTAGTCCGTGCCGCGCCTGGTTAGCCCCCTCTATCCGGCCGAACAAAAGCTGTTTGGGCATGCGGTGGCTGGGCATGCGGGCTACATGACCCAGCCAACGCAGCCTTGCCTGCCGGAGGAGCTCACCGATAGGACTTTGTCCAGATCTTTCAAGGATTTGTGAGCTCTTCACACAATCCAGCCTGGTTAACCCAGGATGGATCGTAGGCAGCCAGCCTAAATGTTTCAAACCGGCGAAGATGCTCCATTAGGGGGTCCACGTTTTGCAAACGTAGAGAAGGAGGAATGACTGTGGCCGAGAAGACCTGAAGCTTCGTGCGGAGCGACAGACCAGGTAGCTTCCACACAGCGTTACCCAACCGATGAAAAGATATTGCCGCTCGACTGATTCGGAATGAGACCTCTGCTGCCAAACCGGAGCCGGTCATGAGCACACTGCCAGGTGTGGGAAACTCTCCACTGCCCCATCACTAATTGGGAGTTGTGGGATGGAGTGTTCGATGGTACAAAATACCCATGCAGGTGCTTATACACTACACGACTATACACTGCACTATACACTACACTATACACTACACTACTATACACTACACTACTATACACTGGGCTCTATGGAGGCCGTCATTAGTCATGAACAGGGCTTCTACTGTACTGACATTTCACCTTTAATGCCGCTCCAGGGACGGACCGGCCAACGTGGGCTCGTCGGCTTCCCGGGGCTCTGGTGAGTTCACTCGGTTATAGCCGGCCACGCTGCCATGGCAGCCGTCACGGTGTGGTTGTCAAGGCTGTGATGTCACGGTGTGGTTGTCAAGGCTGTGATGTCACGGTGTGGTTTTCAAGGCTGTGATGTCACGGCGTGGTTGTCAAGGCTGTGATGTCATGTTTGGTTGTCAAGGCTGTGTCGTCACGATGTGGTTGTCAAGGCTGTGCCTCCGCAAGGTGGTTTGGCCGCGACGTCCGACGTTTCGCTCCACGCACCGGCACCTTCTTCTTCGGGAATTGAAGCGAGGCCCTTCGTCCGCCAGTACGTGCGGCGTGCACCGTACGTTGCACTTCTTGTGCACCGTACGTAGCCAACCGTGCTAACCGGGGGCACGGGGAAGGACAGCAAACCAAACACAAATAGAAATTACACAGAAAGTATCTTTCCATCGAGCTGATGATTTATAAGTGCATCACAGCTCCCAGTGGCTTCCTGATACTGGAAGGAAGAGCGTTCCAGACGGGCGCAAAAGGGCGTCTGAAAGTGCCGCGCAATTTCCGCTGACCACCATCTTCGTCCCGACGGCCGAGCCAAAAGCCGCCGCCGCTGCTGCCGCTGCGAGGATGACGAACCGGAGATCGCGTGGCGATGATTTACGCTGATGAGCAGCGTGGTTCATTCGTGGCAAATCGACGACGACGTCCGACATTTCTCTCCACGCTGCTGTGCTGTACGGGAGTGACGTCCATCGCATAACGATGAGTGTACTAGTGAGTGTAGTAGTGAGTGTACTAGTGAGTGAGTGTAGTAGTGAGTGTACTCGTGAGTGAGTGAGTGAGTGTACTAGTTAGAATAATTTCAATTTACCGAGTCATTCATGCAATTGCCACCCCACAACGCTGCCGCTTTAATTAGCCGGTCCCTTACGCAGACGATGCAAAAACAAACCCGCCACTAAGCAAATCAAGAACTAAAAGATGAACACGCGAATGGCGAGAGAGAAAAAAGTTGTGCGTGACAAGAAAAATGTATCGTCAAAGAGGAAATCAATGAAAATAATTAAATAGATCCGTTTGGTCTCCGTGCCCCCAAGACCGCAATCCCAACGTTTCGCCGGATTCTGGAGAACCTTCACTGGAGGGGGGGGGGGGGGTTGGTGGCGCAGTTGTCAAGAAGAAAGCGGTGAGCCGGTTGGCCCACGATATAAAATGGCGGTGTTCGCGTGGCGTCGCCGTGCCCACGGACATTCCAGCCGAGACCGTCGCCCCGACACCGTCGACCCGTCGACCCGACACCGTCGCCCCGACACCGTCGACGACGCTCAGGGACATCGACTCGACCACGGAGTGGGGGCAGACGCACGGAGCGGCCCCCATCTTGAGACCGTGACAATCCTTATTCGGTTGACATGTAGCAGGAACGGAAAAAAANCTTCCAAATGTCGGGACGGCCGGCGGACGTCTCCCTCCGCCGCGACGAGTTGAGTTTCTTTGTCGCTCGGTCGGGGTCAAAGCGCCGCGGGGAAACACTGGGCGCCGCGCGTGCGGCGGAGTACGAGGCGGTGTGTGCGTGTGTCCGGCAGGGCGAGAAGGGCACGGGCGGAAGGGAGGGAGCGGAAGGAAAACCGGGTACCCAGGTTCCCATGCACCCATCCCTGCTGCCACGCGGCACTCACACGGCGAACACCGCACCCACGCACCGTGCACACACACCGTGCACACACACACACCCGCACCGTGCACACACACGCACCGTGCACACACACACACCGTGCACACACCCGCACCGTGCACACGCACCGTGCACACACACGCACGGTGCACACACACGCACCGTGTACACACTCACACGGTACACACACACGCACCGTGTACACACACACGCACCGTGTACACACACGCACCGTGTACTCATACGCACCGTGTGCACCGCTTTTGCACAATTCCCATGCAAACCACTCGCACAATGGTACACACAACACACACAATATACGCTGCGTTCACGCCCACCGCTCGTCCACCACTCTCACCTTATCCACCATGCTCACCCCTTGTCCACCACGCTCACCTTGTCCACCACGCCCACGGCTTGTCCACCACGCTCACCCCTTGTCCACCACGCTCGCCCTTTGTCCACCACGCTCCTCGGTGACGCGTCTCCCTGTCGCGTCTCCCCCTGCAGGGAGCGCCCGGAGTGACGGGGAACGCAGGGAGGAGGGGGTTCAGGGTGCGTAGATGCACGACACCACACACACAACAACAACAACACCACACAACAACACCACAACAACAACAGCAGAAAACAACAACACCACACACAACAACAGCAAAAAACAACAACACCACACAACAACACCACACAACAACAACAGCAGAAAATAACAACAACACCACACAACAACAACAGCAGAAAATAACAACAACACCACACAACAACAACAGCAGAAAACAACAACTACACCACACAACAACAACAGCAGCAGAAAACAACAACTACACCACACAACAACAGCAGCAGAAAACAACAACAACACCACACAACACCAAACAACAACAACAGAAAACAACACGACCGGCTTGACTGTGCAGTCTACTCTGACACGAGCCCTCGTCACAGGACACACGTCACGTCGTTGCTGCTACCCAGCCGTGGTGGCGCTCGCGGTGATGATGATGATGTTTGCTTATGATGATGAAAATGATGATTCTAATTATGATTCTCCTGCTGCTGATATTATCATTCTGATGCTGATGCCGTTCATTGAAAATGAATGATGATTCCATCAATTACTATGATGATGAATGTGTAGATTCTGCTTTGCTGATGATATTGATGTTGATTTGGCTACGACTAATGATGATGCTGCTGCTGATGATGATGCTGCTACTGCTGATGATGATACTAATGCTGCTGATGATCATGATGTTGCTGCTGCTAATGATGCTGATGCTGCGACTGCTGATGATACTGATGCTGATATAGCTGACGCTGACAATGCTGATGACGCTGACAATGCTGATGATGATGCTGTTACTGCTGATGATGATGATGCTGATGCTGCTACTGCTGCTGATGATGATGATGGTGGTTCTTCTTCTCCGTGCCACCCCCCTGTAGGGCTTCAGAGGCCTACCGGGACTCAGGGGGGTGGACGGTTCCCTGGGGCCAACGGTAAGTTTGGGCAGGGGGGTCACGGGGTCACGGGGTCGCAAAGTCACGGGGGTCATCCACGGCTCGACCAGGCGCAGGGGGCGGCTGTCCTAGCGGAGGAGCTGCAACCCCGCGGCTCGCCAGGAGACGGCGACGCAGCCAACACGTTGACTCCACTGTCCCCTCCTGCGCGGGGATACAACGTTGCTCCCTCGCACGCGGGCGTTTCCACTGGGAGCTCCTGCTTCCTTCCTCCGCCATTCAGTCATTGGGCCGACCACAACTTCATACGCAGAGGAGCGGCAGAGCTGGGGCGATCGTTGGTGGGACCGGCTCCTCACCAGCGCGTGGCTGCCGCTGCCTTCCCACTCCCTCGTCTGTGTGGTTCCTCCTCCTCCTGGCACCTCTTCTGAGTCGTTCTCTCTCTCTCTCTCTGAGTCGTCCTCTCTCTCTCTGCCTCTCTCTCTGAGTCGTCCTCTCTCTCTCTCTCTCTGAGTCGTCCTCTCTCAGTCATCCTCTCTCTCTCTGAGTCGTTCTCTCTCTCNGAGTCGTCCTCTCTCTCTCTCCGAGTCGTCCTCTCTCTCTCTCTCAGTCGTCCTCTCTCTCTCTGAGTCGTCCTCTCTCTCTCTCAGTCGTCCTCTCTCTCTCTGAGTCGTCCTCTCTTTCTCTGATCGTCCTCTCTCTCCGTCTCTACGAGAGCGAGGAGCGAGCGCCGTGCGAGCGTGGCGTTATTATTCGAGCGCTGACTCCGCTCAGGCGGCACGCCGAGCGCTGGTTTTGCCGCAGCGCTGACCCCGGTGGTGACTGACTGTGGTCGGACTCGCAGGGACCTCGCGGTTTACCGGGGCCGCCGGCAACGCGGGCAACCCGGGGGAGAAGGTGAGACGGCACGGTGGGATCACCGCCGCGCCTCGCACGCCAACACCACCGTCGCCGCATCCCCGTTGTAGATTATCCGGCGATTGCTGTGCCAATTACCGCTCTAGATGACAAACAAAACATCGGAATAGGCTTCGGCCTTTCTGGCAATAGAACAGGAGTTGTGTTAAGATGTTCAAACGGCAAATAGACACCTTTTGCAAGGCATCATCAAGTGTGCATTAACCACACACCACGCTGCTGGCAAAACGAACGTGGCTCTGATGATGATGATGATAGCAAAGTCCGCATCGTCTTTGAAACTGATTGGGCCTACACCGGGGTACAGCCTCCTTCATGGCCTCGTTTCACCACCACCGGTGGTAGGCTGGAGAACAACGCCACAAGGCCAACAGCAACAGAGGCAACGCAAATATCAACGTTGTAATACCCAGAGGCTTCGCTCCGGTGGAGGACCTTCACCAGCGGTGGCACGAGTCAAGCAATTGCAGGGCTGTGTCTTTATCTGTACACGGTGGCTAGGAGATGTCTACTACCTCGCATGGTACACATGAGGTCATGGGTTCGTTCCCGATCCTGACGCCTGCTGCTGTATATTTGGAGTTTGCGTGTCTCTCTCCCCGTGGTCGCGTGGAGTTTTCTCCGGTTTTTCGCCTCCACATTTAGAATCGACATCGCCAAGCGTTTCGAGCAATTTGGCTGCTGCTTTACATTTCCTACGTGATGATGATGAGCCCACTACGTTGAGCTGTCATTGTGATGGCCAGGTCACTTCTGAAAAAGAGCGACGCAGCTCATTGTGGCGCCTTGGCTGGTAACAAAAACACATATTGCGTTGAGTTTGAGTGTTGCACTGTGCACATGGATCTGTGTGAAACTTCCTCTCTCAGGGCCTCCCAGGAAAGCCAGGACTGCCCGGCATACAAGGCCCCGTCGGCACCTATGTAAGTTATTCGAGCGCCACCCGCTCCCGACACGCACCCACAGCGGGGTACACGGGTGGCTACTCAACCTCACCCAGCGGGATGTCTGGCGGCTCTCCGTTGTGTGATGGTTACGCAATCAGCCCGTCCCATGTGGCTCCCCCGTGGTACAGCGAGCCGCCTCGCAATCGGCAGGTTTCAGGTTGACACCCAGGTAGTGGAGGGGGGGGGTGACCATAGTGTCTAGGGATGTTAACCACCTCGCCTGTACGCAGAGTGCATCGGTTTTCCCGACCCTGACGCCTGCTGCTGTTTCTTTGGGGTTTGCACGTCTCTCTCCCATAGTCGTGTGGATTTTTTCCGGGTCCTCCTGGTTTTTCCCTCCACATTTAGAAAGATGCGTTTAGAGTATTTGGCTGCAATAATTTCCCTCGTGGTGAAGATAAGCCACTTTGTTGAGCTGTCATTTGTGATAGCGAGGTCGCTTCTCAAAAGAGGTACACAGCTCAGTTACTCTAAACGGGTGACGTTGATTCTAAGTGTGGAGGGAAAACCCAGAGGACCCGAGAAAAATCCACGTCACCACGGGAGAGAAAGAGACACACAACTCCAACTATGCAGCAGGCATCAAGGTCTGGATCGAACCAGGCGAGGTGGTTAACATCTCGGGATGGAACCCACGACCTCCTGCATACCAGGCGAGGTAGTCAACATCTCCTAGACACCGTGGCACCCCACAACAATGGTTGTCTTCCGCCTTTAACCCACCCCCCGCCATGTGAATGCGGAATTTCCACCACCGCCTTTTTAGGGACCGTAAAAAAGGTGAGGGAAACACTCTCTGGTCGCTCGTTTAATCTGGTAGTCACTCGGACCTTTTCCCTCCCCTCCCCCCAAGTGATTGGTAACGGATTACTTCTGAGAAGTCTCCTCGCAGTGCTCCCGGCGCCACTGACCCGTCCTCTCCTTGCAGGGATTTCCCGGCAGCGGTGGCGAGGGAGGCGTCACCGGTTCCCCAGGGCCCAAGGTGCGAGGCCTCACACAGGCTCCTTCAGGGTTTGAGCCCGACCTGCCGGGCCGTGCTTGGGATGGGCGACCGATAAGAATCAGAATCTTGATTGAGAATCGGAATGTTTATTTATACTGGAGGAGGAATCGATGAGCTATAAAGCTCTTTTGTAACAGACGTCCAGTCGGGGCACGGGGTAAGAACGTTGCGGGTGTAGTGACGCCCAAACACGTCGTGACTTTGAAGATCCTTTATTCAGACACAGCACGAACGCTGCCCAGGCTGGTTCTTGAGGTTTGAGCTCCGTCTCCCCTCTAGCGTCCCCTGTCTCTCCCCATGCTGTCTTCTTTGTACCTCCAAGCCCCCCCACCCCCCCTTTCTGGAAGCTTCCATCACCCCACTCCCTTCGGCCGATCCTGACCCTTCCCACCAGCCTTTCTCAACCGTCCTTCTGCAGTCCACCACTCGCTTTTCCGCCTTTTTACCTTTCAAACATTTCCTGCAGTCCCTTTGGATCTTGCCGCCCAATCACTGCCGAGCCTGTCTGCACCCAGGTGAGGCCTCGGCCTGCTTCCTGGCTGTGTGTCTGACCGTACTCTCGTGTCGGGCAAGCGGTCTTATCTCGGTCATTACACAACGACAAGCAGTTACAAAACACACGACAGTTGTGCAAAGTATTCCACAGAAACAGCACTCACTAGGGTGCTCGATGACATTTTAACGATCGTTGATTCCGGCTCAACTGTTGCACTTGTAAGTCTGGACATTTCGTCAGCCTTCGACACCATCAACCATTCGCTCCTTACTTCCCTCCTGAAATCCGACTTCGTATATGCGGCTCAGCACTCAAGTGGATAGCTTCGTACCTTTCTGACCGCAATCCTCAGTCAGGGTGGCATGTCCACATCGCCTGAAACAAGAGCATTATGCGGGGTTCCCCAGGGCTCTGTTCTAGGTCCCCTGCTCTTCACAGCCTACACTTCCCCGATCGGCCGACTCATTGCAAGCTTCGGTGTTAAGCATCACTCATACGCGGATGACACGATTCTATTCACCGCCATCGATTCTAGCAATGCATCTGGATTTGAGAGGCTCTCGGAATGTACCACCGCCGTGCAACAATGGTTCACTGCACACAACCTAGCCCTTAATCCGAAAAAGTCAGTGGCCATCATGTTAGGTACCAAGCAACGTCTCAATTCAGCAGCACTCCCCACACACATACACATCTTCGGTCATAGCATCAAGTTCACCAACCACTTCAGCTACCTCGGTGTCATCCTAGATTCAACTTTATCCTTCGACCGTCAAACCAACCATATCATCAGCTCATGTAACTTTCACCTGAAGGCTCTTAGACACATACGTCCTCTCATCTCTACTGAAATTGCCAACACTTTGGCATGTTGCATAGTTGGGTCTCGCCTTGACTATTGTAACTCCGTCCTTGTCCGGACCTCCGCTGGCAACCTAAGGAAGCTTCAAAGACTACAAAATAACCTAGCACGCGTCGTCATTGCCCACACTCATCCCGCCTCGACTCACTAGCTCGTCTCCGCGCTCTCAACTGGCTCCCCATTGCCAGTAGGGTCACATACAAGACCGCCTGCCTCTGCCACAATGCCTTCATATCCGCCTGCCCGCCATATCTTTCTTCATTACTGACAACTTGCAGCTCAGCACATGGCAGATGCCTGCGCAGCGCGACTCACGACCTCCTCTCAATACCAAGATCCAGGATGGTCATGTCTACGCGCCGCTTCTCGGTGGCAGCCCCAACAGTCTGGAACGATATCCCTCTGCACATTCGCAGCATCACCTCAATCGCCTCCTTCAAGAGACACTTAAAAACTCACCTCTACAATCATGCTTTGAGCGACTCTGAGCTTGGCTCCGCGCCTCTGAGTTGCAGCCACTACGTCTGCAAATTTGCGCGCGTTACAAATTGTACTATTATTATTATTAGTACATGAAAGGTGAACAAATCACCCAACACACAAACAAACACAACACTAAACCATCCCCATCCTACCTGGGAGTGTCATTGGGCCGCTTGCCCAATGACACTCCCAGGCTGGTCCCCCGAGTCTCTCGCCTGGCCACACAGAATCTACCTGGGTGATTGTGCTCGTGGGTTAACGGTCCTCCTGGGTGGTGGTTGGTTGTGGGTGATCGTGGTGTGGGTAGTGGGTGATCGTGGTGGTGGTGGTGGGTGATCGTGGGTGGTCGGTGCTCATGCACCACTGTCGACCAGCAGCATCAACATTACCAAGTTGTATGTTTTACATGATGACGCTCGTGTGTTGTGTTGTGACGATGATGATTGCAATAATGACGACGACGAAGACGATGATCACGAAGATGATGACGAAGACGATGATGATGACGACGACGACGACAATGATGATGACGATGATGATGATGAATCTGCTGTCGATGTGCGTGGCAGGGCGAGGTGGGAAGCAGGGAGCTCCGGGGAAATGGGACAACCCGGACTTAAGGTGGGCCTGGAGCAGTGTCGACCGCGTTCACGACATCAGCAGTGACCAAAACATTTGTGTCTTGCTATTATCTTGGTAATCGTTTCTGTTTGTTGTATGTTTAGTTTTATATACATTTAAATTTTTTATAGATTTTTTTTTATAGTTCATAATTTGTCTAATAATATAATTGAATACTTTATACTTTTTTTATATACACGTAATTTTTTTTTTGCTTGAGCCCGGTACGAGCCGGTTGCTTAAAAAAAAACGGCACATTTGTTCCGGTGGCAACCCGATTGTTTTTTGCCATGTCTGGCGGTGGAGGGTTCACAACTCCAGTGGACACCTCACGCGACGGTGGAACGCAGAACAAGCGTTGCTCTTGAGCCTCATGTGTCTTCTTCCCCCTCGAAGGGAGCCCGAGGGAACCCTGGAAGCTCCGGGAAGCCAGGTCCCCAGGTGAGTGACCCGCCCGAGTCGACACGCCACGACAGCGTGGGCAGCGCGCGAGTCCTAGACACGCGGAGCGTGCGTGGTGCAGACCTAACCATAACCCTACCACGACTACTAAACTACTCTTGCTATTTCAAAGAGTTAACGCCCACTGAGCTTTATAGATATTTTTTCTGAAGCGACCTGACGTCACAAACGATAGTCCAACCAAGTGGGCTTGTCGTCATCAATATCGTCACGTGGAAGTTTGTAGCAGCCAAATTGCTCTAAATGCGTGACATCGATTCTAAAATGTGGAGGGAATAAACCGGAGGACCCGGAGACAAAACCAGCCGACACAGGGAGAGAGAGAGACACCGCAATCTCCAAATAATGAGCGTTCATACACGTGTGGGAAGAAACCGGAGAACCCGGAGAAAAACAACGCGTGCGAGGGGAAACGCTCTATCCCCGTACATTTTTGTCCGCGTCGCCTTCGACCTGGCGAGTTGAGGGAGGGGGGGGGGAGCTTACGGCTCTTCGATGCCCGCCCCCCCCGGGGAAGGGGAGGGAGTTTGGCGCGACATCGGCGTGCGATCCGCCAGACCTGGCTTGCAGGCCGCGTGCGTAGCCGCCGTGTAAAGCCCGAACCTTGACGCCGCCGACGTCGCAACCCCAACGGGAACGGGGATCGCCGCGCGCTGCGCCGACAGCCCCCTGATCGGCGACGCCCCCTGTGCCCCCTGTGCCCGCCTCTAGGGGAAGCCAGGGCAGCCTGGAGCCAAGGGCTTCCAAGGGCAGCCGGTGAGTACGGCCGCCCGGGCAGCCTCCGGAGACGACACCCACCGGCGGCGGCGGCTCCTCGCTTGTCGGGGCGGTCAAACGCAGCGGCGGCATCAGCTGCCAGCTCGCCCCCCTCTACCCCCCCACCCACCCCAACGTGAAGTGACGTCGCGGGGTGTGGACGGGCCACCCCCCCCCCACGGCGTTCACCTCTTCCCCCCCCCCCCACCTGTAGGGCCTCTCTGCAAAGCCCGGAGTGGACGGTGAGACGGGGAAGCGAGGCCCGCCCGGGACCCTCGGCCCCGCAGGCCCGAGAGGGCCTCCCGGGCCGCTGGGCCTACAGGTGAGACGACCCCCACCCGAGTGACCGCCCCCCCATGCACCCCCACCTCCCCCCACCTCCCCCCCCCATGCCCCCCCCCACTTCCCCTTCCCATGCTCCCAGTTTTTTTCCCTTTTCCCAAATTGCAAATCCGAGCCAAGCTCGTCCCGACGAGGCTCTCACGGTTCGCGTGGTGTGTTTATGCCGTGTGTGTGTGTGCCGTGTGTGTGTGTGGCGTGTGTGTGTGTGTGCCATGTGTGCGTGTGTGTGTGTGCCATGTTTGTAGGGTGAACAAGGTGACCCCGGTCTGGACGGCCAACCTGGAGACAAGGGAGATGTGGTAATAAAACAACAACAATCACAACAACAACCACAACAACAACAACAACCACAACAACATCACAAATGGAAACTTAAACTCTCCAGTAGCGGCGTGTGACTGTGGTGGTCCGGAACAAACTGTAACAACGGATAACGACGCACAGAGACTCATAGATACCCATAGAGATCCAGACTCATAGAGACACACAGCGACTCATAGATACCCATTAAAACGCATAGACTAACACTGCCCATAGACTAACACTACCCATAGACTCAACACTGCCCATAGACTCAACACTACCCATAGACTCAACACTGCCCATAGACTCAACACAACACATAGACTCAACACTGCCCATCGACTCAACTCTACCCATAGACTCAACACTGCCATAGACTCAACACTGCCCATAGACTCAACACTACCCATAGACTCAACACTGCCCATAGACTCAACACAACACATAGACTCAACACTGCCCATCGACTCAACTCTACCCATAGACTCAACACTGCCCATAGACTCAACACTACCCATAGACTCAACACTGCCCATAGACTCAACACTGCCGATAGACTCAACACTACCTATAAACTTAACACTGCCCATAGACTCAACACTACCCATAGACTCAACACTGCCGATAGACTCAACACTGCCCATAGACTCAACACTGCCCATAGACTCAACACTGCCGATAGACTCAACACTACCTATAAACTCAACACTACCCATAGACTCAACACTACCCATAGACTCAACACTGCCCATAGACTCAGCACCGCACCTCCGATGTAGCGCGGTTGGCTACGTACGGTGCGAAGGAAGTTCCTGACGACACAGAAGACCCTGGCAGAGTAAACTCCGCTCGCTCTGTCCCCCTTCTCGTCCTCGTTTGTCCTCCGCCCGCCAGGGACGACGGGGCCCCCCGGGGAGCCAGGAGTGGCCGGGCTCGACGGGAGCAGGTGAGTGACGCCGCTGCCACGAGCCGTGAGCTGCTGCTCAGTGTGCACCACGGTGCGACCTCGCGTGCTGACGTCGTCGTCGTCGTCGTCACAGCCACGGGCGCATTCTTCACCGCCCTGAATGGGTCTCAAGCGGCGTGGCTACGCGGCGAAGTTCATCGCAGTGACTGTGAAGACGGGAGATGTTGTTGTTGTTGTTGTTTCCTCGCACTGAAGACGGGAGATCTCTCACTGGGACGTCTTCACAGTCGCCCCGATGCCTCCCCGAGGCACAAATCAGACTGACGTTGCAGCAGTTTCTAATGTGAACAACTTAAAATGTTATCTTTATTAGGCAATTCACGTTCAAATAATCATTATATTTTTACACAACAAAACTATTTATAGAAAAAAAAATTTTATTAGAAAAATTATTTCTCATCTCCAGCTGCTAGTGGACGAACCGCGCCTGCACAAATGGTAGCTCAACGGAGTAAATCATCATCATCATGTGGACATTGATAGCAGCCAAATGCTCTAAGTGCATGTTTCTAAATGTGGAGGGAAAAACCGGAGGACCCAGAGAAACCCATGTGACCACGGGGCCAGAGAGAGACACGCAAACTCCAAATATACAGCAGCAGGCATCAGGGTCAGGATCGAACCCACGACCTCCTGTACACCAGGCGAGGTAGTTAACATCTCCTAGCCACCCTGATGATGTTGAGAGAGAGAGACACGCAAACTCCAAATATACAGCAGCAGGCATCGTTAGGGTCGGGATCGAACCCACAACCTCCTGTACACCAGGCGAAGTAGTTAACATCTCCTAGCCACCGCGGCGCCCCAACGCCCCACGGGCTCATTTGTCACGAGCGAGCGAGCGAGCTGTTTGACTTCCAGCGTGAAGTTGGCCGCGTTCTTCGCACATACGTACGCGTTGCGTGCACGTGGTTAACTTCTTTCGCCACCGTACGTAGGCTACCGTGCCAATCGGAGGCTATACGGGGTGGAATCTCTGTCTTGCTCGCCAAAAAGGGATTTGAAAGTCCCGTTTGGCCCTCTGTGAGCAAATGAGGCCCCCCCCCACGCCTAGACTGGCTCTGTGGTTTCGTGTTGGGCGAGCGACCTCCAGTAAGAGAGTCTTGAGACTCAGTGAGGCCTTCTGTCCGTGTCTTCCCGTCTAGGGCCTTCCCGGTGGAGATGGGGTGAAAGGAGAGTCGGGATCTAAAGGACCTCTGGTATTTACTCTCTAGGTGTTGCGCTAATCTTTGTGAGCTGTTTACTGTGCCTAGAATCTGTCTGTGTGTGTCTGTGTGTGTGTCGACTCAGCCTCAAATGAGTACCTGGCACGGTGTGTAAACATCGCCACTGGAGAGACAAAGGCGGCCGGGCGTGGTCCTGGCCACCCAACCCCTTGTGTGCTGTCCCGGCTTTCATAGGTGCTGCTCGCTAACAGCACTTGCCCAAACAGTCTGTTAAGGCTATACTGAGGGGGGGGGGGGGGTTTGTCTTTGCACGATGGGTACCCAGTGGTCAGGGGCAGCGGTAGCGTCGCGGTTAGCGAGCCGCGCCGCACAACCTGGCGACCCGAGTTCGGTTCCCGCTCACGGCCGGTCCTGGGCCTCCCCTAGGTCTGACGCGGCCTCAAGTGAGTATCTTGCGTGATGTATAGACACGATAACTGGGAAGACAAAGGCAGGCGGCGTGGTGCTGGGCACGCCGCTTCCTCTATCTTGTGTCTCAACGTTTTGTAAAAAATAAACTTTTCATCGACATCTTTTGCTCGCCATCGTGCAAAGACGGTGGTCGCCGCATTGCACGGCGCTTACAGATGCGCTCCTATGGCCGTCTGGAACGCCCTTCCGATATTAGGAAGCCACTGGAGCTGTTCCCTTATATATCATCATCGTCTAGATTGACAAACAGATTTCTTGAGAAGTGAGTTTTTGTGTTTAGTTTGTTGCCCTTCCGCCGCACCTCTGATGAGCCCGCTTGGCCACGTGCGGCGCGACAGAAGATCCACATCTGGCGACGAACGTACGTAGGGTCGACAGAGCGGAGGCTCGCCCGCGGACTGGTGCGGCCAGCTGGTTTTCATTCTGCCCGTGTGCCCGTCCGCAGGGAGACAAGGGGGAGCGCGGGAGCTGGGGCCCGCCGGCTCCCAAAGGGGACAGCGGAGAGCAGGGGAGCGTGGGCCCCCGGGGGGCGTCGGACCCCCAGGGAGAGAGGTGAGGCTCTGAGCAGTGATCGGATTGGGTCTTCGCCTTCCCGGCATCATCGTGGCGGCTCGTAGGGGTACCTGGTGCGGTGTGTAGTCAACGTCAGCGCTGGGAGACAAAGGTGACCGGGCGTGGTGCCGAACGCCCCGCCCCCCTCCTTGTTGCGTGCCGGCCTTCGTAGGTGCTGCTACTCGCTCGCGGCACTTGCCCCACAGTCTGATGAAGGCTACACTAAACTCAACCTGTTTTATTATTTTAGCAGGCGTCAAGCCCCGCTGAGCTATGTAGCGTTTTTTTNATCAGAAGCGACCTGGCTATGACGAATGATAGCTCAACGAAGTGGCTCATCATCGTGTGTAAGTTTAAAGCAGCCAATGACTCTAAACGCACCTCGTCAATTCTAAATGTGGAGGGAAAAACCGGAGAGAGAGAGAGAGACACACAAATGGCAGGCGTCAGGGTCGGGATCAAATCCACGACCTCCTGCACCACGGTGGCTATGAGATGTTAACTCCCTCGCCTGGTGTACAGGAGGTCGTGGGTTAGATCCCGACCCTGACGCCTGCTGCTGCTGTATATTTGGAGTTTGCGTGTCTCTCTCTCCCCGTGGTCGCGTGGATTTTTCTCCGGGTTCTCCGGTTATTCCCACCGCATCTAGAGACACGCGTTTCCAGTGTTTTGGCTGCCGCTATACATTCCCCCACGACGACGACGAGAAGCCCACTTGGTTGAGCTATCATTTGTGGTGGCCAGGTGGCTTCTGAGAGAGAGCTGCCCAGCACAACGGGCCTTACGCCTGGTGAAATTCTACAGTTTTAGCTTCAATAGCATCGCAGGCGAGCGAGTAGCGAGTTAACACGGTTGGGGACCTTGTGTCGTGATGTCTCGCAGGGCGCGAGCGGACCGGGAGGCCAACCTGGAGCGCAGGGCCCACGCGGAGAGAAGGTAGTCCGCCCCGAACACACGGCGGCACCCCCCCCCGCCCCCCCCCGCCCCCCCCCCCCCNGCACGCTCGGACGAGAGGGGAAACGCACAAGCGGAGAGAAACTCCACGCCAAAAAGAGATCTCCTCTCTCTCCCTCCCTCCAGCGTGGCTGCGGCTTCCACTTCCGGGCACCGTGCACGCTGGGCTTGCTGGTATCATGGGATACTTTCTTTTTTCGGTATCAAAGTATGAAAAGAAAGAATAGTGTTTTACCCTCTCTGTACGTACATTGCCGACGAGATGTCCCACCCCCCCAGGAGATTTTCCTACCACCCCCAGCAGCATCACACCCCTTACGGACGACCTTTGTCCGCGAAGGGGCTAAACCACCGAAGAGCGGCTCTACACCAATAGAGCGAGACCAGCTGCGCTTGGCCCGCGACTGGAAAATGCTAGCTGACATTGGCCGGCAACTTGTGTTTCCTCCGGAGATCGCAACCACCACCCTAAGACCTGACGTGGTGCTCTGGTCCCGTTCGCTCAAGAAGGTCTTCATCATTGAGCTCACAGTACCCTGGGAGGACTCAGTAGATGAGGCTTATGAGCGAAAACATCTGCGCTATGCCGATCTAGCTGCCGAAGCACAGCATCATGGCTGGAACACAGAAGTCCGACCAGTGGAGGTGGGCTGCAGAGGTTTTGTGGCAACATCTACAACCAGACTGCTTAGAGACCTGGGAATTAAGGGCCAGAGCCAGCGTTCGGCAATCAAAGCTGTATCGGAGGCGGCAGAAGGCAGCAGTCAGTGGCTCTGGATGAAGAGGAAAGACCCCAGCTGGGCCCAAAGTGAGAGGGCCAGGAGGTATGCAGTCAACAATGCTTGACTCAGGGAGGAGGACGCCCCTGCCATGCATAGTCCCATGGGATGTTGGCTACCAACAACAAGGCAACTCCTATGACTAATTGGGAATGGTACGCAAGCGTAGGATTGATCACCCTGTCGCTGGCCGCCTTTGGGGAGGGTGTATAGTATGAAAGGCCGAAACACCCTAGGAACCAAAGGGTCACTACTGACGATGCGCTCCCCAAATTTCACCAGGCTCACTGTTCATGAACTCTTGGAAGTGCTTGCACAAAGGATAGTAACATCTCATCCTGTGTTCTTTGGAATATAAAAAAAAAAACATGATAAATGAAGCGTGCAGAACGCCATGTCTAAAAATGTCGGTTGATACCATAGGTTGGAGAAGAAAGTCAGCCGTGGTAATTCCACATTCCCATGGCGGTGACCATTCCACCCATGGCACAACCACCGGTTAGTACTGCAGTTGGAGAAGAAAGCGAACAGAATTGGATAAATAAGAAGTCAACCGCTTGCCGTTTTGCAACGGTGAGATTTCAATGGCATTGAGATCATTGGTGTGTGACTCAAGGCCTCACTGTGTCTCTCTCTCTATCTCTCTCTGTCTCTCTCTGTCTCTCTCAGGGTCCGCCCGGACAGATTGGCCCTCCGGGCTCCGTTGGCCACATGGGAACGATGGGAAGCCCGGGGGAGACTGGTCCCAAGGGCGAGAAAGGCAACCGGGGATTGCTGGTACGAGGGACAGCCACGGGGGCACGGGGTATGGGGGGGGCACAGAGGGGGCGCGGTGGTGCTGGCAACCCACCCGCTCATAGGTGGTGCCGCTCGCAAACAGCGCCTGCACCCACAAAAGTCCGCGAAGGCTACACGGGGGAGGGGGGAGGGTTTGTATGGAGCTCACGGATCGGTGCGGGGTGAGCGGTGGCGTGGTGGTTGGCGTGCGGCGCTGCTAAGCCGGTGCTCAACACGTCAGGACCGGGGAGACAAAGGCGGCCGGGCGTGGTATTGCCCGCACACCACCCCCTTCACGTGCCGTGCTGGCCTTCGTAGGTGCTCCCTAACGGCGCTTGCTCCCGGCAGCCTATGAAAGGCTCCACGGGAATCGTTGTCTTTGTGACCTTCTCGGTTGTGGTCTCCCACCCCCCCCCNAGGGTCAGCCTGGACTGCAGGGGTCAAGCGGAGAAGCGGACCCCTGGGCATCCCCGTACGTCCCTCTCCTCCCTCCCCTATTAAGCCCCCGGCACCAAATCACCGGCACACCACACCTACGCCTCATGCCGCTTCTCACGCGGAATTCGCTCACATTTTTGTCGAGGTTACAAAGGGCAGCGGGCAGCAGGCATTGCTTTTCAAGGGATCGCCCGTGCTGGTTTGTTAATCATTTCATTGCAACATCTGTCCAGGGCCCCCTTGGCGAGCGAGGCTCGGAGGGGAAGGAGGGAAACACGGGAGACAAGGTACGGAAAGTGAGCGAGCGCCGAGTTGACGTCGGACAACTGGTGGCTGCAGGTCCTGGAGGAGGCAGCTGTTGTCCTCCTATTCAGAAGCGACCTGGCCACTAATGATAGCTCGACGTAGTGGCTTATCACGTGGAAATGTACATCAGGCAAATACTCTAAACGTGTGTTGATTCTAGATGTGGAGGGAAAAACCAGTGGACCTGGAAAAAAATCCACACAACCACGGGGAGAGCATGCAAACTCCAAATATACAGCAGGCGTCAGGGTCGCGATTGAACCCACGACCAACTGCATACCAGGCGAGGTCGTGAACATCTCGCCGCCGTGCTCTTGTTGAGAAGGCATCACGACCGGAGTTTGCGTGATGATGGTTATGCCTCTTGATGAGATCAGCAAGGTATTGCGGCTCATTAATGGCGGCCTTGTATCGCGTACTGCCCTAGGACATCCATGCATGCGTGTGCCGTGTGTGTGCCGTGCGTGTGCCGTGCGTGTGCCGTGCGTGTGCCGTGCGTGTGCCGTGCGTGTGCCATGCGTGTGCCGTGTGCATGCCGTGCGTGTGCCGTGTGCGTCAGGGCGATGCGGGGCCAGACGGGACCTCGGACCGACTGGAGCCGCCGGACTCACGGTGAGCACCCACGGCCCCATCCACTCACGTTGAGACGCAAGCGGTGCCCGTGTGAAATCCACAGCAAGAACATTTGAAAAAAGTGGCGGTTTGTCCTAACGGTGGAGGAGGCAGCTGCTGTCCTGGGAAGCTTTAAATCAAAATGTAAATATCTTGTTCTAGGAAAACCGCCACTTTTTTCAAATTTTCTTGCTGTGGATTTCACACCTGATGATGATTGCTTGTGTTGCAATCGAAATGTCGTGAGAATTTTGTATTGTTTTATATTTTTATTATTTTATTATTTCCCTTCTACGTCACTATACCGAAAGAACCAAGGATATAGAACAAGAGATGTTAACTACCACGCCTGGTATACAGGAGGTCGTGGCTTCGATCCCGACCCTAACACCTGCTGTATATTTGGAGTTTCAATGTCTCTCTCCCCATGATCACGTGGACTTTTCTCCAGGTCCTCCGGCTTTCCCCTCCACATTTAGAATCAACAACATCACGCGTTTGGAGTATCTGGCTGCAATTAATTTCCACACGACGACAAGCGACTTCGTTGAGCTATTATTTGTGATAGCCAGATCGCTTCTGGAAAAGCGTTACATTGCTCAGTGGGCCTTAGCTTGTTAAATAAAATAAATAGAAAATAGTTCAGTTTAGTTAGTTTCAGCAGTTTCAGCCACCCACACACTATGATTAAACCGGCTTGTCAAGCGTTGTCTCATCCCAGTTACCCGTGACTCGCGATGGAGACCCAGAGACTCGCATAGAAACCCCCCATAGACTCACAGAGAGACCCATAGACTCACAGAGAGACCCATAGACTCACAGAGAGACCCATAGACTCACAAAGAGACCGATATACTTATTTAGAGACCCAGCGGCTCATGTAAACCCATAGACTTACATTGACGAATAGACTCCCATTAGAGAGCCATATGTTCATATAGAGACCCATAGACCTCACAGAAATTATCCTGAACCTCTCCTAGGTGGACTCAGCTGTAAACGAGTATTTTTTGCGGTGTATAAACATCAGCAATGGGGATACAAATGCGGCCGGGCGTGGTCTTGGCCACCCACCCCCTCTTGTGCCGTGCCGGCCTTCAGAGGTGTCCGCCAGCAGCACTTGCTCCAACCGTCTGTGCGGGCCGCGTGGGTGATCTTTGTCTGTGCCTTCCTTGTGGCAGGGCACAGGCGGCGTGCGTGGAGACAAGGGCGAGCCGGGCGGAGGAGGAGGCCGCGTAAGTTTCACCTCGGCCCGGTAGTCCGTCCGCAGTGCGGCGTCGCTCACAGCACCCCCCGTCGGTCCCCGGCTCGGCGAAGACTTCGTCCCATGGACTCAGCAGTGCTGAGTTGATGATGCAGTGTTGAGTCTATAGGCAGTGTTGAGTGTATGGGTAGTGTTGAGTCTATGGGCAGTGTTGAGTCTATGGGTAGTGTTGAGTCTGTGGGCAGTGTTGAGTCTGTGGGCAGTGTTGAGTCTGTGGCAGTGTTGAGTCTGTGGGTAGTGTTGAGTCTATGGGTAGTGTTGAGTCTATGGGTAGTGTTGAGTCTATGGGCAGTGTGGAGGAGGCGACATCGTCGTCGCTGCTGTTGTTGTTGTTGTTTGCGCTCACTCACAGGGATCGCTCGGAGGTCCCGGGGCGCCGGAGTGGATGGCCCCAAGGGGGACGTGGGCCCTCGGGGTCCCAAGGGGGATGCGGGAGCCAAGGGGAAGCCAGGGCCCCCGGTGAGAGCCCCCCTGGCGCTGGCGGTGCCCGCGCCGTAGCGACGGCGTCACGCAAGGGGGGGCGCGTTTGCCGCGTGGTTTAACGAGTCAGGGTCGAAGGTCAACGGGTTTTTTTTTNCCCAGGTAAGGGCCCGACCGAGCTTATCGAGATCTGTTTTTCCAGAAGCTCCCTGGCTATCGCAAGTGACAGCTCAACAAAGCTCCTTATCGTTGTCGTGCTGATATTTATAGCAGTGGCAGCAGCAGCAGGCAAACAATCTGAAGGGCTCGGAGAAAAAATCCACGCGACCACGGGGAGAGAGACACGGAAACTCCAAATATACAGCAGCAGCAGGCGTCGGGGTCGGGATCTAGCCCACGACCTCCTGCACGCCAGACGAGGGAGATAACATCTCCTAGCCACTGCGGCTCCCCAATAAGCATTGAGTCATTGGTGCTCAACGCCTCTTCACAGCCCTGCCGAGCCAGTGGTGGAAGTTCCACATTTCTATGGCAAGGTCGAGTCGATCCTCGAGACAGACGCTGTTAAGTCTCCACCACATGGTGTGGCTTGTCGCATTCCATTCACGCTCACAGCCAACATCGGTGACGAAACATCTGAACCGGTCCTGGGCCTCCCCCTCTGGTCGACTTAGCCTCAAATGAGTAGCTGGTGTGCTGTGCAAACATCGCCACTGGGGAGACAAAGGCGGCCGGGCGTGGTGCTGGCCACCCACCCCCTCGCGTGCCATGCCGGTCTTCAGAAGTGCTCGCTAGCAGCATTTGACTCAGGCTCAGGTGAGTATATTGTGTGATGTATAAACATCAGCACTGGGAGACAAAGGCGGCCTGGAGTGGTCGCTGTTCCTTGCACCACCCCACGCGGCACGCCGGCCCTTAATAGGTGCTCGCGAAGAGCACGTGCCCTTAATTCTAGATTTGAAGCTTTCGTGACTGCAAGGATTCATACTCTAGTTCTTTCGGTAAAGTCACGTAGGTAAAAATGAAATTAAAATTAATAAAAATAAAACAATAAAATCACGACGTTTCGGAGGCAACACAAGCTTCCGTCTTCAGGTGAAACCGTCACAGCAAACTATCTGTACCTTATATAGTGGTTAAGGGGGGAGGAGCCAGGAAGGGCAGCGGGGAGGAAGAGTTGTGAAGTGGTCAATTACTGCTTTTGTTATACTGCTGGGTGGGTAAATGAATTAGATACGATCAAGCCGCTCTTGCCCTGACAGCCTGTTCAGGCTATATGGGGACCTTTATCTTTTCTGTGTACGTGACGTCCACAGGGCGTTGAAGGCCCTGCTGGTCCACCTGGCCCACGGGGACCTCCTGGCATCCCAGGAGCCGAGGTAGGAATGAATGAATGAATGAATGAGTCGATGAGCGAATGAATCGATCGGTCAGTCAGTCAGTCAATTGGGTTGCCACCTGCCCGATTTTCTGAAGATTATCCTCTTGTTGAAGACGCGGCTGCTGCCCTTGGAAATCTGCCCCTCTGCCAGGGACATGACAAGTTCCGGCTGTCATCAATCGCTTTGTTTTAATATCAATGACACAACGGCGCTCGAGGCAACGACGCATCCTCCCGCGCTCTCTCCTCCTCCGCGGGCACTCGGAGGCGGCAGCTCGGCTCAGAATCGTCCTGGAGCAATCCGATGAGCTATAAAGCTCTTTGTCGCACATGTCCAGTAGGGCCAGGTCAGAACGTTACAACGACAAACGGTACGAAGGAAGTGCAAACTACGAACCGCGCCCTGTCCTCCGCACCTCGGATCAGCCCCCTGCGGCCGGGCACCCCCAGTGGCAGCTGTCCCTGTGCGGCACGAGGCCGCTCGCTCTGAGCCCGTGCCTCCGACCGGACATCGGTGAGAAAGAGCTTCATAGCTCATCGGATTGCTCCTGCGGTGTGAAAACAGATTCTGATTCCCACTCTGGGCACCCGGCCCTCCAATCGTTGGGACGTTACGATCACATTTTGTCGAATGTGGCAAAACGTGGACCGTGATTCCGGCACACACAAGTGGCCGGCTCGTTCCCAACGACGCCACGGATTAATACCGCACCGCCGCACCGTCGCACCACCGCACCACCGCACCACCGCACCACTGCACCACTGCACCACTGCACCACTGCACCACCGCACCACCGCACCACCGCATCAGGAACCGGAGGCGGCCCTGCCGGATTACAACTCCACGAACCTCTGCTCTGGAGCGGCGAATGACGCCACCCCCCATGTGCCATGATGTCCCCCCCCCCCAGGGCTCACCAGGACCCCAGGGGCAGAAGGGGAGGCGGGGAGAGACGGCGTGCCGGTGAGACACATTTTCACCCTGCCTTTAAAAATGTTTTATATTTTTGTTTGTGACATACAATCTGATTAATGATGATGATGATGTGCAGCAATCCCTCGCCAACCGCGCGGGAGGGGGGCGGGTTCCTGAAAGCTGCCACGGTTGGCATTGCCAAGGCTTTGGGAGCAATGGGGGCGGGGTGGTTAGGGCAACCGCAGTCGCACTCGCCAAAGCCGAACGAGGTTGCCCATTCACTAAACACATAATAACATACAAACAAAATAACACAATAATACAACGTTGATGAGGACGAGGTAATGGGGAGGTGGTTGTTAGAAGGAGGAGGAGGGAGGCTTTGCCCACCCTCTCTCCCGTCGTCACCTGGTGGTGGCAAGAGTTCGGTGGGAGGGAGCCGGGAGATGCGACGGTGATACACGGTGGGAGCGACGATTGTGGGCGACTTGAACTCGCAAGCGCCGGTCACCGCACTGAACCGCGGATACGTACCCACGCGGTGAGCAAATCGGCATGCCGAAGGAAAACCGCGGATAGATAAGTACCGCGGATGCGAAAAACGCGTTCTTTTTACGGTGAACACCCACGCCGCAGTATTGACCAGGGTGGCCGCTGGGCACGACGGCCCGGCCCTGGCGCGTGACGTCACGCGGCACCTTCGACGCCGGTCGCGAGTGGAGCGGGCGGCGCGTCGTGCCCACACCCCGTGGCCAGGCCTCGTGCCCACGCCGCGGCGGTGCCCAGGGGTGGCCGCTGGGCACGTGGTGTCGTGAAGCTCTGCGTTATTGCGGCGAACACGGCGCCGCTCGCTACACGCTCGCCGCCAAACTCCGTGAGCGCGGCGCGCTAACTGCTGCGCCTCTACTCCCCGCCAAGTGTATTCATTTTTTTTACGTATTTTTTTATTAACAAAATTTGTATATACATTTTATTAAAATATAATTATTTTTCTATAACTTTTATATATTTTTAAAATTGTATTCTTTTATTTGAAATGTTAGATATATTTTGTATGTTTTTTTATACTTCATTAAAATTTACATATATATACCTTAATATATTTTTCTATATATTTTTGTAATTCATATAAACGCATCCATTCATGTTGTTCCACAGGGCCCCGTGGCCCGCTGGGTGCCGACGGCTGGGACGGACTCAAGGGAGACAAGGTGAGCCAGGCCACAGCTGCCCTGCGTGCGACCCGGGTGCGCCTCCGCTGTGTGAGCGTTCGTACGTTCGTGTGTGCGTGCGTACGTGCGTGCGTACGTGCGTGCGTACGTTCGTGCGAACGTGCGAGCGTGCGTGCGTTAAACTTTCTTCATCACCGGCACGTCCCGAGCACGTGGTGCTGGTAGCTTTCCACCGGCCATTTGCCGAGCTGAGCCAGAAGCGAGCCGCGGTTACGCCGACCTCGCAAGGAGATTATCTGAATCGAGTCTCACCACCAGCGTCACACCAGAGCACAACGCCATGAGGCGGGGACAGCACGAGGACAATGCCACTCGTTTCAGAGCATTTGTAGCTCGGGTGAGCGTACGTTGACCCGCTTTCGCACCGCACGTAGCCAACCTTGCTCATCGGAGGTGTGGTGGGGGGTGGGGACAAAAACGAACTAAAACACAAACACGAGTTCTAGACAAGTGATCTCTCAATCTAGAACAGGATCAAATGTAGTGGCGCAGGCTCGGAGGATGTGGAGAACTCTCCCGGGTTCAGAGGTCACTCGTCCCCGTGTGGGGTGTCGTGCGACCGTTGTCTGCGCGCAGGGAGACACGGGCATCGACGGAGACCCGGGCACGCGGGGACCGCACGGCATCGTGGTACGCCAACCGCCACCAACCACCGTCACCAACCACCGCCACCAACCATCGCCACCACCAACCACCACCACCAACCACCACCAACCGCACAGCGGCCAGACCACGCACTTCCCAGGACTGGGCGGGGTGTGCAGTCCCGAAATTTCAACTTAAAAAAACATTTATATATCCACGTGTTTTACAGTCAAAGTGTATATATTTTATTTTGGGTGAGGTCGTGTAGGAGGTATGTAATTTATTTTGTACAATAACTCTCCGCTGCCCAACGGCAGAGCCAATGGGAATGAAGTTGTCAGGTGGTAGCGGACAGTGCCGGATTAAGCTGAGTGCGGGGCCTGTCGCATTTGTTTATAAAGGGGCCCTAAATAAATAAAAAAACACGTAAATATTAAAACACAAATTTTTATTTGCATAGTAATTGTATTTTTTTATTTACTATACAGCCAGATAATACGACAAATCGCTAACCTTAAACACCCAGTCGTTCATAAAAGTTGAAGGCGGTATAGTACTATAGTAATAGAGCAAGTGCAGAATCACTGAACCGGAATTGAGAGCTGGAAAGCATTTAGCGCGGGCCCTTGACAGTGCGGGGCCCGTAGCTACTACACATGTGTAGCTACTACACATGTGTAGTAGCTACTACTTATGTAGGTTCTTTTGCTACGAGGAAAATCCAGCACTGGTGGAGATTGTTCATTAATTTGGTTTGTCGGCAAAACTGGAGGAATCGTGAAACGCCCAAGCTAAATGTTGACAAATTTATTGGAAGTTTAAAATAATTTTTCTTCAGTAGTAGCAGTAGTCGTACATTTGGGCTTCAACAAAGTCAATTATATGTGGTATTTACTTAAATTTTTTCTATTCATCACACAAGAATCACGATCCCCTTTAACTTTTGACGTCCTCGCTACCATCATACCAGCCGTGCTATGCCAGCCTCTGTAAACCTCCCTACCCATGTGACATGCTGGCTACCGTCATACCAGCCGTGCTATGCAGCCCCTGTAAACCCTCCATACCCATGTGACGTGCTTTGCCGCATTGCTCAGGTCGCCGTTGACAACGATTAGCTCGCCGGTCCTGGCCTGACATGAACCGACTTGACCCATTGCAGGGAGAAGAGGGCAAGCCGGGCATCGAAGGGACCGCGGAGAGCCGGGCGCCAAGGTGCGTGCGCTCCGACCTGCCGCGCCACCGCGCCTGTTGAGGCGGCACCGTTAAGGTCGCACTCATCGCGCGTGCGTGCGGTGCTTGACGCAAATGAACCACGGTAGCTTTGGTGATCTCGTCAAGGTGCATGAGCCATCATCACGCGAACTCCGGTCATCCTCGCAGCAGCAGCAGCGTCTTTTGGCTGACCATCGAATAAAGACGGTCACCGCATCACCGCGCAGCGCTTTTCGGACGCGCTTCTGCGGCCGTCTGGAACACTCTTGCGATATTAGGTAGCCACTGGAGCTATGCACTTTTAAGTCTAGATTTAAAAAAAATAGAACTGCTTTTTTGTGTTTAGTTTGTTGTCCTTCCCCCGCACCTCCGATTAGCGCGATTGGCTCCGTACGGTGCAAAAGAAGTTCAACATTCATACGGGGGATCTTTGTCTTTGTTGGTTGTAATCATGAGTGTTCCTGTCTGCTTGTGCGCGTTGGTGTATGCACGCGCTTGTGTGTTTCTCTGTGTGTTTGTGTGTTTGTTTGTGTGTGTTTGCGTGCGCACGTGGCTGCGTGCGTTTAGGGGAAACCGGGAGCCCAAGGCCCTCGTGGGTTCCAGGCCCCGTGGGTCCCCGGTGAGCATCACGCATCCTGTCCACCACAGACGAAACCCAGACAGGTGGTAGCTCTATTGGGCCGGTGGATGGGTGGACGAGTGAGTGGGTGGGTGAATGAGCAGGTGAGTTGGTGGGTGGGTTGGTCAGTGAATGAGTGGGTGGGTTGGTAAGTGAATGAGCGAGTTGGTGAGTGAATGAATGAGTGGGTTGGTGAGTGAATGAGCCAGTGAGTGTGGGTGGGTTGGTGAGTGAATGAGCAAATGAGACCTTTTTTTTTTTTATGAACCCTCATCCATTCTTGGTGAGGTCTAAATTCCTTTGTTGGTGAGACCTGTTTCCTCTGCTTGGTGAGGCCTGAAACAAAAATCTAAATGCCGATTTGTGAGGCCCATGTTTGCTCACGCAGGGCATCCCGGGACTGAGGGGAGAGAAGGGGAAGGCGGGAAGGAAAGGAGAGAAGGTGAGTGGGTGACACCGCCACGGCCGAGGTCAAATTGACGATGCGTGGGATCTGCGCAGCCACTGCCACGCGTGTAAAAAGAAAATATCTCGCCTTAGCTCGACCACCGACTCAGCAGAACTGCATGCGCTTGGCCGATGTGTTGTTTAGAATCGCCGACTCACAAGGGTTTGAGCAAAGGGCGAGCGGCGTAAACGTGGATGCGGTTTCTTCCTCATTAGAGACTCGTCGGTACAGCGGAGTCATCAGTGCAGTGCCGGATAATCCTCGTAGCAAAAGTAGCTACAAATGTATTAGCTACGGGCTCCGCACTTTCAAGGGCCCCACGCTAAATGCTTTCAAGCTATCAATTCCGTTCAGTGATTCTGCTCTATTACTATAGTACTATATTGCCTTCAACTTTTATGAATGACCGGGTGTTTAAGGTTAGCGATTTGTCGTATTATCTGGCCGTACAGCAGTTGAAAAATACAATTACTTTACTATGCAAGTGAAAAATGTCTTTTAATCTTTACGTGTTTTTTTTTTTTTAGGGCCCCTTTATAACAACATCTGCTACAGGCCCCGCACTAGCTTAATCCAGCACTGCATCAGTGTGTTGCTTGCTGCTGTGTATGCCGCCGGGAGCCTCGTATGCAGAAGGGACTCTTACCCTTCCCGCCTGAGCGGGACTCCTCGATAGCGATCGCCTCGAGGGAGTGATCATTCACACGTGGAAAACTGTGCGCGATGCGTTATCGTTATTATCGTTGCACGACTGACAATAAACAGGAGTTTTAATGTCCTGGGAAGATGGAACAGATTTATCCCAGGGCAGCAGCTGCCTCCTCAACACGAGGACGATCCCGAGAAACAGGTGGCGGCCCCCTGTCCCCTGTCTGCTCGCTCACTCGCTGACCCACTCGCTGATCCACCGATCCGCCACCCGGTGCGTTGAAGTAAAGTGAAGCGACTCCCAAGAGCCACAAGACGTGAGGGATTCCCTCCTCCAGCAGTGGAATTGACGGAAAGGGACCGTGCCTGTGTGCATCCAGGTTCGGGTCGATAGCGATGAGAATGATAGCCTTTTGGGTAACGATGGGATTGAGTGAGTAATCAAACTAATGAATCCATTGGATGCAGGGCGAGACCGGACAGAAGGGAGAGCCTGGGGAACCGGGAGAAGCTGGAATGAAGGTATGACCCGAACATTTTCGTTGACTTCCTGGTGGTTTTTTGGGCCTTTACAGCAACATTTTATTCCGATGTCGCTCAAATTCTAAATGCCGTTTTGCTCTCCAGCACAGCGGTTAGTGCCGAACTCGTAACTAATCACCACGTTCTGTTCACGTGACAAACCTGACGAATTGGCTGCGTCGGGTGGTGGCGGGTTTTACGATGCGTTTGACCTTTGTGCGACCTACCCCGACGGCACTTTTATCGCGTCCAGTTTTAGTCCATCGGTGCCGTGGGGGGGGGGTGTGACGCTGCCCAGCTGTGGTGCTCAGCTGTGGCGCTCAGCTGTGGGCTCGGAGGTCACCGTGACCCCGCGTGTGTTTGTGTGTCCAGGGTCTCACGGGGACACTGGGGAAGAAGGGACGCTGGGACAGAAAGGCCTCCAGGTAGCAGCCCTCTCATCCCACTCCCCTCTCATCTCACTCTCATCTCATCTCTCTACCCCCTCATCTCACTCGTCTCCGCTCCGCTCGCTCTCCTGCCTCTCATCTCATCTCACTCACCTCTTATCTCACTCGTCTCCGCTCCGCTCGCTCTCCTGCCTCTCATCTCCCCGCCCTCTTGCTGGTGCCGTCTCCCCTGCCGCTCGCTCACTGCGCCCCCTGCTGGCTGCTGGCTGCTGGCTGCTCGCTCACTGCGCCCCCTGCTGGCTGCTGACTGCTGACTGCTCGCTCACCGGGCCCCCTGCTGGCTGCTGGCTGCTCGCTCACTGCGCCCCTGCTGGCTGCTGGCTGCTGGCTGCTCGCTCACCGGGCCCCTGCTGGCTGCTGGCTGCTGACTGCTCGCTCACCACGCCCCTGCTGGCTGCTGGCTGCTCGCTCACTGCGCCCCCTGCTGGCTGCTGGCTGCTGGCTGCTCGCTCACCGGGCCCCCTGCTGGCTGCTGGCTGCTGGCTGCTCGCTCACCCGCCCCCTGCTGGCTGCTGGCTGCTGGCTGCTCGCTCACCACGCCCCCTGCTGGCTGCTCGCTCACCGCGCCCCCTGCTGGCTGCTGGCTGCTGGCTGCTGACTGCTCGCTCACCGGGCCCCCTACTGACTGCTCACTGCTGACTGCTGGCTGCTCTCCGCTCTGCCTCCAGGGGCTGAGCGGCGTCTCTGGACCCCCGGACTCTTGGGACCCCAGGAATGCCGGTGAGTGAGTGCCCCCCCCCCCCCCCGCCGCCCCCCCCCCCCCACCTGCAGGGAAGACACCCGGGGTGCACCGAGCGCTCCGGAGCGCTTCCCCTATCCGCCGTTAGCGGCAGCCCGGGGCGTTGCATCGTACGTACGTTGAACTTCTTTCGCACCGTACGTCGCCAGCCGCGCTCATCGTAGGCGACAGGGTGAAGGACAACAAGCTACCACGCAAAAAGCAGCTCTCAAGAAACTAGTTTGTCATTGTCGATGATTTCGAGGTGCAGCATAGCTCCCTGTACCTCCAGTGGCGTCCCGACATCGTAAGGAGAGCGTTCCACACCACCACAGCAGGCGCAAGCGGTGGCGATGTAGTCAACGTCGCCACTGGGGAGACAAAGGCGGCCGGGCGTGGTGCTGGCCTCCCACCCCCTCGCATGCCGTGCCGTCCTTCATAGGTGCTCGCTTACAGCACTTGCCGTGACAGTGTGCGAAGGCGAAACGGGGGGGGGGATCTTTGTAATTTATAGCGGAGGCCAAATAACTCTTAAACGCGTGACGCTGATTCTGAATGTGGAGGGAAAAACTGTCAGGACCCTGGAGAAAAATCCACCCCACCACAGGGAGAACACGCAGACTCCAAATATACAGCAGCAGGCGTCGTCCAGGTCGGGATTGAACCCGCGACCTCCTGTAGACCAGGCGAGTGAGTTAACACAAACCACGTGATGAGCTTGTGATCATGTTTTTGTAATTTGTTTTTCTCGCCGCTCTCTGTCGGTTCTCTCTCTCTGCCTGCACAGGGACTGTTTGGAATGAAGGTACGACCCACACACACACACAACAACAACCACCATTCGCCACTGAGTGGTGGTGACGTCACCACGGCGCTTGTGCCAGGCTAGGGGCACTTTAAGGTCATGTGAAGTGTCAAACGCCCGCTGGCAGGAGGTCACGGGACAGACCCAGCAGGTCCCGTGGGTTGACTGATGACTGGCAGAGGCACCACCTGTGCCCCCAATGTGCACACACACACACCCACGTGCACACACACCCACGTGCACGCACTCACACGCACACACACACACGTGCACACACACACGCACAAACAGGCACACACCCACGTGCACACACATGCACACACAGGCACGTGCACGTACGGGCGCCGGGTTTCCTGCTGCGAACCCCGTCCGGGTTCACTCCGTCTCTCGTGGCATCGGAGCCCGGTCCCATTCCTCTCGTGGCTCCACGCCGGGCTGCCGTTCCAGTGCCACGTCCCGACTCGGTCCCATTGCCGGAAACTTCTGCACGCGCGTGCGTGCATACGCGCGTGTGTGTGTGCGTGCATACGCGCGTGTGTGTGTGTGTGCGTGCATACGCGCGCGTGTGTGTGTGTGTGCGTGCATACGCGCGTGTGTGTGTGCGTGCATACGCGCGTGTGTGTGCGTGCATACGCGCGTGTGTGCGTGCATACGCGCGTGTGTGTGCGTGCATACGCGCGTGTGTGTGCGTGCATACACGCGTGTGTGTGCGTGCATACGCGCGTGTGTGTGTGTGCGTGCATATGTAAAGTAGTAACTCGGCAGGAGACGACTTCACGGGTAGCACACTCTTTATTTTCACCAACTTGTAGTTACACGGATGACTAACACCCTACTTCGTTCCACGGGTGACCAACACCCACTTAGCTACACGGGTGACGGACACCCACTCAGCTACGACTTCGTTACACGGGTGACCAACACCCACTTAGCTACACGGGTGACGGACACCCACTCAGCTACGACTTCGTTACACGGGTGACCAACACCCACTTAGCTACACGGGTGACCCACACCCACTCAGCTACACGGGTGACCCACACCCACTCAGCTACTCGGGTGACTAACACCCACTCAGCTACACGGGTGACTAACACCCACTCAGCTACACGGGTGACTAACACCCACTCAGCTACACGGGTGACTAACACCCACTCAGCTACACGGGTGACTAACACCCACTCAGCTACACGGGCGACTAACACCCACTCAGCTGTACTGACACGGGCTCTTACGCCCCGTTGCCGTCCGGGACACACCCAGCCGGGGTGCCCGTCTCGGCTCTGGTACCACCGTCCCGACCCACACGGGCGTCGGACTACGGTCCCCCAGTCTCGGCTCCGAGCCACACAGGGCCCCTATCTCCTCCACCCCGTCTTCGGTCTTCATCTGGTTAACACTGACCACGAGTGCTCTCGCGCGTCCCCTTTATACCCTCCTGCGGACGTCGCTGAGAGTACCCACTTATCTGACCAATCACTGCGCACTCGCTACGATCCTCTCTTCCCAGCTTGTGTGAGCGCGCCTCACCACCGGCGCGCGCGTCCATGCCACGCCCACACTGCGTTCCCAACCCCGCGCCCCGTGATCCCTCACTGCCGGCGCACGTCAATACCACCACTACACATACGCGCGCGTGTGTGTGTGCGTGCATACGCGCGTGTGTGTGTGTCCGTGTGGGAGCGGTGGTGTAGCGGTTAGCGTGCTGCGCCAGGATATTGGCGTCCCGAGTTAAATTCCCGCTCACGGCTAACACCAGTGACGATTATCTGAACCGGTCCTGGGCCTCCCCTCGGTCGACTTAGCCTCAAATGAGTACCTGGTGCAGTGTGCGACCATCCCTACGAGGGAGACAAAAGGCGGCCGGGCGTGGTGCTGGCCACACCAGCACCCCTCGCGCGTCGGTCCGGCCTTCATAGGTGCCGCTCGCCGACGGCACTTTCCCAGCAGCCTGTGTGGGCTATACGAGGGGGGGAGCACCTTTGTCTTTGTTACCTGTCTCTCTTCCCCAGGGAGAAAAGGGAATCAAGGGAGAGAGCGGACCCAAGGGATCGCCCGGCCCCCGGTAGGTAAATTCAGCATTCACGTTTCGCAAGAAGCAGTCGAACTAAAAACACGTTTTTCCATGTCTACCAGGTTCAGGCGTCACTGCGCCGTATCGCAATTTGTTTTCAGAAGCGACCTGTTCCATCGCACAACGATCGCCGTCGCAAAACACCTCCCCCATCATCATCGTCATCATCACGTGGACATTCACAGCAGCAGCCAAATAGTCTGAAGCGCGCGACGTCGACTCGACACGTGGAGGGCGACAATCGCAATGACCCCGAGGCAAACTCCACGGCTCAGGGTGCGGCCGGCGAGGGAAGGACTCGTTGAACCGTCGCCTTTCTCTTTGCTGCGTGCATTTATTTACGTTGTTCCCAACGTGCATTGCACGTGTGATCATCACGCGGAGACAGTCGAACACGTTTCAGGCTTTCGCGACCAATATTATTCATGATAAAGGTTTTTGGTGGGTTCGATCACGTAAGTAACAGGTCCCTGCGGGGTGGGCTGGTAGGAACGACCCCGCCCCTTACCGCCGTAACCCCGCCCCAACCCCGTGTAGCCCCGCCCTCCACCTCGTGGCCACGCCCCCTGCCGCCGTAGCCCCGCCCAGCCCCGCCCCTACCGCTGTAGCCCCGCCCCTGCTGCCGTAGCCCCGCCCAGCCCCGCGTAGCCCCGCCCCCTACCGCTGTAGCCCGCCCAATACACCCCTAGCGGGGAGAGATTCCCAGGCCTGGCTCTAGGCTGGAGACCCGCCGACGACGGGGGGGTTGGGAGTTAATTTTAATGTAAAAGCTTAAAATTTAAATGTTTCTATTTAAAAACATCAGGGAATGTAACATTGTTAAACATTAACTCCCTTTCACACACGCGGGGTACGATACGAAGGGAGAGTTTCAGGCCTAGTTCTAGGCTTTAGGCCTAGCTGTAGGCTTTAGGCCGCTGTGAGTAAATTTTAATTGAAATGTTTTAATTATTAATGTAAAATCTTTAAATTTAAATGTTTCTATTTAAAAATAAAAGCTATCTCAGGGAATTAAAAGGGAATGTTACACTTGTAAGGGAATGTTACACTTGTTTAGCCAGGAAAGCCTCACTGAGTCTAAAGGTTTTTGTAGGATCCTGCCAAGTGTTTGCAGTAGGGGGCGATGTTGCTACACGGACGGACGGACGATATAATCTATTGTAGGCTGGTTCACTTCGTTCCTGCCAGTATAAATGTGTCGTAACCTCCACCAGCCGACAGCCAATTAGCAAGTGATTTGTCACTTAAACAAAACGCCAATTAGTTACTAGTATAGTGTAGTGTATGGTGTAGTGTGTATTGTAGTGTATAGTAGTGTAGTGTATAGTAGTGTATGGTGTAGTGTGTAGTGTAGTGTGTAGTAGTGTAGTGTCTAGTGCAGGGGTCCTCAAACTACGGCCCGCGGGCCACATGCGGCCCGCCGAGGACATTTATCCGGCCCGCCGGGTGTTTTTGCCGCCGCTGCCTGTCTGTTACTTTTTTCTGCATGAGAAGGACGGTCATTGGTGGAAGAGGGAGAGGGGCGGCCGCTGCCGATTGCGAGTTCGCAGATCGCACTGCGATCTGTGAACAAAACTGCAGGTGTAATTAACTTTTAATGGCACCCGCACCATTGTGAGCCTGGGGTAAAAGCGGAGTTCCCCCAATCAGACTGCATTGATGGGCAGTGCAGTCTGTATGTCTCTGTGTGGGCAAAGTTATTGCTGGTATATTGTTTTTGTAGCGCTGTATATATATTGGTATTTTACTAATAGCAATTTTGACTCCCTAGAAAACAATGATGTCAAGAAAGAGAAAAATTGACTCGGAGTGTAGGATATTCAAAGAACAGTGGACTTATGATTACTTTCTGTGTGTCTGATATGCCAGAATATAGTGTCTGTGTTCAAAGAATACAATTTACGTCGACACTATGAAACTCAACATAAAGATACATATGATTGTTTGGTCGGAGAAGTGAGAAAAGATAACATATTAAAACTGAAAAATACATTAACAACTCAGAAAAATACTTTTGTGAAGCAGAAGCAGCTAAATATTTCATCACTGCGAGCAAGTTTTCAAGTTGCCAAGCTAATAGCGTGCACTGGCAGACCATTCGTGAGGGAGAATTTGTTAAAGAATGCCTTCTTTCTGTTGCCAAAGAGATGTGTCCAGAGAAGGCCGATTTATTTAGTACAGTGAGTCTTTCAGGACCTACAATTACACGGAGGATTGAAGAAATGGGAGACAATTTGCATCAGCATTTGCAAAACTCCACAAAAAAAACTTTCCTATTTTTCCTTGGCACTCGACGAAAGCAATGATGTTCGTGATTCTGCACAACTTCTAATTTTTATTCGTGGGACGAATGACTATTTCGAAGTCACAGAAGAGCTTGCTGCACTGCAAAGCATCAAAGGAACAACTACAGGAGAGGATATCTATGAAAAGGTTTGCCAAACTGTGAATGGTTTGGAGCTGAACTGGGCTAAACTAGCTAGTGTGACAACTGATGGTGCTCCTAGCATGGAGGGGTCTAAGAAAGGAGTAATTGCTCGCATTAATCAAGAGATGGACAAACATAACCATTCTCATCCAATAGCCATACACTGCCTCATCACTGAAGTGGGACTCTGTTATGAAAATTGTGGTATCTTGTGTTAACTTCATTAGAGCTCATGCACTAAACCACAGACAATTTCAGGAATTTCTGTCTGAGCTAAATGTTGACTATGAAGATGTTCTGTACCACACAGAAGTCCGTTGGCTGAGTCGAGGGAGAGTTTTGAAACGTTTCTATGACTTACTTCCACAGATTACAGCTTTTCTGCTTTCAAAAACAAAGAAGTACCAGAGCTCAATGATGCAGAATGGAAATGGCACCTTGCCTTTCTGACAGATGTAACAGAGCTACTCAACAGTTTCAATGTGCAACTTCAAGGAAAGGGGAAGCTCATCTGTGATATGCAATCACATGTTAAAGCATTTGAAGTAAAATTAGGCCTCCTCATCAAACAAGTGAAGGAGGAAAACTTCTGCCATCTCCCCACAGCTCAAAATCTGTTAGCGGAAAAACCATTGGTTGCATTCCCAAACAAAACATGCGTGGATTCACTGGAAAAATTGCAAAAGGAGTTCCAATTTATATTTACAAAGCTTCATCTCCATGAACAGGACATACAGCTTTTCCGTAACCCATTTTCTATTGACATTGAAAATGTGGATACAATTTACCAAATGGAACTGGCTGAACTGCAGAATTGTGACTCTGAAAGACGCACTCAAGTCAAGCAGCCTTCATAATTTATTTGCATCTCTCCCCTCTGAGACATATCCTCATCTCAGGAACCATGCACTCAAAATGGCAACCATCTTTGGCAGCACTTATGTCTGTGAACAGACTTTTTCCAGAATGAAACCTTTGAAATCTCCAACCAGATCTAGACTAACGGATGCACACTTGCATCACTTGTTACAACTAGCAGTGACAAATATGGAACCGGACATTGACCATCTCATTAGCAAAAAGCAGGCCCATAGTTCCCATTGAAATACTGGCAAGTTTGTTGATTTAACTTTACTTGTTCTTCATTTTAAATATTGTATTTGTTCCGTTTTGTTTCTTCACTTCAAAATAAGATATATGCAGTGTGCATAGGAATTTGTTCATAGTTATTTTAACTATAGTCCGGCCTCCAACGGTCTGAGGGACAGTGAACTGGCCCCTGTTTAAAAAGTTTGAGGACCCCTGGTCTAGTGTATAGTAGTGTAGTGTATAGTGTAGTGTATAGTAGTGTAGTGTATAGTGTAGTGTGTTGGAGAGTAAATCCACAACATCTACAATGTGAGTAGTGCCGTGACGTTTCGCCAGTAATTACATCCAGCACCATTGGGCGATTTGCCAGAATGGTGAAGCAATCCACCTGCGTCCCGTCTTAAATATTGCAGGAGGATTGGGTTCATTGATGACGTCGTCTTGCTCTATTTAAGACGGGACGCAGGTGCATTGCTGCACTATTCTGGCAAATCGCCCGATGATGCTGAATGTAATTACCGGCGAAATGTCGAATTATATTGCCAGTGTCAATATAAGAATAGGGTTTCCCCCTTTTTTCTGGCAACAAAACAGTTGTGTTAAGATGTTAAAACACCAAACTGAAACCTTTGCAAGGAATCACGTCTGCATTAACCACAATACTTGTGGTGAAAATACAAACAACAAAACACACTCTGACAGTATCTGCATTGTCTTTGAAACTGATTGTTTCACACCAGAGACAGCTTTCGTCTCAAACAGCTGTCCGCCTTTTGGCGGCCGCGCTCTGTCACCTTCACCGCTGCACGGGGCGGGTGATGTCGCTCGAATAACTCCGATGACCGCATGGGAGGCCCTCACCCTGCAGAAATATTCAGAATTTTTGTTGCTGTCACTGAAACGGGGAAATCTTTTTTTTCCATTCCTCCTCCTTCCTCTCCTCCCGTCGCCGCTCGCCGTCAGGGCCGGCCGGGCCTCCCGGCCCCCGGGCCCCAGCGTGGTCGCCACCGGAGCGGCCCTCGTCAAGGTGAGAAGTTACGCGGCCCGGTGGGCGGGCGGTGCGGCGGGTCCGGCCACACCACCCCCTGGCGGCCACACCACCCCCTCGCGGCCACACCACCCCCTCGCGGCCACACCACCCCTCGCGGCAGCTGCTCGCCCACGGCACTTGCCCCAGCGGGCTGTTGAAGGCTATACGGGGGATCTTTGCCTCTGTTGTCTCCGCACCAGATGCTCTCTGCGGGCTCCGCGGCCTCGGGGCTCGAGTCCACGATGACGCGGGGGCCCCCTCTCCCCGCACGGCCGGGCCCCCCAACGCGGTGAGAGCCCAATACGGCTCGAGCCAGCCTAAGGCAGACCGCGTGTCCCGCGTTAAACTAAAAATACAGGCCACTCCTCTACTTACGAACACTCGACTCGCGAACTTCCGGAGATACGAACAAACCCGGTCCGTACGTCCAGTGGCCCGTTCGGACCGAGCGTCGTGAGGTCAACCGCCCCGCGAAATTGATGGCGGCGGTGGCATCGTCATCTACGGGAGACGATACAACTTTATAAAGCCATTCCCCGTGTTCAGTGTACGTGCCGTACAACACGTTTGGAATCGACAGGAGTGAAGTTGGACTTACGAACAATTCGACTTATGAACAGACCTCTGTAACCTAACTCGTTTGTAAGTAGAGGAGTCCCTGTGTGAACATTGTTTATTTACCAGGTGTAAGGCCCCACTCAGTTATGTAGCCCAACGAAGTGGTGGCTTATCGTCGTCGTGCGGAGATGTATTGCAGCCGAACACTCTAAACGCGCGACGTCGTCGACTCTAAATGTGGGAGGGGAAAAAACCGGAGGACCCCGAGAAAGAATCCCCGCGGCCGCCACGGGGAGGGAGAGGCACGCCGCGACCTCCACGCGTCAGGGGTCAGGGGTCGGGATCGAGTCCCACGATCTCCTGCACACCGGGCGAGGTCAAGCGAGCGAGGAGACTCCCTCTCCCCCCTCCCCCTCCCCCGTGGCGCAGCGCGCCGTCGCCAACGACGCGGACTCTGCGCTGCTGGCGCCGCTGCTGGCGAGGCTTGGCGCCCTGGGGAGCCGGGCGGAGCTGGCGCTGGGCGAGCTGCAGGGCACGCGCCAGCGCCCCGCCACCACCTGCCGGGACCTCGCACTCTGCCGGCCCGGCCTCAGCGACGGTAGCAGCCGGCGGCACCCCCCCTTCCTTCCCCCCCTTCCTTCCCCCCTTGCCCACCCACCCCCTTCCCCCACCCACAACACCACACCGACCTCCCCTAGCCCATGATGTCATAGCGTCTGCACACCTGACCCATGACGTCATAACACCTGTACACCATGGCCATGACATTGTAACGCCTGTACGCCTGGCCCATGACGTCATAACACCTGGCACGTGACGTCATAAAACGTGCACCTGGCCCACGACATAACACCTGTACAATTTAACACCAATATCATCCATAATGCAGGTTTTTTGGGGAGGTTAGATCGCGTAAATATAAATGTGTCATTAAGCCACCACCACCCGATATCACCTGACCCATGATGTCATAACACCTGTACGCCTGGCCCATGACGTCATAAAACATTTACACCTGGCCCATGACGTCATCACACTTGTACACCTGCCCCATGACGTCATGAGTGAGTGTTGAGACCCGGTGGTGAGGCTGCCCCGCATGAATAAGGGATGTGCGTGTGTGGTGGGAGCGGTGGCGCATTGGTTAGCGCACTGAAGATCATCTGAGCCGGTCCTGGCCTCTCCCGTGTCGACTCAAAGCAGTAGCTGGCGTGGCGTGTAAACATCACTGCTGGGGAGACAAAGGTGGCTAGGCGAGGTGTTTGGCCGCTACAGTCTGTCCCAGGCTACATGGGGGACCTTGTCCTTTTGCAGGGTTCTACTACATTGACCCCAACCAAGGCTGCCCCACGATGCCCTGCGCGCCTTCTGCAACTTCACCGCTGGCGGGGCCACCTGCGTCTCCCCGCTCACCGCCTCCATCAAGGTACGGGGGACCGGGGGGGGAGGGGAGGGAGGGTGGTGCTTAGCGGGAGGAGCCGGTGAGATTAACAGAGCGTCGGTGCCTGCAAAAGTTACAACTAAACGTGAATTTACCACGTGTAAGGCACCCACTGAGCTACGGCATAGCTGTGGCTGTATCACAAACGATAGCTCAAACGAAGTGGCTTATCAAGTGGATATTTATAGCAACCGAATACTCTAAACGCATAACGTTCATTCGAAGTGTGTAGGGGAAAAACGGAGGATCTGGAGAAAAATCCACGTGACCACGGGGAGAGAAAGAGAGACACGCAAACTACAAATATACAGCAGCAGGCGTCAGATTTGGATGTCCGCTGGTGAGATTCGGACGTCCGTAGCACGGGGGGGGGGGTCGATTCTGTGTCGGCAGCCTGGCAAATGACCAGCGGTGAAACTAAATAGCTAAGTAGTCAATACGCCTCCTCCCCCACCCGTGTGTGTAGCCTCCGCGTGTTTTACAACGAAGGTTTTGTAACTTTGTTGTTAACTTTTGTGCACGTCCCATCAGCCGCTCGGCCATTCTGCGAGCGCATGATTTAATCTCGCCAGCGTGGGGTTTCAGTTTATTGTTTTATTTTTGTTTCACCCCAGAGGGGGGTAGGGCCCATAGAGATAAAATTATTTTTAATTTTTAGGGATAAAATGATTTTTACTTTTCTGTTTTATTTGATCTCGATGGCCTGCAGATGGACTGACCGGGGGGGGGGGGGCTAGGTTTAGACTTCACTTCCAAGTAAATTGGCCGAGTAATAGGGTAACTTCAGTAATCGTAAATTAGCAAACCGCGATTCTGCCCCAGGTGCCGTCGGTGACCCCAGACGCGGGAGCGGGAAACGGTTCCGACACGTGGCTCCATGGCACCGCGCTACAGGAACAGGTTTGACGACCCCCTTCCTGCTGTCCCAGAATGCAGTGCATCTCATTGCTGTCCCAGAATGCACTGCGTCTCACTGTTGTCCCAAAATTCACTACGTCTCACTGACTGTTGTTCCAGAATGCACTTCATCTCACTGCTGTCCCGGAATGCACGGCGTTTCACTGGTGTCCCAGAATGTACTGCGTGTCACTGCTGTCCCAGAATGCACTGCGTCTCACTTAATGCAGTCCCAGAATGCAAAGCAGCATCTCACTGCTGCCCCAGAAAGAGGTACGGTTCACGTGTCCCGGTTGAGCCGCCCGGAAGACCGACAGCTCTACGCACGTTGCGAGCGAGCGGACGACTGCTTTGCCCCCCCTCCACCCCCCCTGCAGGTGGCGTACGAGGGTCTGCACACGGTGCAGCTGAAGTTCCTGCGGCTGCACAGCACGGGGGCCAGGCAGGGCGCGACGGTGCCGTGCGCGAGGACGGCGGCGGAGGCGTCGTCGTGGCGCGTCTCCCTGCTCGCCGACAGCGGGGTGGCGCTCACGCACGGCCACCCGACGTGTCGCTGCCCCACGCGCCCTGCCAGGTTCGCCCCGCAAAACGCGCCGATCGATGTGCCTTCCCCCCCCCGCCACCTCCTGGCGCGCACCGGTGGGTAGACGACCGCGGTCCGCCGAGGTACCCAAATGTCGTGTCCCTCGCCTGGCATGCAGGAGAGGTCGCGGGTTCGAGCCCGACCCTGACGACGCCCGTCTACTGGGAGTTTGCGTGTCTCTCTCTCTCCCTGCCGGCGTGTCGTTTGGATTTCTCTCCGGGTTCTCCGGTTTTTCCCCTCCGCATTTAGAATCAACATCACGAGTTCAGAGAGTATTTGGACTCGGCTATAAATTCCCACCACGTGATGATATCAGCCACTCCGTTGGAGCTATTGTTTGTGGCCAAGGTGGCTTCTGGGAAAATAAGTTAACAGCTGAGTTGGGGGTGGGGGCGGAGGCCTGGTACGTAAAATCGATTCGTTTTTAAATTTTAGGCTCGAGGCTTGAATGTTCAGCGTGGCGCTTTCCATCCCCGCGTCGCGTCGCGAACCCCAATTTTACAAACGCGACAATAAAATGTGTTGCACCTGCAAATCGCTCAATTGGGATTGCGCAACGACAGTAGATCATCATCACCACCTGCCCTACCGGTTGACGAATATTTATATACGCGCTATATACATATATTTTAAATCACATTTAACTTGATTCACGATTTATGGGGGTCAGATCGCCGCGTAACTAGAATGAGTTGTCAAGATGTTCAAACACCAAACAGAAACCTGGTGGTGAACATGCAAACAAACATGGCTCTGATGCATTGTCTGTGAGACCGATTGCGCTACACCAGAGACGGCAGCCTTCTTTAGGGGCTGGTATCTCACCACCAGTGTCAGACCAAACGCGGGCGCTCAACTTTTGTGGCGCCGCGCGTAGCCTTCCGTGTTGATCGGAGGTGCGGGACACGGCCGATTCATCTCTAATCGGCCGTGTTTAGTGAGCGAGCCGCGGCCGATGGAAAAATGTCGCAACGCGGCGAGCGATCCCGGCGCTCACCCGGCCTGCGCCCCACCCCCGCCCCCGCCCCGTCTCGCCAGGGCCAGGGCGCGGAGGTCGAGGTGGAGGTCGAGGTGGAGGTGCGCACCGAGGACCTGGAGCTGCTGCCCTCCGGGACGCGGCCGTGACGGCGGCGGACGGCGGCCGGCGGGACGAGCGCCCGGCCACGCTGGGCCCGTGTGCTTCCTCTGACAGCGGCCACGACTCACCCCCACCCCACTCCCTCCCTGCACCCCTCGCTCCCTATAACCCCCACTCCCTCCCTGCACCCCCACTCCCTCCCTGCACCCCCACTCCCTCCCTGCACCCCCCACTCTCTCCCTGCACCCCCACTCCCTCACTGTGCCTCCCTGCTACCTCCTACTCGCCCCCCGCTTCTCCACCCAACTCCACCGCCCTTCCTACTCCTCCCCGTGTCCCCCGCTCACTCCCCGTGCCTCTCCGTGTCCCCTCGCTCACTCGCTCCCCATGCCTCTTACTCATCACCACTCCGAGTCTCCTCCTCCGGAATCCTCCCCACTGCTTGCTGCTCATGCCCCTCCCCCCCGACCCTCCTCATCCCCTCCTCATCACCCCAGGTCCTTCCTTGCGCTCCCCATCACCGGGCGCGCCCAAAACGCTCCGTGGATCATGGCAGCGAGAGAGAAGAACACAAACATTTGCTACTGCTGCTGCTGTTGCTGCTGATAATTATGGGGACGGGGGGGGTTACTCACGAAGCCGGGGCCGGGATGGACTTTTCGGAGCGCCGGATCCGGTGGATTTGTTTCCTCCGGGCCGGACGAAGACGGCCGGAAGAGGAGGCCAGGGGCCAGGGGCCAGGGGCCAGGGGCCAGGGCAAGGGACCAGGGACCAGGGACCAGGGGCGAGGGACCAGGGACCAGGGACCAGGGACCAGGGGCGAGGGCCAGGGGCCAGGGACCAGGGGCGAGGGCCAGGGGCCAGGGACCAGGGACCAGGGACCAGGGACCAGGGGCCAGGGGTCTGCGCGGAATGCGGAAACTCTCACCACCTCGCTCCGTGCTCACCACAGCCTCACCTCACTCCCCCGCCCCCGCCACCCCCACGATCATCACACGTCAGCCCTACCCACCGCTCAACACCGACGTCGTCTCATCCCTGTCGCAGCAAGCGGCGCCTCGAAGTGGCGGCGACGTCACCACGGCGCTTGTGCCAGGCCAGGTGCACCTCGAGTGCCGCCGATTCCCACGCTCACCACTTGACAGCCTCGACACTCACCCCTGCTCCTCACCCTCACCACTCGACACCTGCTCTTCACCCTCACCACTCGACAGTCTTCACACTCACCCCTGCTCCTCACGCTCACCACTTGACAGCCTCCACACTCACCCCTGCTCCTCACCCTCACCACTTGACAGCCTCCACACTCACCCCTGCTCCTCACGCTCACCACTTGACAGCCTCCACACTGACCCCTGCTCCTCACCCTCACCACTCGACAGTCTCCACACTCACCCCTGCTCCTCACGCTCACCACTTGACAGCGAGCAGCACTTGTGAAGCCCGGCACTGTGGCACACGAGGGTGGGTGGCCAGTGCCACGCCCGGACGCCTTTTTAAGACGAACCGACGTTTAATAGCCAGGGCCCGAACTTTCAGCCAGGCTTAATCATGGGCGACTGCCGGGATCGCCTTCGATCCGACCGGCCGCCTCCGTTCTCGATTCGAATCCCCGGAGCGCAAATGTGGTGCCGGCTCGCAGCTGGTGACCTCCGAAGCAGTCCCCACAAGGGTGGAGGTCGAGCACCCACGCAGGCGCCCAATTCGCACGCGCAGGACGACATCGCGAGGCAATCGTGGCCCAATCCTCACACTCGAATTTGAAAATTAGCGGCGACTACATTTTTTTAAATTTAACGTTTGGCACGAGCGTGAATAATGAGCACAGGTGTTACCCTCGCCTGGCAATAGAACAGGATTCATACTCTTGGGTTTTTTCCGGTAAAGTCACGTAGGTAAAAAATAAATAAAAATAAAAAATAATAGAAATAAAATTTATAAATCACAACGTTTCGGAGGCAACACAAGTCTCCGTCATCAGGTGGGACCGTCACAGCTAAATTTACTGTATCCAGTGAGGAGCTTCTAATCTAGAATAAAACAGGAGTTGTGTTAAGATGCTCAAACACCAAATACGATACCGTTTCAAAGCATCAAGTCTGCATTAATCCACACGCACTTGTGGCAAGATATGCAAACAAATATGTCGGCACTCTCCGCCTTGTGTGTTTGTTTCCCAGGTCTCAGAGGAGATGCTGCATCTCGAATGGCTCGCATCTGGTTTGAATAAAGGACATTGAATTGTATAGAATACGGTCACTCTGCTGGCAGTAGGATGATGATGATATTTAATCGTAATCTTTACAAAGACGCATGCGTTTTTCTTTTCCCTCTTCTCCTGATTGTAACAAATGGGTTTGTCGAATGCAGAGCGGCCTTCTAGTGTCACGAATTCTTCCTCGATAGCATGGGGGGCGGCCAAACCACGTTTCGTGAGGCCCACGTGTGTCTCACGGCCAGCTCGAGTTGCCCGGACGATGGAGACGCTGTTGACGCCTTCACTTTTCATTCGAGATTTGAAACGGGGCTGGGGGAAATCTGCGGAATCCTGAGCGCAACCTATTGGCCCCGACACACTCGCCCCTGGCCGTGAAAGCCAAGACGCGAGCGCTTACGCGGATTTCTAACTTTTTAATAAAAACTTTATTTAGAAACGGGGGGGGGGAGGAGGATAGAAATATGCGGAATGTGGACGGCAGTCCATTCGGCCCTGGGCACTCGTCCCGGCAGCGAGAGCCAAGACGCGAGCACGCCCTGGGGACGCGCTTCGCGGATTTCTAACTTTTTAATAAAATCTTTATTTAGAAACGGGGGGGGGGTAGAAATATGCAGAATGTGGACCGGCAGTCCATTCGGCCCTGGGGCACTCGGCCCGGCAGCAAATGCCAAGACTTGAGCACTCCCTGGGGACGCGCTTTCGCGGATTTCTAAATCCAAGGTTCCACGGCCAACTCGGCCGCGTGACCCCGCCTGTGGTGTGACCCCGCCCAGGGCAAGCGGCCCCTCTGTGCACGAATCCCTCGCCAACCGCGGATATTTCCTACCGCGGCATGTTGGAGGACCCCCCCCCCCGCGGTTGACGAGGGAGGGATTTCCGTATGTTGCCAATGGCCAGCCATTTGTTAAAGCGCTCCGTGAGTTTGCGTCCTGTGACTTCTCGGCCATGCCAAGGGGTCGTTTCGCAATCTCGTCGGGGGTCGAGAGGACGTTTGGCCACCCCCATCTGCTGTGTCATTTTGAACCTAACAGGGAATGGCTCGTGCAACAGGCGTTCCTCGGAAGATGATGCAGGGTTTATTTTTCATTTACATTTTTTGTTATCTTATTTCCGAAATTGGCCTCGGCCGTTACGCTGTTGCTGGTGCCAATGTCTTTGCTGGCCAAAATATTTTGACGGCGGAATCGCAAACAGAAGACGGTCCCCGTTCGTCGACCTCTGCAGTTTGCTGCTGCTGCGGCGGCGACGTGAAGCGTCGTCCGAGACGTGAAATACAAATTGCTCTGCCGTGCCAATCGAAGCGACGACCCAGAAAACGTGGAACGTTGGACCAACGCCAGTCTAACGGTTCCCACCACGCGCCGACGTTGGCACGACGTTGGCACGACGTTGGGCCAATGTTTACTGGGGGGCCAGTCAAAACAAAGTTTTAATTTTAAATGTGTATAAGTCTTGTACGTGTAAATGACGTGGTGTTTCTTTTTTGCTATTAAAATGTTTCATGTACATGTCTTTATATCACGAGATTGTCTTCTTTAATGTGCAGTAGTGCCTCGGAGATGTTAATTACCACGCCTGGTGTACAGGAGGTCGTGGGTTCGATCCTGACCCTGACGCCTGCTGCTGCTGCTGCTGTATGTCTGTGGTTTGCGTGTCTCTCTCTCCCCGCGTGGATTTGTCTCCGTGTCCTCCGGTTTTTTGTTCGCGACACATTTAGAATCGACGTCACCCGTCTCGAGTATCTTGCTGCCGCTGCCGCCGCTCGACATGTCCACACGGTGATGAGCCGCTTCGCTGAGCTATCGTTTGTGACAGTCAGGTCGCTTTTATAAATTAACTTTTGCTCAGTGGGCCTCAACCTGGTCAAATGAAAAAAAATTGGTTTAGGTTAACTAGTTGTAGATTCATTCTTTGGTTCTTTCGGTAAAGTCACGTATAAAGATAAAATAATAAATTAAATAATAGCATACGACATTTCGATTGCAACACAAGCAATCATCATCAGGTATAATGAAATAGCAACAAAAATCTAAGTAGAAAACTATAGACAGACATATAAGCAGACAGATATCACCAAGAAACATAAAGAGAGTAACACAGGTACAGAGAGGGAGATCGTCTCGGTGGGGTGGCCTTAAATAGACAGAGGGGGGCGGAGGCAGAGAGAGGGAGGGGTTAGAGACAAAATTTACATGTCAATGAATACGAAGAGACGCGTAGTAAAGTACGCAGGCTTGAACATTAGGAGAGAGGGAGAAAGAACAGACTAAATTAAATAACCTAGCAAAATATCGAAATGTTATGTAATACAACACAGAGAGTCGGTCAACACAATTAACGCATAGCCTGGTCGATTACGTATTTCAAAGATTGCTAACTTAGAATTTAAGTGTGAAAATTCCAAAGAAAGACTAAACATAAAAACAAGAGGAACGGAGACACACCAGAGAGCGGACTTGCTTGAAGCCTCCGCTAGGTGGCGACACAAGCATTGATGATTGACAGACGCAAGCACCACACAAGTTGAACAAGTCGTCGTTGTAACCCCAAGGCTTTCCCAACAAATATCCATGAAGGTTGTTTTTTGGGTTAGATCGCGTTAACGTTTCGTTAATCCACCACCACCCGACACGGTCAATTAGTCAGGTTTGTCACGGAAGCAAAACGTGGTAATTCGTTACTCGTTCTAGCACAGCGTGTCGAATTGTTAAACGTCGTGGGTTTTACTCTCCTCCACGCCGGGGAGGGAGAAAAGCGGTCCGTGGGGCAGGGCCGGAGAGGTTAACCGCGTGGGTTACAGGCGCCGCGAAGGGGTTAAGGCGACAGTTGGCCCCGTGGCGCAATGGATAGCGCGTTGGACTTCTAGCGGACTGTGGCTGACATTCAAAGGTTGCGGGTTCGAGTCCCGCCGGGGTCGAGTATTTTATATTAAATATTATGACGTAAATATCTTATATCATCACTAAATATGAAATAATATGACATAAATGTGTGTGCAAGCAAAGGGTCTCGATCGTTTGATAAATTAGAAACACGCCGTTAAAGCGATACGTATACGATTCGCAACATCTTTTTACGAGATGGCAGGAGCGGGGGGGAGCGGGGGGGGTTTCCGGTGGCCAAGAAGGAGCGGAGCTTCATATGGAGCGATTCCACACAGCGTTGCGCATCTGAACCAAATACAAAGACTAAGACCTCCACTCTCAAATGGGAGCTGGTCACGTGATACACACACAGGTGTGTGTGTGTGATACACGTGATACGCACACAGGTGTGCGAGTGTGAGATACACGTGATACGCACACAAGTGTGTGTGATACCAGTAATACACTGTGCGTAAAGCAGGTGATGTGCTCACAGGTGTGCCTAGTACAGATGCGAGAGGGGCAGGAGAGGGAGGGAGGGAGGGAGGAGTGGGGAGGGGGCAGCATGCTGCGGGTGTCGTCGCGGGAGTGATCCACGGGGATTTGGCGCAGCGGTTCTCGGGATCAGTGCGGCGCTAATTAAGCAACAACCTCTACCCCGACACACCCCTACACCTGCGACCCCTGTCACCACACTACCCCTAGCTCTACCCCTGTTACCACACGACCCCTTTCTCTACCCTATCACGATCCCTAGCTCAACCTCTGTTACCACACGACCCTTTCTCTACCCCTATCACTATCGCTATGTCTACCTCGATTGCCACACGACCCCTTTCTCTACCCCTATCACTATCGCTATGTCTACCCCGAACTCTACCCTAATCCTGGCGCTAGCGAATGACGGACGGAGAGAGAGGGACAGGCGAGAGAGAGAGAGCAGGAGAGGGGTGCGCTGGATGGAAGGAGCTCCTGGAGAGTAAAGAGAGTCGCTAGCAGCGAGAGGGGGGAGAGGGGGAGAGGCCGTGCATGGGAGGGGAGAGTAGTGGAGAGTTGAGACAGAGGGGAGAGTGGAGAGGAAGGGGTGGGAGAGGTGAGAGAGGGGAGAGTGAGGGGGAGAGTGAGGGGAGAGGGGAGGGGTGGGAGAGGTGAGACAGAGGAGAGGGGGAGTGGAGGGGGGAGGGGAAGAGAAGGGGTAGGAGAGGTGAGAGAGGGGAGAGGGGGAGTGGAGTGGAGGGGAGAGTGAAGAGGAGAGTGGAGGGGAGAGCGACAGACGTAGATAGACCGTGATGGGACTCCTCTACGGAGCGCTAAGCACACACACACACACGGGCATAGACACAAACAGACACATAGACACATACAGATATCGACACACATAGACACACATAGACACAAACAGACACATAGACACATACAGATATAGACAGACACATTGACACATACACACACAGACCACTACACACACACACACATAGACACACAGAGACACACAGACACACACNGACACACACAGACACATAGACACACACAGACACACACAGACACACACNGACACACACAGACACACAGAACACAGACACACACAGACACACACACACACATACACACACAGACACATACATACAGACACAGACACACACAGACACACAGACACACATAGACACACACAGACACACAGACACACACACATACACACACNTAGACAGACACGGCCACCGCACCACCGGAGTCGAGTCCAGGTGCAGCAGCAGCAGCAGCGGCAGCCGCCTCCGCTATGCGCGCCGTCGCCCCCTCCCGCGTCCCCTCGTCTCCCTCTGCGCTCTCCTGGCGCTGCTGCCCGCGGCCTCCTCCCGCTCCCCTTGCGGGACCCCCTGCCCGGGTCCAGGGGCTCGAGCGGGGACCCCGCGGGGACTCTGCGGGTCGGGGGGAACAGAGGGTCCCCTTCCCGTGGGCAGGTCACGAACCTCGCTCGCTTCGCGTCCCTCAGCGTGGAGCCCCCCGGCATCACGTGCGGAACGCCGGCGGAGACGTTCTGTGCCATGGTGGGTGGGTGGGTGAATGGGTGGGTGGGTAAATGAGTGGGTGGGTGGGTGAATGGGTGGGTGGGGAGTGAGTGGGTGGGTGAATGAATGGGGAATGAGTGAGTGGGTGGGGAATGAGTGAGTGAGTGGGTGGGTGGGTGGAGAATGAGTGAGTGAGTGGGTGGGTGGGAATGAGTGAGTGAGTGGGTGGGTGAATGAGTGGGTGAGTGAGTGGGTGGGGAATGAGTGGGTGAGTGAGTGGGTGGGTGGGGAATGAGTGAGTGGGCGGTGGGGGATGAGTGAGTGAGTGAGTGGGTGGGGAATGAGTGAGTGAGTGGGTGGGTGAATGAGTGGTGAGTGAGTGGTGGGTGAGTGAGTAGGTGGGTGAGTGAGTGGGTGAGTGAGTGAGTGGGTGAGTGTGAGTGGGTGAGTGAGTGGGTGAATGAATGGGTGAATGAGTGAGTGAGTGGGGAGTGTCAGTGTAGCGGTTAGTGCGCTGCGTCACCGGCGTTGGCCATGAGCGAGAATCGAACTCGAGTCGCCTGAGATCGTAGAGCCGCTCTCACCGCTCCACCACTACCCCCCTCACCCCTCTACCCTCTCACCCCCCCCCCCACGAGGGCAGGAGAACCCCTACCTGTGCGACGAGTGCGACGCGCAGACGCCGGAGCTGTCCCACCCGCCCGAGCTCATGACGGACTGGGGCCCGCGCGCCTCCGCCACGTGTTGGCAGAGCGCCACGTGGGGCCGTCGCGAGCCGCCCCCGGCCCCGCTGCGCGCCACCGTGCGCCTCTCGTGGGGCGCGCGGCCCGTGGAGTTGGCGGGCGACCTCGCGGTGGCGTTCGGCCCTCGGCGGCCACCGCCCGGCGCGATGCTCGTGGAGCGATCGCGCGACCACGGGCGCACGTGGCGACCGTGGCAGTGGCTGGCGAGCGACTGCGCGCGCGCCTTTGGATGCCCGCGCGTGGCGACGCGCCCATGAACGCCGCCAACGCGCTGCAGGTGGGTGGGTGAGTGGGTGGTTCAGTGGGTGGGTGAGAGGGTGCTTGAGTGGATGGGTGGATGAGTGCGTGAGTGGGTCGTTGAGTGGGTGGGTGAGTGAGTGAGTTGGTTGGTTGAGCGGGTAGGTGGGTGAGTGGGTGAGTGAGTGTTTGAGTGAGTGAATGGGTAGTTGAGTGGGTCCTGGGTGAGTGAGTGTTTGGGTGAGTTAATGAGTATGGGGTTTTGTGGGTGAGTGATTGCGTCGGTGGGTGAGTCAGTGGGTGGTGGATTGGTGGCTGGGTGGATGAGTAGGTGAGTGGATGGGTGAGTGGATGGATGAGTGAGTGGGTGGGTAAGTGAAGGTGAGTTTGTGTGTGTGCACGTGTGCGCGTGTGCCGGTTTGAAACATTCCAGCATGGCCTGCCTACGATCCACCCTGGGTGTAACCACAGGCTATCGCCACAGTGGCCGTGGTAGAAGCGATAAAAGAGTGACGAGGCACGGACTGAGCGCGCCTGTAAACCCGCCGTGCGCCCGGCAGGTGTTCTGCACGGAGCGCTACTCCCAGACCTATGGCCTGGCACGGGGCGAGCGGGTGCGCGGGTCGAGATGGAGGAACGCATCGCCCTGCTGGGGTCCCTCCGTGGGGCCCCCGAGCACCAGCCCGGCAGCCCGGGCCCCGAGGCCGCCCTGCGCGAATTCCTCACGGCCACGGACGTGCGCATACAGCTGCTGGAGCCGTCGACGGCGACACGGGCGTCGACGCGGAGTCACTCTCCAAGTACTTCTACTCCATCGCGGACATCGCCGTGCCGGGCCGCTGTGCCTGCCCCCCCCAGCCCCAGGGGCCCCCCGCAGCGGCGGAGCAAAGACCCCCCACGGGGGCCGAGAAACCCCACGTCCGTTACGCCGGGCCGGATCGGCCACACGCCGGATCGGGCGTCCGTCACCACGGAGCGAACGTCCATCACGCCGGAGCAGCTGGTCAAGGCGCTGGACCAGATGGCCATCACGCTGGACCAGATGTCCCTCACGCTGTACCAGATGGTCATCACTCTGGACCAGATGTTCATCACGCCGGACCAGATGGTCATCACGCTGGACCAGATGTCCCTCACGCTGTACCAGATGGTCATCACTCTGGACCAGATGTTCATCACGCCGGACCAGATGGTCATCACTCTGGACCAGATGTCCCTCACGCTGTACCAGATGGTCATCACTCTGGACCAGATGTCCATCACGCTGGACCAGATGTCCATCACGCTGGACCAGATGTCCATTACGCTGGACCAGATGTCCCTCAGGCTGGACCAGATGTCCATCACGCTGGACCAGATGTCCATCACACTGGACCAGATGTCCCTCACACTGGACCAGATGCCCCTCAGGCTGGACCAGATGTCCATCACGCCGGACCAGATGTCCCTCACACTGGACCAGATGTCCCTCACGCTGGACCAGATGCCCCTCAGGCTGGACCAGATGTCCATCACGCCGGACCAGATGTCCATCACACTGGACCAGATGTCCATCACGCTGGACCAGATGCCGATGACATCAGACCGCATTTTCTCGACACCAACCCGGGTCTTGGTGACACCGGACCGGATCTTGACAACACTGGGCCGGATGTCCACGACACCGGACCGGATTTTGACGACAGCGGAGCGGACGAACAGCTTGGATTGCCGACCTCTCCCATCGAACCCGCTCCTCTTTCTGCAATCTCCTTCAGTAACATCACGGGTGAGGGTGGTGCCAGGGCGGTCTGTGCCACGTGGCAGAGTGTCAGTGTGTGGTGGTGTCAGTGTGGGGTCGGGGTGAATTCAGTGTGGGGGTGGTGTCAGTGTGGGGGTGGTGTGAGTGTGGGGTCGGGGTGAATCAGTGTGGGGGTGGTGTCAGTGTGGGGTGGTGTGAGTGTGGGGGGTGGTGTCAGTGTGGGGGTTGGGGTGAATTCAGTGTGGGGGTGGTGTCAGTGTGGGGTGGTGTCAGTGTGGGGGGGTGGTGTCAGTGTGGGGGTGGTGTCAGTGTGGGGTGGTGTCAGTGTGGGGGGTGGTGTCAGTGTGGGGGGTGGTGTCAGTGTGGGGTGGTGTCAGGGTGGGGGTGAGGGTGGAGGTGTCGGGGTGAGGGTGTCAGTGTGGGGGTGCCGGGGTGAGGGTGTCAGTGTGGGGTGTCAGTGTGAGGATGTCAGGGTGGGGGTGTCAGTGTGGTGTCAGTGTGGGGGTGTCAGTGTGAGTTGAGCTGCTGTCTCCGCAGGGTGCCAGTGCCACGGCCACTCGCGCCGCTGCGTGCCCGTGGGCGAGCGCGCGCTCGCCTGCCTCAGCTGCCGCCACGACACGTGGGGCCGCGCTGCGAGCGCTGCCGCCCGGGCTACCGCCGCAACGCCAGCGCGCGACTCCACGAGCCCACCGCGTGCCGCAGTGAGGCCGGCACTCGCACGCTCACTCACCCAACCACCAGTCACTCACTCACTCACTCACCCACTCACCCAGTCACCCACTCACTCACTCACTCACCCACTCACCCACGCACCCAGTCACCCAGTCACTCACTCACCCAATCACCCAGTCACCCACTCTCACCCACCCACCCACTCACCCAACCACCCAGTCACCCACTCACTCACTCACCCAGTCACCCACTCACTCACCACTCACCCAGTCACCCACTCACCCAGTCACCCACCCACCACTCACTCACTCATCCACTCACCTAACTACCCACTCACTCACTCATCCACACACCCAGTCACCCAGTCACCCACTCACCCAGTCACCCAGTCACCCACTCACTCACTCATTCACCCACTCACCCAGTCACCCAGTCGCCCAGTCACCCACTCACTCACTCACTCACCCAGTCACCTACTCACCCACTCACCCAGTCACCCACCCACTCACTCACTCATCCACTCACCTAACTACCCACTCACTCACTCACTCATCCACACACCCAGTCACCCATTCACCCAGTCACCCAGTCACCAACTCACTCACTCATTCACCCACTCACCCAGTCACCCAGTCGCCCAGTCACCCACTCACTCACTCACCCACTCACCCACTCACCCACTCACCAGTCACCCACTCACTCACTCACCCACTCACCCACTCACTCACTCACCCANTCACTCAGTCACCCACTCACCACCCACTCACTCACTCACTCACTCACTCACTCACCCACTCACCCAGTCACCCACTCACTCACTCACCCAACCACTCACCCACTCACCTAGTCACCCAGTCACCCACTCACTCACCCAACCACCCACTCACCCACTCACTCACCCACTCACCCACTCACCCAGTCACCCACTCACTCACCCAACCACCCACTCATCCACTAACTCACCCACTCACCCACTCACTCACTCATCCACTCACCTAACTACCCACTCACCCACTCACTCATTCATTCACTCAACCACCCACTTACCCACTCACTCACCCACTCACCCATTCACTTAACTACCCACTTACCCACTCACTCACCCACTCCCCCCCCCCCCACTCTACCCTGTGGGGCCGCAGGCTGCCAGTGCGAGCCGCTGGGCTCGCTGCACCGGCGCTGCGACGCCTCTGGGCAGTGCGACTGCCGCCCCGGAGCCGCGGGCCTCAACTGCAGCCGCTGCCTGCCCGGCTACCACTGGGACGGGGGCTGCCGAGGTAGAGCACGGGCTCACGTGAATCCATACCCTCACGTGAACTCAAACTCACGTGAACCCACACCCTCACGTGAACCCACACCCTCACGTGAACCCATACACTCACGTGAACCCACACTCACATGAACCCATACCCTCACGTGAACCCATACTCACGTGAACCCATACCCTCACGTGAACCCACACCCTCACGTGAACCCACACCCTCACGTGAACCCACCCTCACGTAAACCCATACCCTCACGTGAACCCACACTCACGTGAACCCATACTCACACGTGAACCCAAACTCATGTGAACCCATACCCTCACGTGAACCCATACCCTCACGTGAACCCATACCCTCACATGAACCCACACACTCACGTGAACCCACACCCTCACATGAACCCACACACTCACGTGAACCCACACCCTCACATGAACCCACACCCTCACGTGAACCCATACCCTCACATGAACCCACACACTCACGTGAACCCATACCCTCACATGAACCCACACACTCACGTGAACCCATACCCTCACATGAACCCACACCCTCACATGAACCCACACACTCACGTGAACCCATACCCTCACATGAACCCATACTCACACGTGAACCCACACCCTCACATGAACCCATACTCACACGTGAACCCAAACTCACATGAACCCACACCCTCACATGAACCCATACCTTCGTGTGTTTGCGGGCTGTGTTTCCAGACACGGTAGTTTCAGGCCAGGGCGCTCCTGCACGGATGCAATATTCTCTGTCCATATACAACAGCAGAGGGGCAGGGAATTTCAACAAGACCTACATCTCTGCTTTATTGACCTGGTCAAGGCCTATGATACCATCAGTAGACCTGGGCTCTGGGTTGTTCTTGGTGATTTCGAAGTCCTTGATTCTCAGCTCACAATCATTAAGGACCTTCATGATGGTGGGCAGGCCCGGGAGTCGGAGCCATTCCCTGTTCACCTTGGGGTGCGACAGGGATGTCCTCTGGCTCCCACATGATTTAACATCATCATCTTTGGCCACGTAGTTCGAGAAGCTTTCCATGGCTGTACCAAAGGAATTTCCATTTGGTACAGATATAATGGGAGGCTGATTGATGCCCGGGTGCGGTCAAGAGACGGCTACCTATTGTTCAACCCATTGTTACGTTTGTGGATGATCTGGTGATTGCTACTCACTCAGAGGAGTGGTTGGAGGCGCTGCTGCTGAGACTGGAGCGTGCCACTAATAGGTGGGGCCTTACCATCAGCCCCACCAAAACTAAGCGCCTGCCTGGGTATTTTGTACCATCGGACACTCCACCCACACAACTCCCAATCGGTGATGGGGCAGTTGTGGAGAGAGTGGAGAGTTTCCCAAACCTGGGCAGTGTGCTTATGGCCGGCTCCAGTTTAACAGCAGAGGTCTCACTCAGACTCAGTCTAGGGCATTATCTTTTCATCGGCTGCGTAACGCTGTGTGGAAGCTACCTGGTCTGTCGCTCCGCACGAAGCTTCAGGTCTTCTCGGCCACAGTCATTCCCTCCCTTCTCTACGCTTGCGAAACGTGGAACCCCCTAATGGAGCATCTTCGCCGGTTAGAAACATTTCGGCTGGCCTGCCTACGATCCATCCTGGGTTTAACCAGGCTGGATTGTGTGAGGAGCTCACCAATCCTTGAAAAATCTGGGCAAAGTCCCATCGGTGAGCTCCTCCGGCAGGCAAGGCATGCGTTGGCTGGGTCATGTAGCCCACATGCCCAGCCACCGCATGCCTAAACAGCTTTTGTTCGGCCGGATCGAGGGGGCTAAACGGGCGCGGCACGGGCTAGAGAGCGATGGAGTGATGTGGTACAGGAGGACGTGGAGCTGAGTGGACTTGCCGATGACTGGTACCAGCGGTGTCAAGATCGGCCTCTGTGGAGGAGGCTCGTGCTGGGCAGTTGGAGGCAGTCGCCCTCCAACAACAACGGAGGGCGGAGGAGCGACGCTCACAACAACGAACGGAGCGCCGGGTGGCTAAAGCACATCAAGTTGGTACAGTAGGGAGCACAGGTGGTGCATCAGCCAGTCATCTCGGTCAGTCGACCCGTGGCACCTGCTGGGTCTGCCCCGTGACCTCCTCAGCGGGCACCTTGCGTGGCCCAGCACTTGGCCTGGCACAAGCGTCGTGGNGACGTCACCGCCACTTAGTGGCGCATGGCGGTTTTTGTTGTTGTTGTCTGTGTGTGTGTCTGTGTGTGTCTGTGTGTGTGTCTGTGTGTGTGTCTGTGTCTGTGTGTGTGTGTGTGTGTGTGTGTGTGTGTCTGTGTGTGTGTGTATCTGTGTGTGTCTGTGTGTGTCTGTGTGTGTGTGTCTGTGTGTGTGTCTGTGTATGTGTGTCTGTGTGTGTGTGTCTGTGTGTCTGTGTGTGTGTGTCTGTGTGTGTGCCAGTCAATCTGTGCGACGGCGCCTTCCTGCGTTGCCACAACGGCGGCGTCTGCCACGAGCACAGCCGCTGTCTGTGCCCACCGCGCTACGGGGGCCCCCACTGCCAGCGCGATCTGTGCCCCCCCGGGGACTTGGGGGTGCCCCAGGGCACGGCGCGGACATGGAGGTGCCCCAGGGGCACGGCGCGGGCAGACGAGCCGGGGGGGGCCCGTCGGGGTCTGCGGCAGCCGCGCCACCAGCTGGCGGCGGGGCCCCTCGACGCCCGCGGCGGCGGTGGCGGCGGCGGCGGCGGTGGCGGCGGCGGTGGGGGGGGCGATGCCCCCCCTGCGAGGGGGTCTGTAGGGGGTTCGGGAGAAGGGGACGAGGGTGACCGGCACGGTGACCCCTGGAGATCGGCAGCAGCAGCTCGCTGGGTCAACGCGGCACTGCTGGCGGAGGAGGCGTCGCCGGAGGGAGCTGTGGAGTTGGACTCGGTCTGCCCCGCCACGTTGGGCGAGTACGGGGGAGGAGGGGGAGGAGGAGGGGGGGAGATGGGGAGGAAGAGGAGGGGGGGGAGATGGGGAGGAGGAGGAGGGGGGGAGATGGGGGAGAAGGAGGTGGAGGGAGGGAGGGAGGAGAGGAGGGGGAGGAGATGGGGGAGGAGATGGGAGAGGAGGAGGAGGAGGAGGAGGGAGGAGATGGGGGAGGAGAAGGGGGGAGATGGGGAGGAGGAGGAGGGAGGAGAGGGGGGAGGAGAAGGGGGGAGATGGGGGAGGAGGAGGAGGGGGGGGAGATGGGGGAGAAGGAGGTGGAGGGAGGGAGGAAGAGGAGGGGGAGGAGATGGGGGAGGAGATGGGAGAGGAGGAGGAGGAGGGAGGAGATGGGGGAGGAGAAGGGGGGGAGATGGGGGAGGAGGAGGAGGAGGAGGAGGAGAGGGGAGGAGAGGGGAGGATGAGGAGGGGAGGAGGAGGGGGAGGAGGAGATGGGGGAGGATAAGGGGGGAGATGGGGAGGAGGAGGAGGGGGAGGAGATGGGGAGGAGAAGGGGGTAGATGGGGGAGGAGGGGAGGAGGAGGGGGCGGTAAAGACAACAAACGAAACACAAAAATCTCTTCTCGAGAAATGAGTTTGTCAATCTGGATGATGATGGTGATGATGGTGATTTAACCGTGCATAGCTCCCCAGTGGCTTCATCATATCGGAAGGAGGAGCGTTCCAGACGGCCGCAGAAGCGCGCGTGAAAGCGCCGCGCGATGATGATGATGCGGTGACCGCCCCTGTTCGATGCCTCTGACCGCTGCTGCTGGTGCTGCTGCTGGTGGTGGTGGTGTTATTGAACTCGGCCAGGCCCCACTGAGCTGTCCGGCTCTTTGTCAGAAGCCGCCTGGCCACAGAAGACCGCTCAACCACGACGTGGCTTCTCACGTGGAGATGGATCGCAAACTCTCAAAGCGTGATGTCGTCTCTAAATGTGGAGGGAAAGCCCCAGAGAGGTCCTGGAGAGAAAGAGAGAGACACGCAGACTCCAAATGTGTAGCAGTGGTCGGGACAGAGCCCACGACCTCCTGTGTACCAGGCGAGGGAGTCAACACCGGAGATGGAACAAAGACAGAAGGGCGGGGGGTGGGGGCTGCACGGGGTGGGGGCTGTGGGGCTGCGGGGGGTGGGGGATGAGGGGGGGGCTACGGGGGAATGAGGAGGGGGCTCCCGGTCGTTGGGATGAGCCCCGCGTCTTGTCAGATCGTCTCTTCTCTTGTCGGCTCGCCGGGTTTGTTGCGCAAGCGCGCTGACCGTGGCACCGCCGCTCCCACGACACAACAAAGACAAAGACCCCCCCTTCCCCCTCCCCCCCCACGTGTTACAACGTCGACTTTCGCGACCGATATGTCTAATTTAAGGGGGCGGGGGGGGGGCTTTATCTTGGGTTCGATCGCGTCAATAGGCTAAAAGAAACACCACAAAGACATTAAATACTCACAAACACAATCCTTGGCAGTTGGACAACCTGCTTGCCAACACGGACGTTCGCTTGATGTCGATAAGGTCGATGTGATTGTGTGAAACTAAAACGAACTACAACGATCCTAGACCAATGAAAGACAACCGATTGAAATTGAAATAATTAATTTTAACCGCTCTGGAAGCGCATTATTAAGTCGCGCACGTTCCAATTGCGTGCCTTGTTAAGGCATCGATTTATAACTGATCAGCCCATCTGCCCCACGTGACCACGATCCATTGTGACGTGACGACAACAACCCGCCCCCTCTCCGCGCCTGATTGGCTCACAGCGATGACGTCACCCGGCTGCTCGAGTCACGTGGTGTCGTCACGTGACTGAACCGTACCAAGTGGCTGTGTCGGATGGTGGAGGGTTAACGATGCTCACGCGATCTTACACAACAACAACAACAACAACGTTGTTATGAATACCCCGTGTAGCCTGTAACAGACTGCAGGGGCTCGTGCTGTTGGCGAGTAGCGCCTATGAAGGCCGGCACGGCACACACAACCGCCTTTGTTTCCCCAGTGGCGAAGTTTACACGCCGCACCAAGTACTCATTTGAGGCTAAGTCGACCTAGGGGAGGCCCAGGACCGGTTCAGATAATCGTTGCTGGTGTTGGTGACCGTGAGCGGGAATCAAACTCGGGTAGCCGGGTTCCAAGCACAGCACGCTGACCGCTACACTACGGCGCCCCCAGTGGCTATGTACATACACACACATGCACACATGCACACATACACACACATGCACACATGCACACATATGCATACACACACATGCACACATGCACACATGCACACATACACACGTACACACGTACACACGTGCATGCACACATGCACACATACACATACACACGTACACACATGCACACGTACACACGTACACACATACACACATGCACACATACACACGTACACACATGCACATGCACACGTACACACATGCACACATACACACGTACACACATGCACACGTACACACGTACACAGATGCACATATACACACATGCACACGTACACACATACACACACATGCACACATGGACACGTAAACACGTATACACATGCACACGTACACACATATACACATGCACACGTACACACATACACACATGCACACATACACACACATACACAAACACATACACACATGCATGCACACATACACACTTGCACGGTTTGAGACATTCATGCTGGCCTGCCTACCATCCATCCTGGGTGTAACCAGGCTGGATTGTGTGAGGAGCTCACAAATCTTTGAAAGATCTGGACAAAGTCCCATCGGTGAGCTCCTCCGGCAGGCAAGGCTGCGTTGGCTGGGTCATGTAGCCCGCATGCCCAGCCACCGCATGCCTAAACAGCTTTTGTTCGGCCGGATCGAGGGGCTAAACGGGCGAGGCACGGGCTAGAGAAGAGATGGAGTGATGTGGTACAAGAAGATGTGGAGCTGAGTGGACTTGCCGATGACTGGTACCAGCAGTGACAGATCTGCCTCTATGGAGGAGGCTCGTGAAGGACGCTACTGATCAGTCGACATCCAGCAACAACGGAGGGCGGAGGAGCGACGCCCACAATGACGAGCGGAGCGCCGGGCGGCTAAAACACAGCAAGATGGCACAGTAGGGGGTGGAGGTGATGCATCTGCCAGTTATCTCAGCCAGTCAACCCATGGCACATGTGTCTGTCCCGAGACCTGCAAGTGGGCATTCGACACTTCACGTGGTCTTGAAGTGCACCTCGCCTGGCACCACAAGCGCCGTGGTGACGTCACCACCACTTAGTGGTGACTGGCTGTTGCTGTTGAGTGAGTGCGTCGGTGAGTGAGTGGGTGGTTGGGTGAGTGTATGCAGTGAGTGGGTGAGTGAGTGAGTGAGTGAATGGGTGAGTGAGTAAGTGGCTGTATGTAGTGAATGGGTGAGTGAGTGAGTGGGTGTATGTATGAGTGAGTGAGTGGGTGAGTGGGTGAGTGAGTGGGTGGTTGGGTGAGTTGTGAGTGAGTGGGTGAGTGAGTGAGTGGGTGAGTGAGTGAGTGGGTGAGTGTGTGGGTGAGTAGGTGAGTGAATGGTGAGTTAGTGAGTGGGTGAGTGAGTGGGTGAGTGTGTGGGTGAGTGAGTGGGTGAGTGAATGGGTGAGTGAGTGAGTGGGTGAGTATATGTAGTGAGTGGGTGAGTGAATGTGTGAGTGAGTGAGTGAACACCCTCTGTCAGGTGGGTAGATGGCCCAATGAGATTCGGGTAAATCAACTGTTCTGCACCCGGGTCACAGCGACCACCACTTGACCCTGACGAGCCTCCCCTAGGGTAGACTCAGCCCTAAAGCGACGGAATGTGCCTCACACACCCACACATGCGCACGCGCGTGCACACACAGCAGCACGCACGCACACACCGGCTGCGAGCGGGTATGTCCCGGTGACCCGATGCGCGAATCTGATCCGATCAGCGTCCCTGAGCCCTGTAATTATCCCGAGCCAGTCGCGATTATTCCCGGGGAGTTAGTGAAGGTGGTGGGGGGGGCGTAGGAAATGTTGATGACTGCGGGATATGAAGCTGCCCACTCGCTCCCCTCTCTTCCTCCGAACCTGATCTACCCCGCCACGTTACCCCCTTCTTCCCCACCCTCCCCTACACCCACTCACTAACCTGCTCGTGCACGATGGCAGGGCACAGGGTCATGCAGCATTCCACGACCGCAGATTTCGGGCCGAGCGTGAGAGGCAGTTGGTTGGTAATTGGCATCCAATTACTCTCCAAAATATTTTACTAGTCGAATACTATTATATTATTATATAGCACTCGATATCATTATATACGGACGCGATTGCTGAACCGATTTCGTACCTTTCAACAACAGCGCCCCCACGGGGCCACTGGGAGATTCAGCTCCAGGGACAGCGCCCCCACGGGGCCACTGGGAGATTCAGCTCCAGGGACAGCGCCCCCACGGGGCCACTGGGAGATTCAGCGTCAGGGACAGCGCCCCCACGGGGTCACTGGGAGATTCAGCACCAGGGACAGCGCCCCCACGGTGTCACTGGGAGATTCAGCACCAGGGACAGCGCCCCCACGGGGTCACTGGGAGATTCAGCACCAGGGACAGCGCCCCCACGAGGTCACTGGGAGATTCAGCACCAGGGACAGCGCCCCCACGGGGTCACTGGGAGATTCAGCGTCAGGGACAGCGCCCCCACGGGGTCACTGGGAGATTCAGCACCAGGGACAGCGCCCCCACGGTGTCACTGGGAGATTCAGCACCAGGGACAGCGCCCCCCACGGGGTCACTGAGAGATTCAGCACCAGGGACAGCGCCCCCCACGGGGTCACTGGGAGATTCAGCTCCAGGGACAGCGCCCCCCACGGGGTCACTGGGAGATTCAGCACCAGGGACAGCGCCTGGCCTCCTCCGCCCCGTGCATGGCTTAGTGAGCGAGCCCCGGTGAGGGTGCCAATGGGATGCCTCGGATCCAACGAAAGGACACGTGGTTAGAGCGTGCGGGTTTGTGTTATCTATGTGTGTGCATGTGTTATGGATGCAAATAACGCGCTGTGTGTGCAGTGCGTTGTACGTTCGTGTGGTGCTGGGGCATCATTTTGGGCTATGCTCAATCGGCTGCTGAATGAAGGCCTCCTCTAAGCCGCCGCCATTTTAGGAGCATGCGCTGGAAGCGAGTCGTCTGGTGGGGTCCATTTCCCACAGTGGCAGACATTTGACCGGTCCTAGGCCTCCCCTAGGTCAACTCAGCCTTAAATGAGTACCCGGTGCGGTGTGTAAACATCAGCATTGGGAGACAAAGCGGCCAGCCGGCCGTGGTGCTGTGCCGGCCTTCATATGTGCTACCAGCTAACAGCACTTGCCCCAACAGCCTCTCTAGGCTATCCGGGGCGTCTTGGTCGTTATTTGTTTTATAGCCCGAGGAACAGCATCGCCCCCGCCCGCCCTCCCCCCCCGCCCCTCCCCGGCTCCCATCGCCTCAGCTGCCGCTCCCGCGGCTCCTTACCCGGCCGCCTCCCCTCCCCATCGCCCCTCCCCCACGCCCCTCCCCCCGGCTCCATCGCCGCCCCCCCACGCCCCTCCCCCTCCCCCGCCTCTCCCGCATCCACCCGCTAGGTCGCTCCGCCACGCCCGCGGAATCGTGCGGTGGGGGTGGGTGGTGACGCGGTGGGGTGGTGTGGGTGACGCGGTGGGGGTGGTGTGGGTGACGCGGTGGGGGTGGTGTGGGTGATGCTGTGGGGGTGGTGTGGGTGACGCGGTGGGGGTGGTGTGGGTGACGCGGTGGGGGTGGTGGGGTACGCGGTGGGGTGGTGTGGGTGACGCGGTGGGGGTGGTGTGGGTGACGCGGTGGGGGTGGTGTGAGTGACGCGGTGGGGGTGGTGTGAGTGATGCTGTGGGGGTGGTGTGGGTGATACGGTGGGGGTGGTGTGGGTGACGCGGTGGGGTGGTGTGGGTGACGCGGTGGGGGTGATGTGGGTGACGCGGTGGGGGTGGTGTGGGTGATACGGTGGGGGTGGTGTGGGTGACGCGGTGGGGGTGGAGTGGGTGACGCGGTGGGGGTGGTGTGGATGACGCGGTGGGGGTGGTGTGGGTGATGCTGTGGGGGTGGTGTGGGTGACGCGGTGGGGGTGGTGTGGGTGATACGGTGGGGGTGGTGTGGGTGACGCGGTGGGGTGGAGTGGGTGACGCGGTGGGGGTGGTGTGGATGACGCGGTGGGGGTGGTGTGGGTGACGCGGTGGGGGTGGTGTGGGTGATGCTGTGGGGGTGGTGTGGGTGATACGGTGGGGGTGGAGTGGGTGACGCGGTGGGGGTGGTGTGGATGACGCGGTGGGGGTGGTGTGGGTGATGCTGTGGGGGTGGTGTGGGTGATACGGTGGGGGTGGTGTGGGTGACGCGGTGGGGGTGGTGTGGGTGACGCGGTGGGGGTGGTGTGGGTGACGCGGTGGGGGTGGTGTGGGTGATACGGTGGGGGTGGTGTGGGTGACGCGGTGGGGGTGGAGTGGGTGACGCGGTGGGGGTGGTGTGGGTGACGCGGTGGGGTGATGTGGGTGACGCGGTGGGGTGGTGTGGGTGATACGGTGGGGGTGGTGTGGGTGACGGGGTGGGGGTGGTGTGGGTGATGCTGTGGGGGTGGTGTGAGTGATACGGTGGGGTGGTGTGGGTGGTGCTGTGGGGGTGATGTGGGTGACGTGGTGGGGGTGGTGTGGGTGACGCTGTGGGGGTGGTGTGGGTGATGCGGTGGGCGTGGTTTGAAGTGGTGCGGTGGGGTGATGTGGGGGGTGACGCTGTGGGGGTGGTGTGGGTGATGCGGTGAGGGTGGTGTGGGTGACGCGGTGGGGGTGGAGTGGGTGACACTGATGGGGGTGGAGTGGGTGACACTGATGGGCGATGTGTCACGCGGTGCTCCCCAGCGCGCTCGCGTCTCCCTGTAGCCGCATCCATCTCGGGCTCAAGGGAGGGGTGCCACTGTGGTTGGCATAGCGGTGATGTTTGCGGTGTGGATGGCAATTTGATGGTGGCGACGGTGATGTTCATGATGGTGGTAGCGATGGTGATTGTGTGAATTGCCGTAGTCATAGGAATGGTGGTTGATAGTGTTAGTTGGTGGTTGTGGTGATGATGGTGGGTGGCGGTGGTAATGATGACGATGATGGTGGTTGTTGTGATAATGATTGTGATGATGGTGATGATGGTGGTGATGGTGATGATGGTGCTTTGTTAATGATTTCTATCGTGACAGCGTGTGACGTTAATGACGCTGATGATGGTGATTGTGCTAATGATGCCATAATGATGATGGTGTGATGTTAATGGTGGTGATGATGGCTGTAGTTGTGGTGGCGTGGTGGGGGTGAGTGGGGGGAGCGGTGCCGCGTCATTGCGGTAGCGCTCTCTCCCATCTCTCTCCCTCCCGTCATTACGAGTCACGTGAGTGGAGAGAGCGCAGGAGGGAGAGACGCAGAGAGAGAGAGCGAGAGGAGAGAGCGAGGAAGATGGCGCCCAACGAGGACTGAAGGCGGTGGTGGGGGAGAGTGAGTGGCACTCCGTCTCACAGCTGCGGTGACTGCGCGAGCTGGAGTGTCTGTGCGGGAGTGGGTGCATCCTGGTGTGTGTGTGGGTGTGCATCCTGGGGTGTGCATCCTGGTGTGTGTGTGGGGGGTGATGTGTGTGGGGTGGTGTGTGTGTGTGGGGTGATGTGTGTGTGTGATGGTGTGTGTGTGCATCCTGGTGTGTGTGTGGGGTGTGCATCCTGGTGTGTGTGTGTGTGCATCCTGGTGTGTGAGGGATGATGTGTGTGTGGGATGGTGTGTGTGTGTGAGATGGTGTGTGTGTTTATGTGTGTGTGTGAGGGATGATGGTGTGTGTGTGTGTGGGGTGATGTGTGTGTGCATCCTGGTGTGTGTGTGCATCCTGGTGTGTGTGGGGTGATGGTGTGTGTGAGGGATGATGTGTGTGTGGGATGTGTGTGTGTATGATGTGTGTGTGTGTGGGTTGATGTGTGTGTGTGGGGTGATGTGTGTGTGAGGNATGATGTGTGTGTGGGATGTGTGTGTGTGTGGGTTGATGTGTGTGTGTGTATGGTGTGTGTGTGNGTTAATGTGTGTGTGTGTGTATGATGGTGTGTGTGGTTGAGTGTGTATGATGTGCGTGTGTGGTTGATGTGTGTGTGTGTGGNATGATGTGCGTGTGTGGGTTGATGTGTGTGTGTGTATGATGTGTGTGTGTGTGTGGGATGTGCGTGTGTGTGTATGATGTGTGTGTGTGGGTTGATGTGTGTGTGGGATGATGTGTGTGTGTGGGATGATGTGCGTACATCTTGGTGTGTGGATGTGTGGCCTGGGGTGTGTGTATAGTGTGGGAGCGGTGGTGTAGTGGTTAGCGCGCTGCGTTACGAACCTGGCGACCCGGGTTCGATTCCCGCTCACGGCCAACACCAGTGGCGATTATCTTAACCAGCCCTGGGCCTCCCCTAGGTCGACTCAGCCTCAAATGAGTACCTGGTGCGATGTGTAAACATCGCTACTAGAGAGACAAAGGCGACCGGGTGTGGTGCTGGCCACCCACTCGCTAACAGCACTTGCTATAACAGTCTGTTCAGGCTAAACGGGGATATTTGTCTTTGTGTGTGTGTGTGTGTGTATTTGCTTCAAGGCCGTCGCCGTGTGTGTGTGATGGTGTGTGTGTGTGTGATGGAGTGTGGTGTGTGATGTGTGTGTGTGTNTTGATTGTGTGGTGTGTGATGGTGTGATGGGTGATTGTGTGTGTGATGTGTGTGTGATGGTGTGTGTGTCATGTGTGTGTATGGGTGATGGTGTGTGTGTGATGTGTGTGTGCCTGCGTGTGCGGAGCGGTGGTGCAGTGATTAACTCGCTCCGCTACGAACCGAGGTCGATTGCCGTCCCACGTCCAATAAGAATGACGATTATCTGAAGCGGTGTTGGGCCTCCCCTAGGTCGACTCGGTCTTAAATCAGTAGCTGGCGCGGTGCGTAAACATCGTCACTGGGAAACAAAGGCGGCCGAGCGTGGTGCCGGCCACCCACTCCCTCGTGTGCCGTGCCGGCCTTCATAGGTGCTACTCGCTAACAGCACTTGCCTCTACAGTCTGTTAAGGCTACACGGGGGATCTTTGTCTGTGTGGGTGATGGATACGTGAGGAGTGATCAGCGCATTGCGCTTCACGGCCGAGCGGCGAATCGAACTCGGGTGACGATTGTCTGGGCCTCCCTAGGTCGACTCAGCCTCAGCTGGTCAACCGCCGCGGTGCGTTGTAAACATCGGCACTGGGGAGACAAAGGCGGCCGGGCGTGCTGCTGGCCACACCGCCCCCTCGTGTGCCACAGTGCCGAGGTGTGGCGACTCGCTCCTCACGGCACTTGCCCCGCCAGCCTGTTGAGGCTACGCGGGGGATCTTTGTCTTTGTTGTGCTCGTGGACGTGCGCGCGCTCTCGGATGCATGCGCAGTGGGGGGGGGGGGGCGTCTTAGTCACCGTTATTGATATCATCGCCATCATGATCACCACCATCACACCATCATCACCATCATGATCACCATCATCATCATCACCACCATCATCACCACCACCATCACCACCATCACCACCATTATCATCATGACCATCATTACCACCATCATCATCACCATCACCATCATCATGATCATCATCATCATCATCATCATCACCATCATCACCACCATCATCACCATCATCATCATCATGACCATCATTACCACCATCATCATCACCATCATCATGATCATCATCATGATCATCATCACCATCATGATCACCATCATGATCACCATCATCATGATCATCATCACCATCATCATGATCATCATCACTATCATGATCATCATCATCATCACCATCATCATCACCATCATCATCACCACCATCATCATCATCATCACCATCATGATCACCATCATCATCACCATCATCATCATCACCACCATCACCATCATGATCACCATCATCATCACCACACCACCATCATCATCATCATCACCATCACCACCATCACCACCATCATCATCACCATCATCACCATCATCATCACCGTGATGATGATGATGGTGGTGATGGTGAATGTCAGGGTGGAGGTGATGATGGTGGTGGTGATGGTGGTGAATGTCAGGGTGGAGGCGGTGATGGTGATGATGATGGTGAATGTCAGGGTGGAGGCGGTGACCCATCCAGCAGTGGACCCTCGCGGCTAGCGACGCCCCGTGGGGATCGTCCGTGACGGGTTCACTTTCATGGCGGTGTTCTGCGCATGCGCAGTTGGCACGCGCTGGCAAAGGCAAAGATCCCCCGTATAGCCCGAACAAACATTTGGGGCAAGTGCTGTTGGCGACTGCAGCGCTAACCACTGCGCCACACCCCCCCCCCCCCCAGACAAAGATCCCCCGTGTAGCCTTAACAGACTGTTGAGGCAAGTGCTGTTGGCGAGCACCCATGAAGGCCGGCACACGAGGGGGTGGGTGGCCAGGACCACGCCCGGCCGCCTTTGTCTCCCCAGCGGTGATGTTTACGCATTGCACTATGTAGTGATTTGAGGCTGAGTCGACCTAGGGGAGGCCCAGTATTGTTTCAGATAACTGTCACTGGTGTTGGCCGTGAGCGGGAATCGAAATCGGGTCGTCTGGGTTCGTAGCGCAGCGCGCTGACTGCTACACTACCGCTCCCCACACGGTCCGTGTACACACACACAGGGTGACACACACACGGTGACACACACACGTGTACACACACACACGGTGTGACACACACACGGTGACACACACACGGTGACACACACGGTGTGACACACACACACACGGTGTGACACAAAGATTCCCATTTAGCCTTAATAGACTGTATGGGGCAAGTGCTGTTAGCGAGAAGCACCTATGAAGGCCGGCACGGCACCACGCCCGGCCGCCTTTGTCTCCCTAGTGACGATGTTTACACATCGCACCAAGTACTAATTTAAGGCTGAGTCGACCTAGGGGAGGCCCGGGACCGGTTCATATAATCGTCACTGGTGTTGGCCATGAGCGGGAATCGAACCCGGGTCGCAAGGTTCATAGCGCAGCGCGCTAACCACTACAATATCTGTGGGTGTCAGACACAGTGGCACAGACACAGTGGCACAGACACAGTGACACAGACACAGTGACATACACACAGTGACATACACAGACACGTGTGTACTCTGTGTGTGTACGCAGAGATCATGACCGAGGTGATTAAGAAGGTGAAGAAGCGAGGAGAATGGAAGGCAAGTACCATCATCACCGCCATCATCACCACCATCATCACCGCCATCATTACCACCATCATCATCACATCATCACCACCTCCATCACCACCTTCGGCTGGTTGGTGTCCACCCAAATCCCGGACCTCACTTCTGCCGATGCAACTTACCAAGAGGCACGGCCACTCACGCCTCGCTGGCTATGAGATGTTGACTCCCTCGCCTGGTGTACAGGAGGTCGTGGGTTCAATCCCGACCCTGACTACGCCTACTGCTGTGTAGTTGGAGTCTGTGTGTCTCTCTCATCATCATCACGGTGGCGAGGAGATGTTGACTCCCTCGCCTGGTACACAGGAGGTCGTGGGTTCAATCTCGACCCTGACTACGCCTGCTGCTGCTGCTGTGTATTCGCAGTCTGTGTGTCTCCCTCTCCCCGTGGTCGCGTGGATTTGTGTCTCTCCGGGTCCTGTTTTCCCGCTCCACATTTAGAATCGACGTCAGCACGCGTTCAGAGGAATTCGGCTGCTGCTAGAAATGTCCCCAGGACGATGATGGTGGTGATGATGATGGTGGTGATGATGATGGTGATGATGGTGGTGATGGTGGTGAAGATGGTAATGATGATGGTGATGATGATGGTGGTGATGATGATGATGGTGATGATTATGATGGTGATGATGATGGTAGTGGTGATGGTGGTGGTGATGATGGTAGTGGTGATGGTGGTGGTGATGATGATGGTGGTGATGATGGGATGATGATGGTGGTGGTGAGCTGCCGCTTTATCGGCCTGTAATCTGATGGGCCAGGTCGCCACTGTTAAAAGAGCTACGCAGCTCAGCGGGGCCTGGCACCCGGCACGATACAAAACGACAATCGTCGTGGCTGGGACCTCCATGTGATTGCACTCACACATAAACACGTGTCTCTAAAGAGCTCGCTTCATGTGCTACAGTCATTTTGCTGGAGCAGTCACACCTGATGGCGGATGCTTGTGTTGCTTCCGAAACGTGATTTAATTTAGTTGTCTTATTTTATTTTGTTTTCACCTACATGACTTTACCGAAAAAACCAAAGAGTATGGATCCTTGCAATCACGAAAACTTCAAATCTAGAGACATGGATACTTACACTCGACGCTGCCACTCCGGTGCCCATCACCACCACCACCACGACCACACCACCACCAACACAACCACCACCACCTCCTCCTCTTCCGCCTTCGCCACACAATGTCGGCAAGCCGGACAAGACGGGGGGGGATGATGCTCTCCTCAACTCGCCCCATCTTGGCTCGGCGACCTCTCCCGTTCCCCTTTTCTCATCCCCAATTCCATCCGGCCTCTCCCCCGGCACCAATTCTCTCGGCTCGTCGTCCATTGCCCTCCCGGCACCCCCCCCCCCCTTCTGTCCTTCTTTAATAATCTTAAATTCATTCTTTACTCATCCCAACCCATTCATTCTTCTGGGTGACCTTAATCTTAATCTCAGCACTCTCCTCTATCCTCTCGCCAATTCACTCCATCTCCACCTTCCTTCTTACCATCGTTCCCCCCCCCCCCCCACCCCCAAGCTCATTCCCTCCGGTAATATTCCCGACCGCCATCGCCCGCCCCCCTCCAGAGCCTCCCTCTCAACAACGTCCCTCGTCTCGGGCGACTCCTTCTCATCTCAGCTCCCCTTCAGCAATCGACTTGCCCTCTCCCCAGTGCACTTGACCCCCCCCCTGCCTCCCCTGCCCCCCCGCCGTCTGCGCTGTTGAACGCGGAATACCCCCCCCCGCCCGTCCCGTGCCGCAGGTGCTCGTGGTCGACCACCTGAGCATGCGCATGCTGTCGGCCTGCTGCCGCATGACGGACATCATGAGCGAGGCATCACGAGTGAGTGTCGAGGGCCTGGGGCACGTGCTGAGTGACAGGGGTACAGCACGAACCTAGTCACACACACACGTGACTCACTCGCGTAGTAGAGTGATTGTAATTTTTCATTTGCTACACGGCCAGATAATACGACAAATCGCTAACCTTAAACGCCCGGTCGATCATAAAAGGCGAAGGCGGTATAGTACTATAGTAATAGAGCAAGCAGAATCAGTGAACCGGAATTGATAGCTTGAAAGCATTTAGCGCGGGGCCCTTGAAAGTGCGGGGCCCGTAGCTACTTGTGCAGCTACTACTTGTTTGAGTCTATGGGCAGTGTTGAGTCTATGGGCAGTGTTGAGTCTATGGCAGTGTTGAGTCTATGGGCAGTGTTAGTCTATGGGAGTGTTGAATCTATGGGCAGTGTTGAGTCTATGGGCAGTGTTGAGTCTATGGGCAGTGTTGAGTCTATGGGTAGTGTTGAGTCTATGGGCAGTGTTGAGTCTATGGACAGTGTTGAGTCTATGGGCAGTGTTGAGTCTATGGGCAGTGTTGAGTCTATGGGTAGTGTTGAGTCTATGGGTAGTGTTGAGTCTATGGGCGGCAGTGTTGAGTCTATGGACAGTGTTGAGTCTATGGACAGTGTTGAGTCTATGGGCAGTGTTGAGTCTATGGACAGTGTTGAGTCTATGGGCAGTGTTGAGCCTATGGGCAGTGTTGAGTCTATGGGCACTGTTGAGTCTATGGGAGTGTTGAGTCTATGGGCAGTGTTGAGTCTATGGGTAATGTTGAGTCTATGGTAGTGTTGAGTCTATGGGCAGTGTTGAGTCTATGGGCAGTGTTGAGTCTATGGTAGTGTTGAGTCTATGGGTAATGTTGAGTCTATGGGTAATGTTGAGTCTATGGGCAGGGTTGAGTCTATGGGCAGTGTTGAATCTATGGACAGTGTTGAGTCTATGGGCAGTGTTGAGTCTATGGGCAGTGTTGAGTCTATGGGTAGTGTTGAGTCTATGGGCAGTGTTGAGTCTATGGCAGTGTTGAGTCTATGGGCAGTGTTGAGTCTATGGGTAGTGTTGAGTCTATGGGCAGTGTTGAGTCTATGGACAGTGTTGAGTCTATGGGCAGTGTTGAGTCTATGGGCAGTGTTGAGTCTATGGGTAGTGTTGAGTCTATGGGCAGGGCAGTGTTGAGTCTATGGACAGTGTTGAGTCTATGGACAGTGTGAGTCTATGGGCAGTGTTGAGCCTATGGGCAGTGTTGAGTCTATGGGCAGTGTTGAGTCTATGGGCAGTGTGTGAGTCTATGGGCAGTGTTGAGTCTATGGGTAATGTTGAGTCTATGGGTGTGTTGAGTCTATGGGCAGTGTTGAGTCTATGGGCAGTGTTAGTCTATGGTAGTGTTGTAGTCTATGGGTAATGTTGAGTCTATGGGTAGTGTTGAGTCTATGGGTAATGTTGAGTCTATGGGTAGTGTTGAGTCTAGGGGCAGTGTTGAATCTATGGACAGTGTGATCTATGGCAGTGTTGAGTCTATGGGCAGTGTTGAGTCTATGGACAGTGTTGAGTCTATGGGCAGTGTTGAGTCTATGGACAGTGTTGAGTCTATGGGCAGTGTTGAGTCTATGGACAGTGTTGAGTCTATGGACAGTGTTGAGTCTATGGACAGTGTTGTAGTCTATGGGCAGTGTTGAGTCTATGGGCAGTGTTGAGTCTATGGGCAGTGTTAGTCTATGGGTAGTGTTAGTCTATGGGTAATGTTGAGTCTATGGGTAGTGTTGAGTCTATGGTAATGTTGAGTCTATGGGTAGTGTTGAGTCTAGGGGCAGTGTTGAATCTATGGACAGTGTTGAGTCTATGGGCAGTGTTGAGTCTATGGCAGTGTTGAGTCTATGGACAGTGTTGAGTCTATGGGCAGTGTTGAGTCTATGGACAGTGTTGAGTCTATGGCAGTGTTGAGTCTATGGACAGTGTTGAGTCTATGGACAGTGTTGAGTCTATGGACAGTGTTGAGTCTATGGAGTGTTGAGTCTATGGACAGTGTTGAGTCTATGGACAGTGTTGAGTCTATGGTAGTGTTGAGTCTATGGGCAGTGTTGAGTCTATGGACAGTGTTGAGTCTATGGACAGTGTTGAGTCTATGGGAGTGTTGAGTCTATGGACAGTGTTGAGTCTATGGACAGTGTTGAGTCTATGGTAGTGTGTACTGTGCGTGTGCTGTGTGTACTGTGTGTGTGTACTGTGTGTGTGTGNACTGTGTGTGTGTGTGTACTGTGTGTGTGGTGTGTCTGGTGTGTGTGTTGTGGACTTTGTACTGTGTGTGTACTGTGTGTGTAGTTGTGTGTACANTGTGTGTTTGTACTGTGTGTGTCTACTGTGTGTGTGTCTGTGTGTACACTGTGTGTGTGTGTACTGTGTGTGTACTGTGTGTGNACTGTGTGTGTGTACTGTGCGTGTGCTGTGTGGTACTGTGTGTGTACTGTGTGTGTACTGTGGTGTGNACTGTGTGTGTACTGTGTGTGGNACTGTGTGTACACTGTGTGTACTGTGTGTGTGTACTGTGTGTGTATTGTGTGTGTGTACTGTGTGTGTATTNTGTGTACTGTGTGTGTGTGTACTGTGTGTACTGTGTGTGTACTGTGTGTGNACTGTGTGTGTACTGTGTGTGTGTGTACTGNGTGTACTGTGTGTACTGTGTGTGNACTGTGTGTTCTGTGTGTACTGTGTGTGTACTCTGNGTGTGTACTCTGTGTACTGTGTGTGTACTGTGTGTAACTGTGTGTGTGTACTGTGTGTGTGACTGTGTGTGTACTGTGTGTGTACTGTGTGTACTGTGTGTGTACTGTGTGTACTGTGTGTGTACTGTGTGTGTGTACTGTGTGTGTACTCTCGTGTGTGTACTGTGTGTGTACTGTGTGTGTGTACTGTGTGTGTACTCTGTGTGTGTACTGTGTGTGTACTGTAGTCGTGGAGGACCTGCACAAGGTGAGGGAGACGCTGCCCACTCTGGAGGCTGTCTACCTCATCACGCCCACCGAAAAGGTGAGCACCTCGTCACGCTCGCCTCGTCACGCTCGCCACGTCACGCTCGCCTCGTCACCTCGTCACGCTCGCCTCGTCACGCTCGCCTCGTCACGCTCGCCTCGTCACGCTCGCCTCGTCACGCTCGCCTCGTCACCTCGTCACGCTCGCCTCGTCACGCTCGCCTCGTCACGCTCGCCTCGTCACCTCGTCACACTCGCCTCGTCACGCTCGCCTCGTCACGCTCGCCTCGTCACGCTCGCCTCGTCACCTCGTCACGCTCGCCTCGTCACACTCGCCTCGTCACCTCGTCACACTCGCCTCGTCACGCTCGCCTCGTCACCTCGTCGTCACGCCTCGTCACGCTCGGTCACGCTCGCCTCGTCACGCTCGCCCGTCACGCTCGCCTCGTCACGCTCGCTCGTCACGCTCGCCTCGTCACGCTCGCCTCGTCGCCACGTCACGCTCGCCTCGTCACGCTCGCCTCGTCACGCTCGCCTCGTCACGCTCGCCTCGTCACGCTCGCCTCGTCACGCTCGCCTCGTCACGCTCGCCTCGTCACGCTCGCCTCGTCACGCTCGCCACGTCACGCTCGCCTCGTCACGCTCCCCTCGTCACACTCGCCTCGTCACGCTCGCCTCGTCACCTCGTCACACTCGCCACGTCACGCTCGCCTCGTCACCTCGTCACACTCGCCTCGTCACGCTCGCCTCGTCACCTCGTCACACTCGCCTCGTCACGCCTCGTCCTCGTCACCTCGTCACACTCGCCACGCATCGCCGTCACGCTCGCCTCGTCAGCTCGCTCGTCACGCTCGCCTCGTCACGCCTCGCCTCGTCCACCTCGGTCACACTCGCCACGTTCACGCTCGCTCGTCACCTCGTCACACTCACGCTCGCCTCGTCACGCTCGCCTCGTCACCTCGTCACACTCGCCTCGTCACGCTCGCCTCGTCACCTCGTCACGCTCGCCTCGTCACGCTCGCCTCGTCACCTCGTCACACTCGCCTCGTCACGCTCGCCTCGTCACGCTCGCCTCGTCACACTCACCTCGTCACCTCGTCACACTCGCCTCGTCACGCATCATACTCACCTCATTTAACACGTGGGGAGGGATGGGGTCGGGGGGATGCTGGGGGAGGGGCTGGAGGGGGAGGGGCTGGAGGGGAGGGGCCCAGGGGAGGTCGTGTTCCACTCATTCGAGATTATCTCGTTACCGACTCCGGCTTGAGAGAGGGGAGGGAGAGGGGTAGGGGGGAGGGGCGTAGGGGGGAGGGGGTAGGAGAGGGAGAGGGGGGAGGGAGAGGGGGAGGAGAGGGGGGAGGGGGTTTTATTGGGCCCCAGAGAGGGGGGAGGAGGAGCCCATTAGGGGGAGGAATCATTTGGGCCCCTGGGGGAGGTGGAGGAGGAGGAGGTGGGAGGGGGGGTCGTGAATGGGGAGCTCGGTGATGTGAGCGCTTGACACGAGGTGGCGCCTTGGGGAGGGGGAGGGGGGAGGGGGGGGCGGCCTGCGTCCAGCAGTGCATGGAGCGTGCCGAATGACGACGACGACGCTGCAAGGGCCACAGATGAGTCGTGGCCGGTGGTCGAGGACGAATCGATGATGACGGAGGAGGAGGTGAAGGAGGAGGAGGTGGAGGAGGAGGTGGAGGAGGACGTGGTTGAGGAGGAGGAGGAGTGCGAATGGGACGCGGCACGAGCGGCCGGAGCTGCTGCCGGGATTGTTTCCACACTCAGCACGGCGCCTGTGCCAGGCTGGGTGCACTTTGAGGCCGCACGCAGCATCGAGGGCTCGCTGCTGGCAGGAGGTCACGGGGCAGACCCAGCAGGTGCCATGGGTCGACTGACTGAGATGACCGGTAGATGCACCACCTGTGCTCCCCGCTGTGCCAGCTTGCTGTGTTTTAGCCGCCCGGCGCTCCGCTCGTTGTTGTGAGCGTCGCTCCTCGCCCTCCTTTATTGCTGGAGGGCGACTGCCTCCACCTGCCCAGTAGCCTCACTGTGCACATAGCCTGGCACCCCCCCCCAGTAGCGTCCTTCACGAGCCTCCTCCACAGAGGCCGATCTTGACACCACTGGTACCAGTCATTGGCCGGTCCACTCAGCTCCACGTCCTCTTGTACCACATCACTCCATCTCTTCTCTAGCCCGTGCCGCGCCCGTTTAGCCCCTCGATCCGCCTAACAAAAGCTGTTTAGGCATGCGGTGGCTGGGCATGCGGGCTACATGACCCAGCCAACGCAGCTTGCCTGCTGCAAGAGCTCACCGATGGGACTTTGCCCAGATCTCTCAAGGATTTGTGAGCTCCTCACACAATGCAGCCAGGTTAAACCCAGGATGGATGTAGGCAGGCCAGCCTAAATGTTTCTAACCGGAAAGATGTTCCATTAGGTGGGTCCACGTTTCGCAAGCGTAGAGAAGGGAGGAATGACCGTGGCCAGAAGACCTGAAGCTTCGTGTTAAGCGACAGACCAGGTAGCTTCCACACAGCGTTACGCACCGATGAAAAGATGCCGCTCGACTGATTCGGAGTGAGACCTCTGCTGTCAAACCGGAGCTGGTCATAAGCACATGCCAGGTATGGGAAATCTCCACTCTCCACAACTGCTCCATCACCAATGGGGAGCTGAGGGGTGGAGTGTTTGATGACAAAATGCCCAGGCAGGTGCTTCGTGTTTGTGGGGCTGGTGGTTAGGCCCCATCGCTTAGTGGCACGTTCCAGGTTCAATATCAGAGTCTCCAACTCCCCACAGTGAGCAGCCATCACCAGATCATTCGCATACATAACATGGTTGACCAATAGGAGAGGGGAGGGGAGGGGGAGGGGAGGGGGAGGGGAGGGGGAGGGTGAAACACGACAGCGGGGGGGCATCTGCCAGCTCCCCCCGCCTCTAAGTCCCATCGCCCTTGGCAGGGCAGTGGCGATTAGAACATCAGCAGTGGTATTAACCACATCAGCAGCAACAACCAGCAGTGGCATTAACCACATCAACAACAACAACAACAGCATCCACAGCAGTGGCATTAACCACATCATCAACAACAACAACAGCAGCACAGCAGTGGCATTAACAACAACAACAGCAGCAGCCACAGCAGTGGCATTAACCACATCAACAACAACAACAACAGCAGCCACAGCGGCATTAACCACAACAACAACAACAGCAGCAGCCACAGCAGTGGCATTAACCACAACAACAACAGCGGCATTAACAACATCAACAACAACAGCAGCAGCAACAACAGCGGCATTCACCACAACAGCAACAACATCAACAACATCACCGACACGCTGCGCTACGAACCCGGCGACCCGAGTTCGATTCCTGCTGCTCACGGCCATCAGCAACGCGAACCGGTCCTGGGCCTCCCCTAGGTTGACTCGGCCTCAAATGAGTACCCGGTGCGGTGTGGCGTAAACATCGCCGCTGGGGAGACAAAGGCGGCCGGGCGTGGTGCTGACCACCCACCCCCTCGTGTGCCACAGCGCCGGCCTTCGTAGGCGCTGCTACTCGCTACGAACAACACTTGCCCCTCAGCAGGACACGGTCTGTCTTAAGGATGCACCGCTCGACACACTGAAAGCTGTGGATGGCCTTTGCCTGTGGTGTGTGCACGCAGTCCGTGTCGGTGCTGATCGCGACTTCATGGACGCCATGAACTACCGCTACCGCGCGGCGCACGTGTTCTTCACTGACGGGAGCGTGCCGCCACTCCGCACTCACCACCAGCGCTACCACAGCGTCCCACCACTCGACCCACCGCTCGCCCACCGCCACCACGGCCACTCACCCCCGCGCTCGCCACCAGCGCTCGCCACCACTCGCCACACCGCCACCACCGCCGCCACCGCCGCCATCACCACCACGCTCACCACCAGCGCTCACCACCACTCGCTCGCCACACCGCTCGCCACCACCACCGCTCACCCACTTCTCACCCACTGCTCACCCACCCACAGCCCTCGCTTCTACTCTCACACCCACCCACCCACAGCACGCTCACTGACTGACAAACCTTGCCCTGATCGCATGCCCACCCACCCAAAACCTCCTCACCACCGCTCACACAACCACTACTCACCACTACTCACCCACCCACAGCCCTTACACTCACCACAGCGCTCACCACTACTCACCCACCTAGCCAACCACTCCTCACCACCACTCACCACCACTCACACCACTTACCACCAACAGCC